>CM053785.1:260669739-261269739 GCA_028749045.1 Cupressus sempervirens | reverse complement strand
ATTGGTATGATTGTAGACTTCCATTTGTGTTTTCTTGAATGTCATCACCCTTTTGTTTTAGCTCTTGTTCTTGCCACCTCCTTCATGCTCTGATCACATGGTATTTTAAAGTTTTTTTTGGGGTTTTTTTTTCCACTTTTTATGATATGCAGTGTGTCATCTCATTAGATTCTTCACTCATACTATGCGACTTTCCACGAACTGCCTATTAGGATTATGTTCATGATCTCAACTATTAGGGGAAACTCTGCACACTCTATCTTCTCTCGACTGTGTAGGGTTCTATAATTTCGAACGCTTTTGATCTCCTTAGGGCTTGAAGAGCCTTATCTTTATCAGGTCTTCTTCCTTTGAAATGGATGTCGTCTGAATTGACACTGAGTTTCTTATCAAACGCAATTGGCTACTTTGCATAATTCACACTAATAGAAACAACAACACCAACTACTTGTTACTCTGCAAGGAAAAAGTGAGCATCTTCTACACCCCTTTCACAACTTTCATGCAATCTTTTGTGTCTGTTACAAAGTGCACTCCACATTTAATGATTTTTCTTGATAGAAGTCCTCTCCTTGGAAAATAACAAGCTTTTTCATTCTTGAATAGGGCTTGACTACTATTCTATTTATCCCAGGAATTCCATGTAAAACTCTCTGCCATATACTGACATATTCAGGCTGTATTGTGTTTTTTAATGGACACTTTTAATGGATTTCTACCAAGCCACTACTTTAAGAATATGATCTCTTTTGTCAAGATTACTTTCAAGGACAGTTACTAAACTTTTTATGTCAATACTTCAGTTAGAAATATGCTTTCTTGTTTAGCAACACAAAATTTGCCTTGTCTTCATAATTTTGTAAAGTTCTATGATGTTCATCTTGCAAAATCAACCTTGACATTTTAAAAAATTGATTGAAACATAGTGCATATTCCTTGTTTCTTGTATCATATTTCATTATTCCACAAAGTTTTTCTCATGATCAAATCATACAATTACATAGCCTAACAGTTCCTTAAATCAAATTAGCATACATATAGAAAAAATGCACGAAGATGGCAGGTTGTGAAAGCAATCATATAGGGCTACAACGTGGGTGGCCTGTATTAATCCTTGAAACCTGCCATGTGTATGAGGGCTTGGCACTACTGAAAGTTGGCTAAACGCACGAAGCACATTCTTTCATTCAGACACTGCTTGACGAATCTCATCAACAGTACGTTTTTTCTTTTGAAGTGTTGAAGTTGAAAACTTCTACATGGCAACACCAACATCAACGTGTAACATGTAATTTGAGGGTGCCAAATGTACTGCTCTTAATAATGTTCTTTTACAATCTTGCCACTGTTCTGCTTCATAATGTGATCGAGCTAAATATAATAAAATTTGGGTGTCAGTGCCAAAATAGAATTTCCTCAAACAATTTTGATACACTTTCACTGCAAGCCCAAACTATCCTTGTGCAAAGTAAACATATGCTAGATTTACCCACACATCAGGCATCTGAACAAAGATGTCTCCTGTTGCAACTTCTTGAACCTGTGTGAAAATTTCCTTTGCAATATCAAAATGACCCCTTTCGGCTAGCACAATGCCTGCACCATTTGCAGCATAGACATTTCCAAGTCTCTGAGCCAACACTTTACAATACAATTCCCTAGCCTTATCAAGATGTATTCCCTCTGCATCTGGATCCTTCTTCTCATTGTGTGAAGCTGCAAAATAATTCCAGTTTCCAAGAGAAATGTCAGCATAAGCATCCTTACCATCTGATACATTTTGTGTAGTTTTAATTGTTTCTTTTGCTTTAAGCCAGTCATCTGTTTTCAGTTCCAGGTTGCCAAGCATGGTAATCACATTTACTAAGGTTTTATCCACCTTAAGTACCTCCCCAATTAATTCTAGGCTTAGTTGGATCTCATTTCGAGCCTGGGCCATGGCTACAAGTCATAGATATGCATCCACATAATCAAGAAACTTGAACAATATTAGCCTGTACAAAAGATTTGCTTTTTTAGTACCATGTAGCTGTTCAAACAGCCTGACAAGATTAAATAGTATGGTATATAAAATATTTTACATATTCAACAATGGATGATCTATATTCCAAGAGATCTTTTGTAGTCAAAATAGAAGTTTGAAAATTGTTGAAAATCTACTATAAGTTTATGTTGAAAATGGTTCTAATCTTTTAAATTGAATTCACCAAATAAAGTTATTTGAGAAGATGTTTTGTAGTCAATATAGAAGTTTGAAACATAGAAAATGTTATTTGTTTTTTATTTGTTTCATAGAAAGATTTTGAAGTCAACAAAAGGAAAATCAAATGATGAAATTTTGTTCCTCTTATGTTCAATGATATAGTTCTATTATCTTTTATTTTTTTTATTTTTTTATTGAATATATATCTTAAAATTATTTTAAATAAATCTTAGGTTCAAATTTATTCAATATTTGATTTATTTTTCAAAAATAAGAAATTGTAACCCACTTGAATATTTTTGTGACATATGACTTCTAAATGATCCATGAGAATTTAACTTATATCTTGAAAATATTCCAAATTGATTTGATTTACATTATTACATATATACATATATGTTTTTAGAGATATTTAGTTTATTTAAATATGTTGTTGCTTCTAATCTATCTAATGTATAGGTAAAATACTAAAATTTCACCACACGAAGAGTCTTTTTGATGAAATGATGTATTCACCAAATAAGAAGTATTACCAATGTAGGATGGAATGAATTATTTATTATATCATCCCCAAAATACCTCAATAGGAGACAAGAGGTAGTTGAATCATGAGCTTTCCATTGAGTTCAAAGATATTTTTAGAAAAAAAATATGTATTTTTGGAGAATGGTTAACACTATAAAAGACAAGTTATCTAAATAGATTATTGAATTTTTCGTTAGAAAATATCAACTAGGATAAGATTATAAATCAAGGATAACAACATGATTTGGTATCCTATTTCCAAGATAAAATAGGCTACAAAGAAAGAAAAGTGGTTCACTCATAATATTCTAAAATGCTAATTTGGGTATAAATTGTGTCTTGTTGTCTTTATGGGCTTCATTTGGCTGGTCATTAGCTGAAAAACTAGGAATATATAAAGATCAATTAAATAGGGATAATCATTTATAGTTTTTGTATGAACACATTTAGACTATTTTAAATTAAATATATTGATTTTCCTTTGCATTGAGTTGCTATAATAATTTTGTTTGCTTCAAATCCATATAGTAGATTAAATAAAATGTCTCATTATTTCTATATTCACCACTACTTATAGGTGAAAAAAGAACATTCAAGCATTCAAGGACTATTGTGATATTTTTTATGCAAGCTCACAATGTCCAATAGACTTTCAAACAACCAGAATGCTTCATCCCATGTATGAAAGTTTTCATTTATAAAATAGTTATTCTGTGGTATATGAAATATTTTATATATTCAACAATGAATGATCTATCGTTCTCTTGTAACATTTAGCAAATAGTTTGAATACTTGACTTTCTATAATATTTTGTTACTTGTATGCACATTTTTGGGGAGCCAAATGACAAAGATGAGCTTGAAATATTTGAATACATTCCTTTTCATACGAGTGATTATGAACATATGTCAAGATAGATTGAAAAATACATATATATTTTTATCGCACACTTATGTAGTGCATACATCTAGATGTGTGTAGTTACTTTTAAACATGTTAATCTAGTGTAACTTATAAAATGTCTAATATAAGTCTAGGTTGAAAAAGGTTATAATTTTTTAATGGAATTTGTCAAATAAAGTTATTTTAGCAGATGTTTTTTAGTCAACATAGAAGTTTGAAACATAGAAAATGTTAGTTATTATTTTATTTGCTTCATAGAAAGATCATGAAGTCAACAAAAGGAAAATTAGGTGATAAAATTTTGTTCCTGGGTAGGGCTTCAATAATGGTTCCCACTTTCCATAATGAAGAAATCAGATGGAAAGTGGGGAAGCTAAATTTTAGGGGCTTCAAATGAAGCCAAATCTTTGAATGAAAGTCCCAAGGGGCTTCACTCGAAGCCTCCATGCCGATATTGGTGTGGGGGCTTTGAATGAATCTTAGGGCTTCATTCGAATCTGACATGCAAACCTCGTTCATACTCCTAATAACTGATCAGGAAAGCTTTTAAATCCAACATTTTTTCTTTTTTGTCCCATGGTTTCATGTATGAGTTGGTGGGCTAGGGCGCTGAGAGGGAAGTCAGTAACATCATACCTTGCATCAACATCTCCGTCTATGATGCAGGAGCACCTATTCATTGGATTTCTCATGGATAAATTCATATTTTAAATTATATTTAAATAGTATTGAAAAAGCAACTCAATTTAAATAGTGTTGTCACTTTATCCCATGAAAACTCATGTGAAACACCTTCTTCTTCTAGTCGATGGAAGAATTCCATATCCTTTAAACACACAGGAAAAACTTCAGAATTGATACTGGGGCTTTTATTGATGAATTCAACCCAAACACCATTTCCTAATGCCTCCATGAAAGTTTGCTGAGCCAAATCTAGTTCATCATGCTCAAAATGAAGAACCCCAATGTTGTTTAACAATTCAATGGGTACATATTCTCTGCTCTTCTTCAAAAGAGACTTTGCTGTGTTAAGAGAATTTAAGGCTACACTGGGGTCTGATGATATCAATAACTCACCCATGTTAATAAAGGAATGAGCATCACGTGGATCTATGCGAGTTGCCTTTCTTAGAATTTCCAAAGCCTTCTCTCGTTGCCCTTGTTGAGCATATATATGGCCTATAGCTTTCAAGCTCTCATAGTTCTCAGGGTGAACCTCTAGAACCTTTTCAAAATTTGAGAGAGAACTCTTAAGACCTCCCAATTTCATTTAACCTGTCCCAACCCAAAGTATGGCAACACAAAATCCTGTGGCTTCTGGCTTTCCTTGACTGATGCCATGCAGTAGCGGCCAGCAATTTCATAATCACCTTTTCTATGATAAGATCGTGCAAGATTATAATATGAATGAGATTTCATGAGAGGGTGGTCTGTCGAAACAAGAGCTATCTTAGTTAACTATTCATTTGGATCTCCACATTGCTAATCACTTGGATCAATGCTTTTCTCTTTCTTCACAAAATAGGTTTGGTCCCAGAGTTCAGCAAGTCAAGAAAGTGAACCATTTAGGTTAGTGTCTCCCCTCCCAAATGATTTCCTCAAAATCAATATAGATGGATTTTCAAGGAGTAATCCACATCCAACAGGAATGGGTGGTACTAGTGGTGGAACTTTAAGCCCTGTTTAGTTTTTCTTTTCTACTTCCTTAAGTACTCATTCTAAAAATTAGATGGGAGCTTGGGCTATTCTCTATACTCTTCAGAAAGCCTGTGTATCGGTGTGGAAAATGATTTTTGCAAGATGGTCTATGATTCTTGTCACCCTTCTGAATAGTGGAAATTTTCTAGATTGCTCTTGGAGGCTAGCTCTGGTGGCTATGCTGATGTACAATTTAATATGTTTGAGAATGAATACGAACCTTTTTGTTAATATGATTCTAGATGTTAAGTAGTTAGCTATAGATGCACCCTTATGTGTGACCTTTTTTCTTAAATCAGTATAAAAAGGTGTGGCCCCTCAGGCCACAATTTACGTGGAAATGAAAAAATGTAAAATAAACATAGATATGAGATAAGAAAAATAATAAACAATGGAATAATAAAAAAAGCAATAGCCATTGCTAAAGTCTACCCTTCTCATACTTTGTCACTTGCATAAGCTCAAAAGAAGAGATGCTAGAAGCCCTAGAAAAGACATAGCTGTTGAACCTAGGAATTCTCATAAAACTTTTCAATGTGGAAATCGTTTCTCATCATGCATTTGAAAAATAAGTCTTGCCGTAGATTTTTATTAAAATCACAGTCAATGAATTTAAGGCTATAAGAACAAACATGCCTACCAAATATGACACTTTGGGTTTCAACGTTGAAACTAAAAAGCATCAACCTATATTGGACAAAACAATTTAAACAAATTGAAATGGAGTACCCAAATCGGGAATTGCTAAATGTCCTAATCAACCAGTTTTTACGCTCTGCAGTAACGACCTAGTATTTATACCAATTATGCTAATTTTTGTGGAATATGTATCATAAATATTTCCTCAATTCCTTAGCCTACCCTATGGGCCCAGAACCTGTCCATTTTGCAAGTACTAACTAGAATTCAAAACCGATATCTTGATGTATTTGATAGATCATTGTCAATTGTTTGATTTCTCTTTATTATCATTTCTTGAAGGATTGATGGGTGAATGCTTAACCAATTGATTTCTTAATTATAAATATTTAAATGATTGGATGCTAGAATGGTTGATACTCGAATAGTTGATATTTGCCTGTATAAGTGACTGATTTTTTGCTTGCTAGTTTGATTGTTTGGTTATTTTGATATTTGATTCCCAATTGATGATAGGTGGACAATTGAATGGTTTAATTTGATGGATTTAGGATTGATGATTTAACAAATGTTGATAGTGATGATTGAATGAATGCTGATTTGATATATTGGTGTGTAATGATTTCATAAATTGATTCTTGAATGGATTTCTGATTTTGTATCTAGTTGAATGAAATGAAATTTGATGGTGAATTTCTATTGATCTTCCATTTATATTTTATTTATAAAATAATTTCCACCCTTCAAAAGGAATTGAGTCACCACCCTTCATTGCTGCCTCACGGAATAATAATTTATTTCCAAATGATTCTTTGCTTCCTTCATGTTCTTTTCTCATAGAATGGTCTCTCCTTTATATCTTAATCCTTCAATACTCATAACTCTTTATTGCATTCATTTTGATCATTCACCAAACTTAATTAAATTATAATTATATTACATGTTATTTTAATTTTTTATATTTTTACTTTTTTATTTTTATTATTGAATGTCATGTCAAAAAGGGGACATTATAGTGAGATGCATTACAATATAGAAAAATAACAAGAACATTATTGAAACAAACTGATACAACATTCAAATTATAAAATCAGACTGCTGTAACAACACAAATTAACCTAACAGAAAGCATAGAATACCATTCCCACAATGACCGAACATTTACCCATTGAACTACACCTCTTCTAAATAATTTAAGATTCTGATAACACGTTGATACTGCCATCACACATGTCAAATTAGACTGATACACACTAAAAGCCACCCCAATAAATTGTAGCTAACATCTAGATGCACACTTATAATTGATGTCAATTAGAATACTGGAGGTCTGGAATAGGGCATAGTGGTTGCTGATACAACAGGTACAAACTCATAGAAAGCTTACCAGATTTGCCAAAGTCTACATAACTAAGGCTTAGCATCAAAGGTTCTCCCTAGGCACCTCGAAACCACCAAATATTGGCCCCAAAATAGGAGCCCTTCATCTTCAAGCTCTCACATACTTGCTCCACTTGGTACAACACCCCATAAAGGTCATCTATTCACTTTCAACTTGGATTGCCTACAATATGGTCTTTGTATACTATTCATTTTTTGTTGTTTCATTATATGGTTTGAACAAGTGTGGAAAAAAATCAAATTTTTATTATGAATTTTCTGTTCACCTATCTATGTTAAACTAATTAGCAAGCTCACTTTCCTAATACTTTATGAACTAGATGCTATTCGCAAGGTCAATTTCCTAATACTCACTATAGTACTTGCTATTCAATTGAGATAGACACGACTCATTAGTTTGTTTGTATTCTCTTTGGATTTTGTTAAAGAAGACAACTGAATGCTATATGATGAACTAAAAGTTCTGTGGTGTCAACAGGCTTGTGCATCTCCTGAGCCAAATTACTAGCCCCAGTGACATTTTTGTTGTTCAAAAGCGGCACCATACTAGACTATTTGCAAACAACCATGCAGATAGGCATTCTATAGATAGACTTGGGAACATCTTGCCAAGTCTTCAATACATAATAAAGCAACTGAATTTCATAAATTGTTTTTTTGATAGTTGATTTGTTTAAATATTGCCCATCAAAAATTACTTAGTACATCTCATCTTTTTTCTGCACAGGAGCTTGCAGTTCTGAAGAATCTGATAGCGAAGAATTTAAAGAAGATATTGTAGCAAAGGTATATTTGGTGTTCTTTTTTAAGTGAAAATGTGATTGGAAATTTTGTATATTGTCATATTTCACTTGCAGAAAGGTCAAATTGTAAATAGAGGTGAAGTTGTATGGATTTAAGTTTCTTCTTCATTATTTATAATGCTCTCGATTCCTCCTTTGTAGCTGTAAAAATACTTGTTTATTTTCACCTTTCCAGATACCCTTTACCAGGTTCTTCAAGATTCCAAAATATCTTGGGCTGACCCCACTCCAGCATGTCCTAACTCCTACTTGGTTCAGAGACCTAACTCCTTTTTATATGTGTCTTCCTCTTACTACTCCATCTGCAGGTTGCAAACAAATCATCCTTCTTCCACCAACGAGTCATTCCATTCAAGAAAGACCATGTCTGACAATATCAACACACAAAAAAATAGGGAGACAATTGCTAGACTGTGGTCTAACTTAAAAAGAAAAGGTGATGGAAAATGTTATTGTCCTTGCAAAATGTGTAAGGGCTTAAAGACTCAAAGATATCTAATCACAACAGCTGAGCAATATTGTAGGCAACATGGTCACATTGAAGGGGGAAACGAGTATTGCCCATTGGTATGTATTTTAATAGTTTATAAATTACATAAGACATGATTTGATGATGACATCATGGTCATGGTTAATATAAGGTCATCATTTTCATATAGGTCAACATCCCTAAGTTTTATGTTATGGACCATGACAATTCGGAGAATGTGGATTTCCAAACGAGGGAACATGGAGGTGTGAATATTGAAGTAGAAGGTAATGATACCATGGAAGAAGATCAGGATGATGAAGATCACGATGATCAAAATGATCACGATGATCAAGATGATAATGATGATGATGATGATGATGGTGATAATGATGCAGAGTTTGATGTACCTTTACTTGAGAAGGCACACCAGTCCCTATATGAAGGCTCCAAAACAACTCTTCTTGCCACTGCATTGCTATTGGTGAACTTGAAGGTTATGAATGGTTTATCCAATGTAGCAATGAAACGTATGTTAAGGTATGCTATCTTCTTTCATTATTTTACTCGTAGTTCCCTTACAATTAACATTGGGTTCGTGTAGCAATTAATATTCTTTAAATTAAGAAATTATATTTTTGGTCATAGGTTGATAGGTGAGTGTTTGTTACCACCATCAAACATTCTACCTCGCTCGTACCGAGAATTATTTGCCATCATGAAAGATATTGGAATGGAGTATCAAACAATAGATGCATGTCCAAATGATCATATTATATATCATAAACATCATGAATTTGCAACACAATGCCCTACTTTTCATATCAGTAGATATCAATCAGATCAATTAACAAAGAAGGTGCCTTGCAAGGTTCTTCGACATATTCCCATTATTCCACGTCTGCAACGATTATTCAAGTGCAATAGCTTGGCACAATTTATGGATTACCATGCACGCAATAGAAGTCAAGATGACATTATGCGAATGCCTGTAGATGGTTCGGCATTTAAAGAAATAGAGGAAAAATGGCCACACTTTAAAGAAGAACCTCATAATCTCAAGCTTTCATTGGCAGCAGACGGTGTCAATCCTTATGGAGAGATGAGATCTACTTACTTAGTGTGGCCTATTTTTGTTATCAACAATAACATACCTCCTTGGTTGTCCATAAAGAGAGAGCACATAATGTTGACACTGATTGTTCCAGGTATTTTTTGATTTAGTGGTCATCTAAATTAATTTATTATTACTAATCCATCAAATGGTCAAAATAATTATGTAATGTTTTTGCTCATTCAACTAGGTAAGTACCAAGTCAAAGATATCAACATATATATTGAACCCCTTATCGACGAGTTGGTGGTGTTATGGAATGGGGTTACTATGTATGACATTTGTAGACCAATAGGACAAAAACAATTTCAATTTCATGCAATGCTTGTATGGACAATACACGATGCCCCTGGGCTAACACATTTTTGTGGTATGTTCTCTTTTTGACACCTCTTTTTTGGTATGTCAAAGTTAACACATTTAATCCAATTATACACGATCTTGTAGGTCTTCAGACAAAGGGTAAATTTGCATGTCCAGTTTGTGGTCCAAAGACAAAATCTCGTCATTCAAAAAGTTTAAGAAAGCATGTGTTTGATGAGAATAGGCACTTTCTGCATAGAAATCATAAGTACCAAATTACTAAAAAACATCTTTTCAATGGTCTAGAAGAGACTATGTCAAAGCCACAGAGAATGACACCTCGCCTATGGAAGTTGGCATACAATAAAATAAATCATCAAGGTAATGTCATTACATTTGATGCTTTTTGTTTCAAATTTATATTTCGATATTGTGTTTTGTTTACTGATGATGTGATTGATGGTTGTGAAGGTCATCAAGACATCAATGTCCAACTTTCAAAAGGACTAAAAATTTATCCTACGCAATTTACTAGGTTGCCGTACTACGAGCAACTCCCAATTGTGCATTTGTTTGATCCTATGCATATTGGAAAGAATGTAGCAAAGAAATTATGGAAAATCTTGGATGGAAGGCATGACAAAGATCAAATTGTCAAAACTTGTAGTGACATTGAATAATCCAACCATGCAATGAAAAATGGTATTCGACCAAATAACAATGGAGACCGGATTGATACAAGTGCCCTTAGTTGGTTATTGTTAGAGCAGCAGAGCAATGCTATAAAAGAAGTCATAAAAAAAAAATGATTTCCCACAGGATTTTATGCGAACATAAACAATGTCATACCAAATAAAAGTGAATTTGGGCCAGGGTTGAAAACACACGATTGGCATACATTTATTAAGGTAATTCATGTTATTTTGTATTCATTATATATTTATATACTGCATGTAGTTTCAATTGCATTCTTTTATAAAATATTGACAAGATCATTTTACAAATATTGCAGTACGTTCTACCTCTATCTCTCCCACACCACTTTGCCAACAATGTCAAATAGGTTATATATGATCTTGGAAAATACATGAGGTGGTTGTCATCTAAAGAAATCAATAAAGAAGATATAAAATATTGGAAGAGAAAAATTCCTCTTCTGATGTGTGAAATGCAAAAGTGTCTACCTCCAAGTTTTTTCAATGCACAAGAACACTACCTCATACATCAAGTTGAGGAGATTGAATTGTGTGGACCTGTACCAACCAGGTCAATGTAGATGGTTGAGAGGCACTTGAAATTTTTGAAAGGCTTGGTTCGACAGAGAGCACATCTCAAGGCTTCTATGGTGGAGGGATATATGGTATACCAGACCATGGTGTACATTACTGAATATCTTCCTTAGTTTGCAGCAAACATCCATGTAGATCGTATTTGGGATCCCAACTCAGTTAACAAATTCAAAGGGGAGTACTTGATGGGAAAAGGTAGATCGAGGAAAGTGAGAGGCAAATCTAAGATGTTATTGTAGTTAATTAATTCATATAAATCTTCAATATAAGCTATTTTTAATTGGTGTTTTTTTTTTGAAATAGGTGGTCGAGAGTGGGATGCAATACATTTGTATATTGCAAACAATCTTGATTGGATGACAAAATGGATTGAACGATGTCAACAAAATGATTGCTCATTAACATGGGAAGGTGTTGCTTCATTGGTTATAGAAGCTCATCGTAATGGAGATTCCAATGTTATGCCGATGGTAGTTGATCTAGTAAAGGGTTTAAGAGGTGGAGAGGTACGTAGAAATTTATTAATGATCATAACTCGACGTATGTTTCATATCAACTCACGATGCAAATAATTTACACACACTTCAAAAATTGTAGGTCAAGCACCACAAAGCTATGTACTATCATGGCCACAAATTCTGCATTAAAAGGTTGGATGACACAAAGAAAACTTGTGATTTTGGGATAACTGCAATTTTTGAGGTCACCAATATATCATCTAGAAATGACATACATCCTCAACAATCTCAAAATCAATACTATGGCATCTTGGATGATATAATTGAGTGTGAATTTAACACCTTCAAAGCAGTTCTATTCGTCATCAAATGGTACAGGTTACGACTAAATCAAAATGATCCAGATAGAACGATTATTCAACATGATAATGGATTTACAATGATCAATACAAGGTTGTTTGAGCCAGTTGGAGATGAGCCCTATGTTCTTCCAAGCCAATGTGAGCAAGTGTTTTACTCAAAGGTTCCAAAGAAATAGGGTTGGTCATTTGTTGTTAGACATGATCCAAGAGGAAGGCCGATAAAGTATAATGTTATGGAAGAAGAAGATATTGAAGATGATGAAGAAGTAGATGATGAAGATCAAGATGATGGTGATGATGATGATGGTGATGGTGATGATGATGATGATGATGGTGATGATGATGATGATGATGGCGATGGTGATGATGGCAATGATGATGGTGATGATGGTGATGATGATGGCGATGATGATGGCAATGATGATGGTGATGATAGCAATGATGATGATGATGATGATGAAGAAGAAGATAATCAATGACTACAAACATCGTCACCCCTTCTATTGACGATCTTGCATTCCATATATAAGGTAAATTTGTTCATGTTTACGATGTTGCATATTGTTCATGTCATCTTCTAAGTTATTTGTAGCATATACATATGATGTAATTTTTAGTGAACTTAAGATAAATGATTAACATATGCAAGAAATTTGATTACATATTTATTGTGTTCATTTCTAATGGTTACAACATATGTTATTTATAGTTACCAATGTTTATGTTGTGTCTGATTATGACCCTTTTTGCAAATAGTCAATTGACTACAGGTACATTGTCACCCCTTCTGTTGGCAATCTTGCATTCCATATTTAAGGGAAATTTGTTCATGTTTGCGATGTTGCCTATTGTTCATGTTGTCTTCTAAGTTATTTGTAGCAAACATGTATCATGTAATTTTTAGCTAACTCAAGGTAAATGATTAACATATTTAGGAAATTTGATTACATATTTATTGTGTTCATTTCTAATGATTGCAACATATGTTATTTATAATTACCAATATTTATATTGTGTCTGATTGTCACCCTTTTTGCAAACAGTCAATTGACTACAGGAGATTTGACCCATTTGGCATGGATTGTGCACAGTGACATGGATCAGCAGGTATAAGTCAATAAATAAACATAATTTTCTTATATTCTTCTTGTTTATCATTGAGCACATATGTTATAAA
Source organism: Cupressus sempervirens (assembly GCA_028749045.1). Lineage (NCBI taxonomy): Eukaryota > Viridiplantae > Streptophyta > Pinopsida > Cupressales > Cupressaceae > Cupressus > Cupressus sempervirens. The sequence continues at coordinate 261,256,394 of CM053785.1, read as the reverse complement.
TAGACATATTATATAATCATATAATGTATATATAGACAAAGAAGGTCCACATAGAAATATAATTGTATAATCACTTTCAACTTACTACATTTTATATATGTCACTTTCACTTTCCATTTGATGGATTTCAAGACCCACCAAATAGGTACTTGTCAGATCTATCTACATCGAATGAGAGAAATGAGGAAATGGTAGATGAAATCTCTACATGTAGTACGGCTAAAAGAGGGAGATCAACTAGAGGTCAAAAGAATAGAAAAAAATTTGATAAATGCATGCAATTTTTCCTTGCTAATGGGGGGTCATGTTCTTATGATGATGAGACCAAAGGCGACATCAAGGTGCCCTTTCGGTACTCACACATTGAGAAAGAATGGATACCCAATGAGCTACCTCCAATTAACACAGATTTTTGTGTTAATGAGAGGATATATTGCATTGCTCCATTCTCATTACATGGTTTGGGCCTATTTTCCATGGATGGGATAAAGTTATGTTACAACAAAGTTGTCAAATTGTTCAAGTATGTTGGTCTATGTTACAATTACAATGATTGGATGTAGATTGTTTGATATAAAAAAAGTATGTGTAGGTATTGGGTATCAACTAATTATATACAACGGAAAGAAAATGATCAAATTAAAATATTTTCTATGTACATTGATGGGAGACCAAAAGAAATAGGTAATATTATAAGTTTTATAAATAGTACGTGACCTTCTTCAACTAGTAAGCAACCCAATTGCATATTTGAGGCGCGTGAGGGGAATGAAGTTTTTGTTTGTGCAATAAAATCAATAAGTGCAGCGGAAAAACTGCTAATTGATTACCATTTAAATCACATAAATACAAACAAAGTTACTATCATGAGGGCTGTAAGTACTATTTACCATTTTTTCAATAAGTTTTTTTTGCTATCTATTGCTTTCAGTTAGCTAAATTTTTTATGTTTAATCTTTGTGACAGGACGATATGGATCCGACAAATGATAGAGGTCACCAGGATGCTACTCCCACCCCTTCTTCAGTGAGGGTAAACCTTTTTGAAATTGTACAAATTAGATAGTTGAAAAATGTTATATTATTATGTTATTTTATTTACGGTTTTTGAATTTTTATGATAGTTTTACTGATATTCCTCTCACAATTTGATGTTCAAGATAAGTGTAAAGCAGTAGCAGTAAGCATTGAGCCACTAGCTATGCATTCTAAAGAGGATATTGCTGATACTCCCAATTTCATAAAAATGTTGAAGAAAAAAATTAGAAAAATTAATATAGAAGCAATGAAATTTTTGGATGAGGCAAATATGGAACCCGAGGAGATGATGAAGAAGCTATCAGATTTGAAAGCGCAAGCTCAGCATTATGAAGTAAGCTCCAATGAATATTTAGTTATAACAAAAGTTCAATAAAGATTTATATTTTATAATCTTTTATGTTGTGAAGTAAAATATGTAATATGTGCAAAAATACTTTATTGATGTAATTTTTTAAAAGAGTTGTAAGAAACTTTAACTACTAAATTTTTGTTATACAGAAATTTTTGGCAATTGATCCACAACCTGGTCAAGGACAACGCGGTGAGGCCGGTAGTAGCAGAGCTCCGGCTGCCACTGGTAAAATAATCTTTTAGTTGACAAGTTAGAAGGAATTTTTTATTTTGAACATTCAAAACTTCTTAACTCTTACTTTTATTATTTTAGAATGTCTTTGCTAACAATGTATTGTTCAAGTCATCTAGTGCAGGAGACTCCTACGAGGTTGACAGATGCCCGTACGAGATTGCTGACTGCAATGTCGGCAACAAGGGGACATCTAGCTAGTAAATCCTTATTTTTCTATATTTGGTTTTGTGTTAATTATGAGTTGATAATATGTACTTTAATCTTGGGATGCATCACATAGTGTATTATTTTTTTTGTGGTAGGAGATGCACCATCTGGTATGCCGCCAAATGAAAATCATAGTGCATCTATTGGTGATAATTCACCATCATTTCCTGGAGCTACCCCTGTTTCTAGCATGGGATCTATGGAGACATCATTGTTGATTGATGATAATGAATTAATGCCTTTGAAATGTCCTAAGATTCCATGTACTTTAAATAATTATTTTTTATATTGTAATAAGGATTTTCTTGCAAGATGTAAACATGATAGGAAGTGGTGAATGCAAGGGCCTTTGATGTGGAGTGATGCCTCATGACCTTCTTTAGTGTTCCTTTTAATTAGGGGTTTGGTAGGATCATCTGAATTATCAATGACCTTTTGTCTATACTAGTAATTCTCTAGTTTAGTAATTTAGTACATTGCAATTTCATGCTTTCAATAGAAGATACTAACCAATTTTTCTACAGAGAACCAAAAGTGGGAGTCTTCTTTCATATGATTCATTTTAATGGTTTTTACTATTAATTATCCCATGACATTTTTTGCAGGAAACGATACATTTTATAGGAGGCTTTATGACCTCAAACTACGAAGATTTGGGCCCACCATATGTACTAGGTTGTTGTACATCATAACTGAACTAATTTTATCCCACTATTTTTTTTCATATCATTAATTGGTGCAACATTTTTCCTTTCATTCGAGTCTTTTCTTATACTAGCTATATCTAACAATTTTGTGTTTTTTCTTAAAAGGTGGAACTACCAATCTCAAAAATCAAAAGATGAGCTCATCAAAGATATAGAGCATGAGTTTGGTAGTAATATTTTTGATCATAAGAAATTGTTACAAAAAGCTGCCAGACATCTTAAGGTTGTGAGGGACACATATAGAAAGAGCCTTGTCCTAAACTTGAAGTACAAGCGTCCTCCCTTTGTTTCAGTGAGGGACTGAAATGAGTTCATTTTGGATGCAAAGGAGAAAGGGCAATGTCCAAAAGAAAGTACACCAGAAAATCCAATAAGGTATGCAATAGTATTAACTACTAGTACATTAATGAGCAAATTTAGGGTTCAACTTCAGTATCAACAATTTCAACTAGCTCAATTTAATCTATCTATTGATGAAAGGTATGTAATTCATATGCTGACACAATTGCTTATAAATCTCAATCTCAATCTGGGAATAAATCCTACATAAGATATATTGACAAAATGAAGCCCTTTATTCATATTTAGTGACAAATTTTAGAGCCTATGTCTCCTATGGGTTCTTTTCTCAAAATTTATCTTCGCTGAACTCAAACTCGAATTCAACTAAGAAATTCCTACTCAAAGTTGTGAAAAATGAATCTTGTGATATGATGTACCATGTTAGATTTTGAGTCATAAAAATAGGCAACGCTTTGACCACTATACTTGTTGACTTTCCCTTTCTTTTACAATAATTGCTCGCTATCTTGAGTTTCCTATCCCCTGTTTTCTTTTGGGTCATGTGTGCATCAAATCTGCACTTAATCTGCATGTAAATCCTGATGAAATCCATCATTGAAGATATCAAATCCCATATTCTGTAGTATTCTGTTAACTATGATAACAGTATATAATGTTGTCGTTAGTGATTTTTATTTTATACTGTCATCAATTCCATTTTGTGCTTTGTTGCATATCAAAAAAGAAGTGCATATACATTATACATCAGATTTAAGTGTGAAGCATCACAAAATCTAATCTCTATCTTCATATAACAATGTAGTCTGAGAATCCTAAAGAATTTAAAGCTGAGTGTTTCCACCACATCTAAAATCCATTCTTCTTTTTTAGTATTTTCCATTGCTGCTGAAGCTTTGATCACATGGATTATGTGTCTATACCCAACCAATAGATTATCCTTTTTAGGGAATCCCTACTTTTTCTCCTGTGGAAACTCTAAAGATGGAAACTCATTAAGAGATTTTTCTTGATATCACCCTACTTCCAATCTTTCTCTTCTATTCCTTAGCTCCTTGCAAGCTCACAAAAGGCATATCATCTTTGGTAACATGTTAATTATTTGTGTGTAGACTGATTCAAACAAATATATCAATGAAGTAAAGAGACAAAGTACCAAGCCTAACACATCTACCTTGGGGGAGCACTCTTAAAATATAACATAATGTACAAAAAAATTCACGGTGTGTACAAATGAATTTTCATGTGATTTGAACCTTCACATGCACCTCTTGTTCCTTCACATTCTCATCCTTTTGAATTCAATATTTCTCACTATGTTGTTTTGTCAAAATCCCTAAAATAGGAGTTATTTCTCCAACATACTACCACGCATAATCCTCAATTTTTCTATTTAAATTTTGTTATTGTAAATATGAAAGGTATGTAATTCATATGTTGACACAATTGCTTATAAATCTCAATCTCAATTTGGGCATAAATCTTACATAAGATATATTGACAAATGAAGCTTCTAATATGTTCTCTCTGTGACCAAAGGCACTCACCCTTATAAAACCTTCACCTGCGGGTCCAAACCCACTTCTTGGAGTTGTAACTATATGTGCTTTCTCAAGGATCTCAGTAAAAATATCCCATGAATTTTGACCAGAAAATCGAACCCATACATCTGGCACATTTTTTCCTCCAAAGACATCAAACCCAAGTGAAGTAAATATTTCCACAATGATTCTAATGTTCTCTTTATAAAATTCAACAACTCCATGCATGGCCTGCAACAAAATTGAGCATCCCACATTAATAATCATCATATGAAAGATTTTAGCACTAATGCAAGTTAAAGTGAACGATCATTATTTTAGTCTCAAATAAAATTCCCTACAACTTTGCAGATATCTGTGACCAAAACCATGCTTTCTTATAATAAGCAATCTCAATCCAATAGAGGAAAGGTCAAAGAAAATTTGACAACAGCTACCTTATCAATGACTCTTTTTTGATATATTGTTTTTTCTTTTCATATCAGCAAGAACAAGTATGATTCATACAAATTAGGTAAGTTAATTAATCATTGATAAAGAATAGATAAGGTAAATTATCAATAAGTGCTTTATTTTCCTTTTGCTAGCTTATCAATGTCTCTTATCAAAAAAAAAAACTTGAAAATGATAAAATATGACACAACAAAAACTTGGATATTACATATCTGTCAAAACAACCGTTTTGAAGAGCACTTCTTACCTTTAACCCTTCTGGAGAAAGGCAAGCTAATCCACCAGCTTGTGCAATATTAGATGCACCATTGAAACAAGTACACATGATATGATTGAAATCATTTACAACAGGGAATTCATCAGAGAATCGAAGCTCATCAGGAACAACTATCCATCCAAGATGGACACCTGTAAAGCCAACATATTTGGAGAATGATGCAGTCTCAATTGCAATCTACATCACAATATACAACATTAGTAACCAAATGAGAACGCCTTCAAAAGTATAGAAAATAAATGCATTAAAACTTAAACAATTTTAATAAATGGTGATGCAAAGCAGAACATGTCTAGACTCTAGTATGATAAATAGCATGAACTCCATGGATAAATAGCATGATTAAACATGTCAATTAAAGGTATGATGCTATACTTTCTTCCCCTTTTTCATATATTTGGTGGAACATGCTACTTTATGATAAAACCTTCATACAAATATATAATAATCCACTATTTAGTATTGATCTTTATATCTATATCATCTAACATATTTCAAACTTTTCATAGGTTGCAGGACACATCAAAGGCAACAAAGGCGAGGCTGGAAAAGGTTGGGCGGCACAGACTTGGCTCTGGGGGATATTCAAAAATCAAAGCACGCGTTGTAAGTAGCAATAAATGAATTGCAAAGAAAAATTATTTATAAAATGCAAATAATTTTGTTAATTAATAAAAAAATGCAGGGCGCTGATTTTAATTTGGAGGCCATAAAAGAACACAAAAAAATTGCCTTCAAGCAAGGCTATGCAACGGTGGCTGAACGCCTACGGCAAGCTTCCATTGCCCCAACTAAGTAGTCTCCTGCATCATGTGCATAGGTAAATATGCCAAAAAATATATTAGAAATTGAATACTTGAGCAACAATTTATTTGATAATAATGTGCATGACATTGCAATGCAACCTGTTAATCCTAACACAGATCATACGCAGCATCATGAAGCCCCTAATGTGCATCGTACTGTCGATGGAGGTGCTCATTTGTTATTTAAAACTAATTATGTAATTATTAATAAAATTTAACATCTTTAATTGAACTTGGTGCAATCTTTTTGTGTTGAGCATATAGAATCATGTCGTGCTGAACGAGTGCCGGAGGATGTTTAGACTGATCAGCAGGTAGATCATGTGGCACATTCAGGTAAAGAAAATCTATGTTTTGTTCTTTTAAATTAATTTTTTGATTTATAGTTCTTTTACTTAAATAAAAACTCATAATTCACTAATATAAAATGGTGGGAATTTAACCTCATGAAGTACTTGTTATTGCAGCGGACCCCCCTTTGGTGTAGCAGCCTCATGATGTTCCTGAACGAATGAGGAGGAGACATGTGTTAGAACCAGTAGAGGAGGAGGATCTTGACGAGGACATTGATATTCCTCTTAGAAATTATATGAAAAAAAGAAATGGAAAGAAAGCAAAAAAGACATGATTATTCATGAATGACTTACTCTTGAATATTGTTAATAAATATTGTGTTAATGAATTATTCATGAATGACTTACTCTTGAATGTTGCATGTTAATGAATTTTGTGTTAATGAATTATTCGTGAATGTTGTGTGTTTATGAATTTTATGTGTTAATGAATGTTATCATGTGATTATAATGATTGAATGTTATATTTCAAAAATGGATGAATTGAATGTTATTAAATGTTAATGGGGATGAGGAGGACATTGATATTCCTCTTAGAAATTTTATGAAAAAAAGAAACGGCAAGAAAGAAAAAAAGATATGATTATTCATGAATGACTTACTCTTGAATATTGTTAATGAATATTGTGTTAATGAATATTATTCATTAATGTTGGGTGTTAATGAATATTGTGTTAATGAATTATTCATGAATGACTTACTCTTGAATGTTACATGTTAATGAATTATTCATGAATGTTGTGTGTTTATGAATTTTATGTGTTAATGAATGTTATCATGTGATTATAATGATTGAATGTTCTATTTGAAAAATGGATGAATTGAATGTTGTTAAATGTTAATGGGGAATTTAGAGTGATGTTGGGGGGGGAGGGGGAGGGGCCAAATGAGCTTCCACCTTCACGTGGTTGGCCCTGTTAAGTAGAGAATATTTAACTATTCTCGAAATCAAGTGAAGCTCAAACTTTAAAGTTAAGCTTATAGTTAATAGTGACAACCAATTAGCAAGTCGAAATGAAGTTCTTCGTTAAAGGTACCTTTTTAGTTTTTAAAGCACGATATCATGTTTTAATATTGTATAGTTTTTTTCTCTTAAGTTAAAGTATTCTTTTACTATAACAACATAATTTATGACCATTTTAGTAACTATTCTAACATCGCTTTATGACAAATCTTGTTTTGGCAAAGATGGCAATACATGGTGCTATCTATTCCTTGGGAGATTGGATTGCACAGGTCTGTATCTCAACATCAACATGGAAAATGGTGTGAAATTGCACTTTCCTTAGTCAAATTCAATAGTTTAAGAATAGTCAAATTCAAAAATAAGAAATGATAGTCCCTCCTCATACAATTGGATTTTAATAGGAATGTTGAGAAAACAATAAAAAATTTTCTCTGTGAACAAAGTTGTTGTCTTGCAGGACGTGACAAGCAATAAGGGGTGTACGTATTAAAAAACATGACAATTACTATACCAGGCTAGACAAACTCTTTGTGCATTCACAACATTCTTTTTGGATTTGTTCTTGAAACCCAAGGTGTTTTTTTCCCCTTGTTTTTACTTCCTTTCTTTAATCTTTACATTATATTGCAGAGCCCCTTCTTGGAGATGAAACTAGCATTCATAATGACAAGCTGGCTGTTGAAGGCATTTATAATGACTTGGTTTTGGATGGCGGTTTTGTGACACTAGAAAGCAACACATTCGGCCATGCTTTCAGGTGATATATTTTTTTGCAATTTCCATGGCTACTTCATTTTGCATTAATCATAAATATCAAAAAAATTATTCATATTGCACTATAATCTTTGATCCTTACAGAGATTATGAAAAGGAAAGTGAAAGGAAAAAAATTGTTGAAGAGTTTTACAGAATTCAACACATTAACCAGACTTATTATTTCGTACATTTTATAACTTTCATAAAAACATTTTTTCTCAAACAAATGTTTTGAAAGATTAGAACTATACACACAATATTGGAAAAAGATTTTGAGATCTCTTGTTTGTCATAAAAAAGAACGAAAAATTCAGTCTTCTTTACTAACTTATCTAATGCCTTAGGGCATTCAGTTAGAAACTTCAAAATTAGATTTTTAGAGACAACTCTTGAATTCAAATAGTAAAGCTTATATGATCAACATATTGAAAAGTATGAGATATTAAAAGTTTGTCATCCTAAAATGTCTTATTACTCACTGCTAATATTTGGTAGCATCTTCTTATCTTCTTCATTTGTACAAATTTTTTCATTACACTCTGTTTTATTATAAATGATTATCTATGCCAGGATGATTTGGGTTATAGATTTTTTAAAAATGTGGTTTTTTTGGTAGGTTTGGCAAGATTTTTGCATCGCATGTGTTTGGACAGCCCACAATTGTATCTTGTGATTTTGGTTTCAGTTTGTATGTTCTGCAGAATGAGGATTAGTTGTTTTAGAGCAGCTATCCCAAGTTAGTAAATAGTATTCTTGGCGAGTTTTTTGTGCTCATCACTATGGGTGATGCACACAAGAGAATGCGATCTCTGGCAGTTAATATGATCAATACTGCTAAGAAAAGTGCCAATTTTTTAGAAGATATTGAGTGGCATGCACTCTATGTCTTTGATCAATGGAACCATCAACAGGACATACTTTTCTCTAAGGAGGCTAAAAAGGTATGTTTTTCAGACTTCCAATTTGTGCTTTCCTTTAGAGGGGTCTTTTAGAGGATGAGTTACCAAAGAATACTCACCCCAGATCTTTTTGTTTCTATGGTAAGCAAGATCCTACTAGGTTTTCTAGCTTATCAATACTGGTATAAGCTTTCTCATGTCAATAATAATGTATGCATATATTTGTTGTACTTTTGTTAGGCTGGAAGTAGTAATACTCTAATACATTTATATTTTAACTATATTATAATCTTGTTCTCTACTACAATCGGTTATGGTAATTGCAAGGATGTCTAGAGAGGGAGAGGGAGAGGGAGTGTAGTAATGGTAGGTTTGAACTGCAGAGTTTGCTAACTGGTAAAATTACTTCCTCTCATTAATTGCTTTGAATTGAACTACATTGTATTATGTATATTATTATTATTACATGGGGGAATCCCTTTGAAAGCCCACGATGGCTGGTAAAGTCAAGGATTCTTGAAGGATAGCCTGTACCAAAAGTTAAATTGTGCAACCATAATTTTAGTAAGAAATTTGTTCATTGAAACAGATGCAATGTCTTTGACCTAGTTCTCATACAGAAGGAGGAGGATTATAAAATAGATGCATCTTTAACTTAGTTCTCATGAAAGAGTTGGATTGTAACGTAAAGTGGTAGTAGAAAGTTTAAGCCTAATGTTCTAATAGGTGAACTCTATTGAAATCAAGAATATCATAACTTCTTATGCCATACAAGGAATAATATGCTCTTCACTATCTGCAGTATAGTATGACATGAAATAGCTCTCTTAGTCCTCCCGAAAAGCTCTGGTTAATCTCTAAAATAACCAATCAAAATGTTATTAAGCCATTTATTAAAAAATTTAAGTTCAAAATAGTTCTCTAAGATCTAATGTCTTTTAACATTAAAAAAACTGTTTTGAAAGTTCATCTCCTATTTCTAACAGGATCGCCATGATCATTATCTGCCATGTCTCCTTTGTTTATGAAACTATATTTAAGAACCCAATCTCACCGCAGGTAATGGATGGATAAGTCTTTAAAAAATTAAATAGAATATTCATCTTGTAATGATCAATGATAAAATAATTTCTATGAAATATATATAGAGAGAGACAAATTGAAGCACTGCATCTTATTTGGATATTCATTTTGTGGCTGGGAACGCTTGGCTAGGAAGGCTTGTGGAAAGAAAAAATTTCTATTTGTTTTACATGAAACAAAGTGGGTTGTCTTAATTATCAATTATTTAGGGTAATAGGGTAAAATTTGCATCAAGTCTTGTCAAAGAGGCATCACCAGCATAAGATATTTTGGTGTGAAGATCAGGGGAAGTCAGCTATCTCCACATCACACAAAAGGATTGTATTGAAATTTGTAACAGGCCACTACCAAAACAAACTCTGCACATCTTGGCAAGAGATTTCATGGAAATTTAGAAGTTTAGAATTGAAATTTGAAAACTGAATATTTTATGGAAGGATTCACATGACTAATAAGATGATAAAAAGAGAGCTTTTTTGGAAAGTTTATAGCTATACTAGAATTGCACATAATGGTTTATAACTACAATGGAGTCTTACATTTAATGTAGACTCATAGAGTAAATATTGTACAATCTTGTACAATGGAGCTTGACATTAAAATCAGTCCAAGAAGAAAAGAATAGGGAGCTATAGAAGTGCAACTCTTGGGATTGACAGTAACCTTCACAATAGTGCTATCAATAAAGAGCCAGGATAATCCAAGTTTATCATAGGAATCATTTGCAACATTTCAACTCTTAGAAACTACCGAAAAGACATATAAGCAAAATGGATTGTTCACACAAAATGGTGGCATAAGATGTATGCTGAATTGTGTACTTAAAATAAAACTAATATTATGCTCAGATGTACACAATTTATTTTTATATAGTGGTCTATGAAAATACCACCTTCAAACCAATATTAGGGGTTTAATCAAAATAAAATTACAAATACTCATAGACTAGTCATTGATAGATGCTAGATAGATAGGAATCTATCAGAGGTATTTAATTTTGAAAAAGTAAAACTTACCTCATATTTGGTACTATGTAATAGGTTTTGTTGTAAAATGTGCACAGTTGATTCCATAAGCAAGTTTGCAGTTTCAACTATTTTAGAGTGTATGGATGACAATTTGTTGGTTATAAATCGGCTTGACATATTTTACCTTTTATATATTGATTGAAGTGCAACTACTCATTTGACCATGCTAAATAAAACATTAGCATGGTTAGATGTGCATCAAAATGTGCTGCCATGTTTTATATCACAATTTTAGACTCCAGAAAGGGGAGGTGACTTCTGCTAGTCAAAACAATCGAAGATATGCCTCAAGCTCTATCATTCAAGATAGTTTTGAAAGATGAGATTGTTTGTAATTAGATCTTAAGAATAATGAAGCATAGTCTTCAAAGCATGTGACTAAATGTTTCATCAGCTTCACCAGTGAATGCCATAAAAATGGAGTAGAAAAGAAGGCATAGGCTACCACCGATACTGCCCATACTATTCCATCATTGTAAAGAGGAAACACCATGAAAAGAAGTTCTCTAGACACTACAATCCAGATGGTAATAATAGCCAAAATAGGGATATGGAATTTGTTCATCATGACAAGAAGAAGGGACAGAGAACCCAGTAAGTAAATCCCCCACCCTATTAATGGATAAATTATTTTTTGAACAAGGACTAATGGAATCAAATAACTTGCAGCTATACAAAAATGAATTAGTTTCTTCAGTAAAACTGAATGCAGAGAGTAGCTCAGTACAGATTTCAGACAGCGGAGATTGGACGAAGAGAGTTGTGTCTTGAAGCTTTTCCCACTAAATAGTGCCATTACGGTTGTTACCAGGTAAAACACCGACTATGCTACTGAATGGGAATCTCCTCATCACAGCTATCACATAAGGAAATTATTCATTAGGGCAACATGATTTTGGATATTTTTTGATGATTTTTGTGATTTTGGTGTTTCTTAGATTTTGAGCATGGCTGCAGTTGTGCAATTGGTGTTTCAGAGTATTGGTGTGGTTTATGGGGACATAGGAACATCACCACTTTATGTGTATGCAAGTACTTTTTCTAATATCATCAAACATCCTGATGACATTCTTGCAGCTTTTTCTTTGATCATATATTCTCTCACTCTTTTGCCCCTCATCAAATATGTCTTCATTGTATTGTGGGCCAATGATAATGGAGATGGTAAGATTATAACAGCTCTAGTTTCACTTTGTTTTTAGGTCAAAGTTTGATCTTTTTGATGTGAAAACATGTGTTCTAAGTTTAAAGGGATGGTTTCTTTTGCAGGTGGAACGTTTGCTCTTTATTATTTGATTTGCTGCCATACAAATGTCAGCATGATACCCAATCACCAGGAAGAAGACATGAAACTCTCCTCATATACACTTGAAGTTGTAGGTAGACAACCCAATAGAGCCATTAGGATAAAGGAAGCTCTTGAACAAAGTAACTTTGCCAAGAGATGTTTGTTAATACTAGCCCTTGTGGGGATGTGTATGGTTATAGGAGATGGCATCCTCACCCCTTGCATCTCTGGTACATATTATTGTTTTTACAATATGTAATGCTTTTTGTTGTTATTTTTCAATATATTGTATGCTTTTTATATCAATGTTTCAATAGTTTGATCTATTATCATATGTTAGAAATCAAATGATCTCGAAGTCTACTTAATTCATGATAAATCCCTTAGATTGTACAAAATTTGTTAATTTTTCCCTTTCATTTGTTCAAGTATTTTCACTAACACTTAATTTGTTGATATATTTTAGTTCTTTTAGCAGTGGAGGGAATCAAAAGGGTGGACAAGTCGCTCAACCAAGGTGAGTTTTTGGCATTTGCTCACATTATAATTTTTGAGATGGGTAGGAAGAGTGGGTCATTTATTGAAATAGGAAGCACCCAACATATAAATTTGGTGTATAAAAGTTAATTGTATATTGGTGCATCCTAGACATTAGACAAATTGGATAACAATTGCTCATACCTTCTAAAAGTATCTGACTTTACACAAAAAACTAAAATAGAGTCCATTTCATTGGTTGAAGTGATTTGAAGAACAAAATTTGTGGGGTTGCAGGGGAGGAGGAAATGAAGCTAAAACACAATTCCTTAACAAAAGAAAACCAAAATAGAGTACATTTCATTCGTAGAAGTGAATTGAAAAAAAAAAATTGGTGGGTTGCAGGGGAAGAGAAAAATGAAGCTAAAACACAATTCCTTAACAAAAGAAGATCAATGATATGAATTTGTGCGAGAGTATGAATGGAAAATCAAAAAATTGCTAACCCATTGATCTGATCAGGTGCTCTAAAGGTAACTAGTGCTCTTGAATATTTTCCACATTATGAACAACACTAGAGTTCAAGAAAAATGACTGATTCACCAAGCTTTGGAATGACCAAATCAGACACTTCAATGCCTCAGCCTGAGCGAAGAAATAAATAAACAAGCTATGCTTAAGCTTTTACTATTTCAAACATAGATTACAATATAGACAATTAATGTTGTTCTCGTTGAGATTTTTCCTAACTATTTCAATAGTATTCTACACATGTTGCTATCTTTATTTCACAATATCTCATTCATCGCTTTTAGGGGCAGTTGGTCTTATCTATAATTTATACTAATTCTTCCACGCCCTACGTAGACAACATATGGATTAATAGAAATTGTAAACTTGACCTCCACCACATGAAAATATGATGAATACACTTTTTTTTTATTAATCAAAATGAGTTTTTGATTGGGTGATGATTGAATATAACAATTATTTGACTGTCTTAGAAAATAAACTTGACCTTACTTTAGGTTTGATAGGTACATTTAATTTAGAGGAATAATGTAGGATGATTTGTATGTGTACAAAGATTTAAAAATAGTCATTTAGAAGTTATCTTGGAGAATTACATATTGTTGTTCTAATAAAAGAATGATTACATAGAGGTGATGTTAGATAATTACTTTAGGTTGTTTCAACAATAGTTTCAATAGAGCCTCGCAACTCTTTCAATTAGATTAGGTGAGCAAGGAGTGCAAGATTAATGAAACATGGGCTATCTCTTTCCATTATCAACATCTATGGATCTATATGTAATTAGTGGGCATACAAGTTATATTGGAGAATTACTTAATCTTGTTCCAATAAAAAAGTGATTACATAGATAAGATAAGATAAGATAAGATAATTTTATTAATGTCAACAAAAGACCACTATAGGTCTCAACAATAGTTCACTATAACTATTTCAAAAGTCTGTACAATACATATTTTTCTAATATTAGATAATTACTTTAGGTTGTCTCAACGATAGTTCACTATAACTATCTTAAAGGTGTGTACAATACATATTTTTCTAATATTCAATACATTTTCTTCTAACAATTGTTATCAATACGCTCAATATACAAGCACAAATGTCTTTACTTGCCTAGTACCAATAAGGCCTCACACAAGGAGTGCAAGATTATTGAAACATGGACTAACCCCTTCCACTATCAACATCTATAGACCTATATGTAATTAGTGGGCTTAATCTTAAGGAACTCTATAGTTACACATGCTTTTATTGGAGTTGTATTCAGATTGGTGATCTCCCCCCAAAAAACCCAATACCTAATCTATCAACTTTTTGAATAATGCGTCCACTAAATGTACCATTTATTCTCATAAGAGATGAATTTTTATGAATGACTACTAATAAAACATGCATCAATAAAATTCTCTCAAAAACTACTAGTTATATTCTGATATTAAGATTATAATTTATAAGCATTTTAACCTTTAATATTAAGTAGAATATTTCAATTTATTTCTAAATTCTAATATTATATTTTTAAGAAAGGTAACCTTTGTTGCTTAATGCAGTTTACACTCAATCTAATGCTGAAGCAGCTGGTAAGTTTAATGCCAGGGAGTCTGCAATCATCTCAAATTTTTAGTGATTTAATGACATTCATGAATGGGCTAGTTGCATTTCCTCTCAACATCCCTGGTATAGATTATACAAAAGCTCTGAAGATAATGTGCAAATGCTCTTTTTAGAGTGTTAAATGCATTAGGTCAAATCAATGTTTTTCAATTAGCAAGCTTGGTGTGGATTTAAATGCATTAAATTATCAATGTTTTTCAATTTGCAAGGTTAGTCAAGTGTTATAATGAATGTTCTTGTGAGATCTATTAGATTTCCACAATCCATGCTAATACTTTCAAATTTTTGGATTAGATTGTGATTAGAATGTTCTTGTTTCATGACAGTCAAGGTCCAGAATTCATGCTACTCTAAGAGTTATTATAAACCAAAGGAGAAACGGAAATGATGATGAGAGTGGAGATTTTTTTAGATTCACTCATCAAAACTACAAATCTTTTGGATGAAGAGATATTGAATCTTATTATGGACCTTATCCTTGGTGGCTATGAAACGACATCTAACTTGATAGCATTAATTTTGAAGTTTCTAACTAAATGCCCTAAGGCATTGGAGCATTATTAAAGAAAACATCACGGGATAATATTTGAATTGTGGATATTTGTAAATTATGTTGGTTTTAGACAGTTATAGTTATAGTTATATATGCACTCTTATGATGATGTGATTGGGACTGTAAGTTTTTTTGTCACGTTTATCTGTTTAAAAAATAGATGAAATTATTGGCTTTCATTCCTGATAAATAATTATTTCCTAATTTTATTCTTCCTTGTAGAAACCAAAATTTAGACGCTGTGCCGATTATTGCAAAGGCTTTGCTCTCATAGGAGCCTTCTAAATTCCACAAAAATTTGAGTTGTAAAGCATAATTGCTTGGTGGAAATAGGATATCATGCACATTTCTTCTTCCTTCCCATTGTTTTGTATAAAATAAATCATTTGATGAACAAAACAATGGTGTGGAGGTAGAAATGTGCATGATACCTTGACTCTCATGCATCAAGCAATTACGCTTTATAATCAACTTTTGTGCAGTTTTGAATGCTCCTATGAGAGTAAAGCTTTCAAACAAAAATGGGACAACGCGTCTCAATTGCGACATATCTTGGTCTTAATTGCGACATATCTTCGTCTCAATTGCGACACCAAATTGGAAAATTTTACGTCGCGAGTATGGCACCAGCGTAGATAACTAAGGGTTTGTGGTTGAATTTAGATACAAAATTGGGTAGGTTTACATCAGAATTGAGACAACTTGTGCTCACAAATGAGAAACTAATAGTTCAGGTTGGCTAGAGAAATCGACAAAATTCATGTCGGTAAGTCCACGTTTATGAAGTTGAAATTGTGACTCACAATGAATGTGGTGGGAAACTGACTAAATTTGTCTGACAACTTTGGTGGCTTTAGTGATCTACTCTTGTCAAAATTGAGACCTTTTCGCGTCGCAATTTACCCCTAAATTTACTAGTGAGACCTCTTCCCCTTTAGCTTTCCTCTTAATTTTCCATGATTTCCATAATTACTTCCTTTCTCAGTCATTTTACCTCTACTTTGTGCATTCAAAGCACTTTGATATGTAGATCCACCTAAGGTTTTCTTATGAGTCTCCTCACTTAGAATAACACCAGTCACATCATCAAATTTTAGGGTATTAGATCCATAAACAAAATTACTCACAATCATTACCAAGCCATTCCATCTTTTAGGAAAAGAACACTAAATCAAAAGAGCCATAATTTCTTCATCAAAATTGACATTCATAGAAGGTAACTAACTAGTAAATGTATTACACTCTTTTATATGATCTACAACAGATCTACATTCTACCATCTTCATATTAAATAAAAACTTCATGAGAAATACCTTATTTGAAGTAGAGGGCTTTTCATACAACTTTGCTAAGGTTTGCATCAACTCTTCTGTCATCTTCATTTTTGTAATGTTAAATGTCACTGATGGTTCTATGCATAATCAAATGCTTCCAAGTGCCTTTCTGTTTATAATCTTGTAGTCCTCATCTGTTATAATTCCCTATTTTTTGGCTTTTCCTTCCAATGGCTTCCATAAATATTTCTAATAAAGATAGTCTTCCATTTGCATTTTCCATAACTGAAATTTCTTCCCATTAAACTTCTCAACCTTCAACTTACCCTCATTTGTCATCGTTCTCACTCAACTATGAAACTTTCTTACAAAGGATAACTGAAAAAAAAATCTAGCTCTGCTACCACTTGTTAGAATTAACCACAGACAAAAATAAAATTTACATGCAAATATAACCAATATTAGAAAATAATAAATTGCATAGATGAGAACACAAGACACCAAGATTTAATGTGGTTCACCCAATCCCTAGGCTACACCCACCAAACAACATGTCCAATATTATTATTATCCAGTGATTACAACTTGATTACATTATGTAATCCCTTACAACTCAATACCACCACAAGAAGACATTATCACATCACACCTTATGAAATCCCTAACCCTAAGCCATTTTATAAAATTATTTTTTTTGCATTAGGGATAAAATTAGTTACAACATGTCAGCCTGAAACCTGCCAAGAAATTAAGGAGTATGTAAAGTACTTACATGATCAGTCACCACAAACTAACAATCTCCCACTCAAGGACTGATTAGGCTCCACACTAGAAACCAAAGAGATGAAATAAACCATGATCAAGGAAGGAAGATATTTCATTAGAATGATTTAGGAAGAAGAGAGACCTTGTTTTGCAATCATACCTATACCAAATCAAGAGGAGGAACCTATTATTGAAGAAAAGATAGAGAAGAAGAAGCTGGTAGTTCCAAATGAAGTAAAGGAATTTATTTCTAAATAGGAGGAAAAAGTTGCAGACGATATACCAAAACACTTACTTCCCATTAGAGATATCACTCATTGCATTGACTCTATTCCAGGGACCACATTGCCAAGAAAGTCTGCCTACAAAATGACTCCATAATAGAATGAAGAGGTAGCAAAATAAGTTAAGGAGCATGTTGATGCAAGTCTAATTGGGAAAAGCATGAGCCCTTGTGTAGTCCCTATTATATTGGCACCAAAGAAGGAAGGAATATATAGGTTTTACACTAACTTATGATCCATCAACAAGATAACAATCAAGGATAGGTTTCCCATGGCCATAATAGAAGAATTTCTTGATTACTTAAGAGGGGATATATATTTCTCAAAATTTGATTTAAAAAGTGGTTACCATTAGGTTAGAATAAGGGTGGGTGATGAGTGCAATACATACTTTAAAACTAATGAAGGTCTCTATCAATAGAAGGTGATGTATTTTGGGTTATCGAATTCCCATAGCACATTCATGAGGTTAAGAAATGAAGTACTCAAAGATTTCTTTGAGAAATTTGTAATTAAATATCTTGATGACATCTTGATATTTAGTCAAACAAAAGAACATCTAAGACATTTGGTTATGGTTTTGAAAATGTTGAATGAGGAGAACCTAATGATAGACATGAAAAAATGTTTGTTTATGTAGGAAAAAATGGAACATCTTTTTTATGTGATCTCAAAGATGAATCTAGATATGGTGAATCCTAAAAAAATTGGGGATGTTAGAAGTTTTCATGGTCTTTCAAGTTTTTATAGAAAATTTATTATGAATTTTGGTCACATCTATGCTCCTATGGTTGAAAGAATTGGAGGGGGGGGGGGGGGGGGGGGGGGGAATGTAAGTTTGCATGGACCCAAGCAACAAATAAGACATTTGAAATAGTCAAGTAAATCTTTTCCCAACAACCAATCCTTACCACACCTGATTTAAAAATAATATTTCAAATAGAATGTGGTGCAACTCATGTGGCTATTGGGGAAGTTCTTTTCCAAGAAGGGAAACCAAAGTTTTCTTTTTTAGTAAAGACTAAATGATGCTAAGAAAATATACTCATCCTATGACCTTGAAATTTATGCATTTTTACAAGACCTAAAGAAGCGTTAGAAATGAGGAGGAAAAAATGAGAGGGGAGGGGTGAATTAGTTACTACAAAAAAAAATCCAAGTCCCTTAAGATGTCAACAAAAATTTAAACCAAATCCTTATTGATACATGGTTAAGACTAATTTTTTTGCTATACCTCAACTAACACTAGATTTAATACAGTCACTTGGTTAGCATAGAGATAATTAGATCTTAAGATATTTAATGTGTTTAACCATAAATAAATTAGCTACAGAAGCATAAAGGAAATAAAATGAACATAAGAGACACAAAGATTTAATGTGGAAACCCAATTTGGGAAAACCACCAATTGCAACTACTTACTATTTTCACTCTTCTAAAGTGAGCCCTATTAGGAGCCAACCCTATTACAAGATTTAATTCACCTTATTAGGAGTGGCCTTGTTAAAGGTCTTCAGATTTAGAGGATTTGCTAAATAGCTATTAGGGTAACTCTATTAGGAGATTTGACTCACTACTAAAATTATTAGAGAGTAACAATGACTTGACCTGATTGCTGATGCAACTGAATTTTCTAATTCAAATCTTTGTTTTGGCTTGATTACTTGATCTTCCTTGATCAAAATGTTCTTTGCAGCTTTGTCAACTTGGATACTCTATCCTCTTACAAATATCCTTCCAAATTTACTTCCTTAATTCATCTTCTTTAATTCCACCTTTTTTCCACTTCAATCCTCAACTTAACCTTTCATATATATTATCCACCTTGTTAATTAGGCTTGAATGCTATTTTAATCAAACAATTATCATCCCTTAAGTAGGCTTGTATTAACCAATAAATTTATTAGACTTAATATGTTGATAGTTGGCTAATACAAAATTGAGTACTCGGTTAACATATAAGTTCTAATGTTAACTAACCTAACTTGGTCAATACTGACTTCATACTAACTTTTCTTTGATAACCGACTGATCTTGGTCAATATAGACTTTGCTTCATTAATCGACCAAGTTTGGTCAATATTGTCTGTGAACTTGGTTATAGCTAAACACTCAACATATATAAGAAATTGTCTTCAATGCCCAAGTGAGCTCGACTATCACTAACTTTTCAATAACGGCTTGAAATTTTGTATAACATCAAAGACAACATACAATTGAATAATTGTTTTCAACAAATAAGTTGAGACACCACCTTCTTTGAAAAGAGTTTTTGTATACATATACAATCAAAACCTAAGTTTCCTAAATAGTCAAGATAAATTGAGTCATAGGCACATGAAGTGGATTGAGTCACTTCAAGAATATACTTTTATAATCAATCATAAGAAAGGTGCTTCAAAAAAACAGGTTGATGCGCTTGGCAAAAGAGCCTTTCTAAGATACAATTGAAATGTATGGGGATAGAGGTATTAAAGGATACGTATGATAAATATGAAGAATTTAAGAGAATATAAAAGGAATATTCTAATTTTTATAGTAGATGTCACTTGGAATTTTTTGAATTTTTTTGTCCAAGAAGGACTTATTTTTAAAGGGGATAAGTTACATATCCCTAAATGTTTTATGATGAGAAATATCATAACAGGGAAAAAATGTTGGATTAGATGGGGGCATATTTTCATCTAGACCAAACACTTGAATTGTTAAGAAGACACTATAATTGGCCAAAATTATAATTAGATGTTAGGACGTGTGTGGAATCTTGTATGATTGATGCAGGAGCATCCAAAGGTATAAGGGCAATCCTATGTCACCCCAAAAAAAAATGTACTTAGACTTAGTTTTTGTTTCATGTGTTTTCATTTTTGGACACCCATTTGGGTCAAATAAAGGTTCCAACTCTCACAGTTCAACTATCAGTGTGCTAGAAAATCTTGAAAAAATAGGAGCATGCAATTTGGACATCATTTTGGTGACCTAGAAGGTGTGAATTGGCCAAATGAATGTAATAATGATTTAGAGCATTCCAGAAAAAGAATCAGGTCAATAGGCCCCATGGTTTGAAAGTTATTACAGTTTTTTGAGTTTTGGAGACCTCCTAAGAATGCTTCAAAGTTAGGTTAGGAGCATTAAATGACCTCAAAAAGGGCCAAAAAATGGGGGATGAGAAAAGCTTGTCCATAGGTCTATAGAGCGCTTTGAGAGCTTTTTGGAAATGTAAACGGTTCGTCAATCAGAGCTACGGTTCAAAAGTTATGCCTCCCAGAAGTTTGATTACTGTTTCTGGATTCTTCTAGATTTGCGCCGACTTCTACCATAGCTTTCAGAACCTTCTTTTTGGTCGATGGGTGCCTACTAGCACTTTCTAGAATGTACTCCTAGTCCTTAACCCTCCGGGGTCTATTTAAGGAGATTTCGAGCATTGTAAAAGGCAGTTCAAAGTGGAGTTTGAGAGGAGGTACTAAAAGGAGAAATTATCTCCAGATTTATGCTATTGTAAGCCCTTAGGGCATGTTTTATAGTTTGTTTTCTCTGTACTATTTGTACTAGCTTATTTTCTCAGTTAATACAATTTCCCTTTTCTGTTGTGTCCATTCTATTCTTGGGTTGTGTCCCCATCAATGATCTATTAAAAATAAAAAGGGACAACAAAAAATGAAGGTCTAAGTTACCAACACCTACCTATTCCTTCAAGGCCTTAGGAAAGTGTGAAGATGGATTTTGTGATGGGGTTTCTTAGGACACAAAAAGGTCATGACTATGTGTTTGTGGTTATAGATAGGTTTACTAAGATGAAGCACTTTTTTCCATTCAAATCCGTGAATTATTCCTCTCATATATAAGAACCTTTCTTCAAGGAAGTGGTAAGAATACATAGACTCCCAATGAACATTGTCTAGAATAGGGATGTGAAGTTTTTCAATCACTTTGGGAGAGCCTTGTGGAGAAAAATAGGAACAAAATTTTCACATTCCTCTACATACCACCTCAAATAGATGGTCAAACTAAAGTATTCAATAGGGCATTGGAAAACTTACTAAGATGCCTTACCAATAAATACAAGGAGAAGTGGGATTTTATAATACCATAGGCAAAATATACCTATAATGACTTTATAAATAGGAGTATAGGGAAATTCCCTTTGTAAATTGTATATGGCTTGAACCTAAGAGGAGTACTATAATTGTGTTAGATTATACAAGAAAGGAAGGATGGTGAGGGGAGGGGGGTGAATCAATATCCTCTTTAAAATTTAACCTTTAATTTATTTTTGTGATGCCCTTGTTCTTTACACAAGTTAGTATGCATATATCATTAATCAAAATACTTAAAATGAATATTACTTTATTTACTTTAACTTTTATGCATTATTTAAACACAAATAATAAAATCATAACATAGTATTTGGTCACATAGAAACCCTAGGTTAGAGAGAAAACTATGATGGGATTGGTACCCAAAAATCCTTCACTACTTTAGTAAGAGGGTTCCTTATTAGGGCTATAATATTGTGTCACTTTTGGTTACTCTACTAGGAGTAATACAAATAGATCTTCTAGGATATACCTTTATAGGATTTTACAATATTATACAAAGTGTGTACTCTAATAGATGTACAATTAGACTGTTAGGTTTATTCTCTTAAAGAATGTAACTATTATAGTGATTAAAGAATAGTAGTGAAACTGATATGTGTACATGAAACTTTCTTTGCCAATAAAATCCATCATTCTCTCACTAATTTATCACCTCTAGTGAATCATATAAAAACATTCCTTATTCTTCTTGAATCTTTGAACTCCTTAGACTAAATGATTCATCCTTATGGCTTAACTGCTTCTCAACAGAACAATAACAACATCAACAAACAAAATCTCATCTCAGCAACAACCTTAAAAGTGTTCCTTATAGCTCCTTATATAGTAATATTTCTTCCCTTTTTTATCCTTAACCTAAATAGGATTTAGGAATCATCTATAATATGTCATTGATTGAAATTAATGATTTGGAACAATCATTATTCCATACTTCTCTATTCTTTCATTCACCGGTCTCTTTTCTACCTTGGAACCATTCACAATCAAAGTGCATTTCCCAATAATATTTTGGAAACCTTTCTCAAACTATGAAAATCTTGTTTCTCTCTTAGTGATCGTAACACATAGTATTTTGTTCCATTTTAAATATTTAAGTGTTCTCTATGCAACTTAGTAGAAATGTTGTAGCTCAATGACCTTCCTGCTTGGTATGCTTGAATTGGTTCTCTGTTTGGTGAATATTAGATTACTCAATGAGTATTGAGCTTGGGTATAACTCCAAGATTATACTTCTATCTTCACTTGTGCTTAGGTAATGTAGAGTGAACTGGTGATAGTGTTCACTGACCAATGCCTTTCCATCTTCTATCTTTTTGGTACTAATGAAAACATGAATGTACAATGGGAGTAACATTCTTCCCCTTTGGAATAGTGGAAAAAATATTATCCATGATAGCTAAAAAATTGACTAAGTAAAAATTGTACTCCCCCTACATATATTCTTCCTTCTCTTCCTCGGTATAACATGTGATTTGCAAATACTTTTCAAAAATCTTTTTGTATGCATATTTTTTAAATTCCTTATATCTCCACCTTATAACTCCTTAATATGTACATACAAACATACTTTACTCTGCCTATCAAGATAAATATCCCCATGTTTTGAAACTTATGCCAAAAACTTCACAAGAAATATATTTACCTTAATTATTGTCCAAAGTGATCTAGAAATTCTTTGTGGGTCTCCATCATAATCTTCATAGTGGAATCTTAGTTCGATTTTAATAACTTCAAAGTTTGTATTTCCACTTTTAACTTTACTTCCAATTCAACCATATGATTTACAATAGATAAGTTGGGTGCAAAATTATATCATTTGCCATCTTTGAATGTGTTTTCATTACATCAATATGAGGCATAAAATGAGCCTATATTCCATTTATCTCATATCTTATTTTCCATTCTTCATTTAGAAGTTCAGACTAGAGTCTTGTTAGAAATATGACTCAGGAGTAATGTGCTAAAGATGTACTAGGATTGACATTTAGTACATATGCACTTGATTTCATATCTTCACCAATCTTGTACAATTTGTCCTTGATGTCTTGGGCAAGTTTAGTGTATCACACAATTTCTTAAGCAAATTAAGAACATTTTGGACTAAGGTGTCCAAATCAATGACACTAGAAGAAAGTTCCACTTGCTGAAGTGCAATCTCACTTGCAGCATTTTCCAACACCTTATTTTCAACTTTATTTCTAATCTCTCCATTTTTGGCCTGGGTATCTACTTTGGTTTCATTTAGTTTCTCAACTATTTGCACAAGTTTCTCTAAGATTGGAGTCCTCTCATTAAGATTAATATCAGGAACACAATCCAATAATATATCTTTGATGTCATGTAAAACTTTAGAATCAACACTATTGATAATGATGGTTTGGGTAGAAATAGAGCTTGGTACTCGTAATTTGTCTATTGTGGTGCATCATACTTCTTAGTCTCATCTCTCTATTCTCCTTGATCAATGATATCAACTAACATGGTTTGTACTTGTTGAACATGAGGCATATCCTCTGATTGGTTTGGTGTAGCATTTTTTGTTTCATCTTTCTTCATCTCTTCTTTTTTTTTCTCCAGTTTCTTCTCTTCATATACTATAATAAGTGGTACAATTGATGAATACTAAAATATTTTTTGGGCTGTAACCTTTGATTGTGTCAAGACTTGTTTCTTCTTTTCACTTGTCTATCCTTTCCTTATATTTAGCTCTCTAGGAGGTCTCTAGACTTATGGCCTTTCACCTATAGTAGTGGTATCTTCTTTTTTCTAGGTTGTGTCTCCTCCTATTTGAGTATGTGTATCATTAACATTATCATTCTTCTTCTCAATAGTTAAATCTTCCCCTTGAGTTTTTTGAGCCTGTTGCTCAGTATCTTTTGCATCTGTATCCCTTTGATTTTCATCTATATCCATAGGCATATTATCAAAAATAGGATTTAAAGTACCAATAGGAATACCTTGAGATTCATTTTGTGTGTCAATTTTGTGATATTCCTTAATTTTTTCAATAATGGGAATAAAACATGGGATGTTGGTAGGTGTAGGTCCAATTTTTGTTTGTTCTTTAGTTCCCTACTCGGTAACTACCAAGATATCTTTATCCTTTGTCACAACCTCTCCTATTTCTTTATTGTAACATCTTCAATAGTAATAGTTTATGCTTTGCCAATGATATCATTCACCATATTATGTACTTCTTCTACAAAGTCTTGGGGTGAAGCATTATCATATTCATCTTCTTAATTATCAAGGTCAATATGCTTGACATTAATTTCTCGTGTAATCTCCTCTACATCTTTAATTTTGTAGATTTTTTTCAAAATTCTTTATCCATCCTCATCAACATCCTATAGTTGACTTGCCAGAATATAAAATGTTTTTTTTCTTTTTTTTGAACAAACCTTTGGTTGTGCTTTTTCATTGCCTCATTGATTTCAGTAACATCAAACTATGAGATTATTGTGGAAAGTGATATTTTTATCATGTCTCTTTTAGTAGTCAATGTATGTTTCCATTGGTTATCAAGTCTCTCTGGGTTTATATTTAAACTTAACCATCATAATAATTAAATGCATATTCTATTTATATTTGTTTTCTTCATTCATAGTATGATATGTAAAACATTGAAACACATACAAACTTGTATGTTCCCATAGGGAATCTTCCATCTCATCAACTATTTTAGGCCTCTTGTGCACAATAACTCTGAATTGATTTATATCATCTAATTTTGTTCTCTCATTTTCTTCTTCTTCATCTTTAAGAATAAACTTTCTTCTCATTCTAAAAGTCAATTTTCTTGAAGATACATAAAAATCCATCCATTTATAATATGCCCTTGTGATTTTGTAGGTTTAACAATTTTGGCAACTCCTTTCTTCAAAGGTGGTCACTCAACAATGACAATTTTTTTTAATCTTGATCTAGTGTTCTTGGGGCTAGTAGACATCTCATATCCTTTTCTCTTTCCTTTCTTCTTCTACGGTTCAACTAGAATAATTTCTTTTCCTTTATCTTCTCCTATCTCCTCAACATATTCACCTTTACCCTCGGTGATCTTTAGGGTTGGTTCCTTCTTTTCTTTACCAAATTTTCCTTCAAGATTACTAATCATCCTTTGAATTTTCCTCTCAATTCTAAGGTTTGTAGTATCCATTTTGATTTTCTCCTTAGCTTGTTCATAGGTTCCAAAAGGTTTGGCCAATTTATCCACAAGTTCTTTCAATAGCTCCTTAATAACTTTAGTAGCCTGATCAATGTTTACTTCATATTCTATGGGTTCAAGCCAACACCCTAGGATTAACATCTTGAACATATGTGGAGTTAGTGTCCACTAGGAAACAAAAAAATATCTTATTATTTTTCCACAAGTAGGGGTGGAATCTGGTACGTTTAATGCATTATGTCCTTGAATTATTTGAAATGGGCATCCATAACACTAAAAAAGTTACCACCAAGCCTCTTAATGTACTCATTTATCTAGTAGATGATTGATTTATTCACATCCTAATTAACATTACCAATCATGGGGAAATAGTTTTGCAAATACAAAAATGTACATACCAACAATGAACCAAATTTGTAAGTGTTGGTCTTAGCAACTCTAATTGTCTTCATATTCTTTGCTAGTTGCTTCAATTGTAGCTTGGCTAGGTAAATTGTTGAAACCTTTATTGATAATCTTGTATGCCAAACCAATAGCAACACATGACACATTTTTATGTCTTCTTGATTGATAAATCTTATATGAAACAACATATGCACTAAATCTTGTCTCCAAATTGGTAATTATAGAGACCCTCAATCCTCTTCCATCCCACTCATCTTTAGCGTTGTATTTGATTTCTTTGTTTGATGACATCCTAATTACTTTAACTTTCTCAGTTACAGGATATCCTATGACCATGTTAATGATGTCTCGAGTAATCTTTACTAGCTCATCCAACCACATAGTCATGTTGTGAACCCCACTAAGAATAATTTGAATTCATTTAGTTTTGAATACCTTTGGGAAGTGAAGAACATGCATGTGACCCTTTTTTTCTAAGTACATGTGTTCTTCCTTCATCCTTCCATAGACACAATCTTTCATAAATATCTCACAATTTGTAATGTTCCCAAAGTACAGAGGGACCCAAAATTGTACTTAGTCACACAGTGATGGTTTCTTGAGGTCTGTATGGAAGCCATACTATGGTGAGAGGATGAATGGCCATATGAAGATGTTTGAAATGTATAGAGTGTATTGGTAGAGGTCATACAATGTGATGGTTTCTTTACTAAATGATGGTGTTTGTACGGTGTGATGGTGTTTGTACAGTGTGATGGTGTCCATAGGGTGGATGTGAAGGGGGGTCATACAGTATGCAAGATAGGGGATCGACTGACTAGACTGGTCATACGGTAGTGATGGATTATATATGGAGGGATGAAAGATTGTATGATGCTATTGGAGGGTGTACAAAAGGAGTGAAGGGAGGGGGATCTTGTTAGGATAAACCACGGACAGAAATAAAAACTACATGCAAATATAACCAATAACAGAAAATAATAGAACACACAGAAATGAACACAAGGCACCAAGATTTAACGTGGTTCACCCAATCCCTGGGCTACGTCCACCAAACAGCAAGTCCGATCTTATTACAATCCAGTGATTACAACCTGATTACAATCCGTAATCCCTTACAGCTCAATACCGCCTCAAGAACCAATTTCGTATCACCACATATCAAAAATACCCAACCCTAAGCCCTTTTTTATACAAGTATTAAACCGCTTTAGGGTTATAACATGTCGGCCATATGTCGGCCATAATATGTCGGCTACCATGTCGATGTCGGCTACTTCCAAAATTTTTTTTTTTCGGGGCAATGCCCCGAACCCCACTATTTATGAAGTATGTACAGTACTTTCCTGATCAGTCACCACAATCTAACAATCTCCCACTTGGGGACTGATCAGGCTCCACACTAAACAACAATCTCCCACTTGGAGACTGATCCTGTAGCAATACAACTACTGCATGGGGCTCCCACTGGATCAAACCACCCTGGACTCTGCTGTTCTTTTATTCACATTTAGTCTAAAAGACCAACTGAAGCTGAAGAGGAGTTCAGCTTCTCCCTTGTGACAACCTTTGTCAACATATCTGCTGGATTTGCATTGGTATGTATCTTCTCCAGCTTCAACTGTCCATCCGCCAAAACTGACCGAATGAAATGGTACCGCAACTGTATGTGTTTGGTCTTAGAATGCAGAGCTGAATTCTTAGCAAGATGAATGGCACTCTGACTATCTGTGAACAAAAAATTATCCTTCTGAGGATGTCCCAATTCTTCCAAGAAGAACTGAAGCCATATCATCTCTTTGGCGGCCTCTGTAGCAGCAACATACTCTGCCTCTGTAGTGGAGAGAGCATTAATCTTCTGTAGCCTAGAAACCCAGCTCACGGCTGCCCCACCAACAGTAAAGACATAACCTGTAGTACTCCGCCTGGTATCAATATCCCCAGCCAAATCTGAGTCAACATAGCCTTGTAAATCAGTAGTAGAGCCCCCAAAGTGTAAACACTTATTGGATGTTCCTCTCAAATATCGGAGAATCCACTTGACAGCATTCCAATGCTCAAAACCTGGATGACTCATATACCTGCTAACGACTCCCACTGCATGTGCAATATCTGGCCTAGTGCATACCATAGCATACATCAAACTTCCTATAGCTGAAGCATAGGGTACCTTGGACATCTTATCCTCCTCTTCCTGTGTCTTGGGACACATCTCCTTAGTCAATTTCAAATGACCAGGTAAAGGTGTGCTGACAGCTTTAGCATTCTCCATAGAGAAACGTTGCAACACCTTCTCAACATAATCAGCTTGAGATAGCGTCAATGTTCTGTTCTTCCTATCTCTGCAAATCTTCATACCAAGGATTTGTTTTGCTGCCCCCAAATCCTTCATAGCAAATGCATGTGCTAATTGGCGTTTCAGCCCCTTAATATGATCCATGTTAGACCCAGCTATAAGCATATCATCAACATATAAACATAAAATAATGTAGCTATCATCATCCAACCTCTTAAAATAAACACAGTAATCTGAATGACACCTATTATATCCATGCTCATGCATAAAACTGTCAAATTTCAGATACCATTGCCGAGGTGCTTGCTTCAGGCCATATAAACTTTTCTTCAATTTGCACACTAAGTTCTCCTTACCTTTGACCTCAAAACCCTGTGGCTGAGCCATATATATTTCTTCATCTAAATCACCATGAAGAAAGGCTGTTTTAACATCCATTTTCCCTAATTGCAAATCTTCAGTAGCCACAAGACTTAAAACAGTACGAATAGAAGTCATTTTAACAACAGGAGAAAATATTTCATCAAAATCAATTCCTTTTTTCTGTGCAAATCCTTTTACAACTAACCTGGCCTTAAATCTTTTCTTACCTCCTTCCTCTTCTTTCAACCTGTAAACCCATTTATTCTGTAAAACCTTTTTACCTGCAGGCAACTTGCACAAATCCCATGTCTTATTTTTCAGCAAAGAGTCCATTTCATCTTTCATTGCAGACTCCCACTGAATCTTAGTATCCACCTGCACAACTTCATCATAACTTTCAGGTTCACCAGCATCAGTAAGTAAAATAGAATACAAAGAGGGAGAAAACCTTTGTGGAGGTCTAATTGGCCTTGTTGACCGTCTAACATTCACTGGTGTATGTGGTATTTGTTGTTGCGGTTGTTGCACATCATGAGGAATGGCTGGAACATCAGCTTTTGGAGTATCATCCAGCACTACATAATCATCTTCTTTCTTCTCATGTTGCTGCAACAGATCTTTGTACAACACTTTTTCATTGAATATGACATCCCGACTTCTTATAATTTTATGATTTTCAAAATCTCAAAGCCTATAACCAAATTCATTAATGCCATATCCAACAAAGACACATTTCTTTGATTTAGCTTCTAGCTTGGTTCTATTTTCAGAGTCTATATGAGCAAAAGCTTCACAACCGAAGGTCTTGAGAAAAGAATAACTCACCTTCTTGCCAGTCCATGCTTCCTCTGGAATACCACAGCCCAAAGGAGTAGAGGGACCTCTATTAATCAAATATACTGCAGTATTGACAGCCTCCGCCCACATGTGTAAGGGCAACCCAACATGCAACCTCATGCTCCTTGCGCGCTCCATTATAGTCCTGTTCATGCGTTCAGCCACTCCATTTTCCTGTGGAGTCCTTGGAACAGTTTTTTGTCTACGAATACCATTAGTGGAGCAATAATCTTCAAATTCATGACTGCAATACTCACCACCATTATCAGATCTGAGACATTTTAATTTCTTACCAGTCTCATTTTCAACCAAGCATTTCCATTTCTTAAAAGTTTGAAATACATCAGATTTCTGTTTAAGGAAATAAACCCATACTTTTCTAGTTGTGTCATCAATAAATGTAACATAATAATGAGAGCCACCAAGGGAAGATACCTGAGCCGGTCCCCATACATCTGTATGCACAAGTTCTAATTTCTCCTTTTTGTTTTCCTTCCCTGTCTTTACAAAACTCACTCTCTTTTGTTTTCCATACACACAACTTTCACAGAAATCCATATTCACACATTTTAGACCTGGTAAAACTTTCCTTGAATGAAGTACTTTCATACCTTTCTCACTCATGTGCCCAAGTCTATTGTGCCACAGCGCTGTATCAGAATCCACAGCAGCTATTTGTTCTCCCTGCTCATCTGCAGTAATTGTTCCTGAATATTCATTTTTCTCTAAAACAATCAAAGTAGAAGGAACAATATGACCTGTACAAAGATATAAGGTGCCTACTTTCACACCTTTTGCTACTACAAGGGAACCTTTTGAAACCTTCCAATTTTTATCATTAAAAGTAACTACACAACCCTCATCACCGAGTTGCCCTACTGAAATTAAATTTCTACTTAGTTTTGGAACATGTCTTACCTCATGTAGTAGCCAATGATTCCCATTCTGCAACTTAATCTTAATTTTTCCCTTTCCAACAATCTGACAGGGTTCATTATCCCCCAAATAAACAAGCCCAAAATCCCCTTGGACATAATCAATGAAATAACCTCTATGAGGTGTAGCATGAAAAGAAGCACCAGAATCTAAAACCCATGAATCATCAACACTCTCTAAAGACAGAAGCAAAGCATCCTCTTCGGATTTGTTACTTACCACATTTGCCTCTTTGTCTCCATCTGATTTATCTCCTTCATTTTTCTTTCGAGTCCAACAATCTTTCTTTTTGTGCCCTGGTTTCCCACAGTACCAGCACTCATTTGGTCCTCTCGATTGAGACCTCCTCCCCTTTGACTTTCCTCTTGATTTCCCACGATTTCCAGAGTTACTTCCTCTTTCAGTCATTCTGCCCCTGCTTTGTGCATTTAAAGCACTTCCTGATGTAGATCCACCTGAGGATTTTCTACGAGTTTCCTCACTTAAAATAACACCGATCACATCATCATATTTTAGGGTACTAGATCCAGGAACAGAATTACTCACCGCCATTACCAAGCCATTCCAGCTTTCAGGCAAAGAACACAAAATCAAAAGAGCCCTAATTTCTTCATCAAAATTGATACCCACAGAAGATAATTGACTAGTAATAGTATTAAACTCATTTAAATGATCTGCAACAGATCCACCTTCTGCCATTTTCATATTAAATAAACGCTTCATGAGAAATACCTTATTTGAAGCGGAGGGCTTTTCATACAGTGTCGCTAGGGTTTTCATCAAATCTTCTGTCGTCTTTGCTTTTGTAATATTAAATGCCACCGATAGTGCCAAGCATAACCGAATGCTTCCAAGTGCCTTTCTGTCCAAAAGATCCCATTCAGCCTCTGAGATAGTTCCCTGATTCTTGGCTTTTCCTTCCAACGGCTTCCACAAATCCTTCTGATATAAATAGTCTTCCATTTGCATCTTCCATAACTGGAAGTTCTGCCCATTAAACCTATCAACCCTCAGCTTACCATCATCTGCCATTGCTCCCACTCAACCGTGAGACTCCCACTTAACCGTGAGACTTTCCTGCAGAGGATAACTGAGAAACAACTAGGCTCTGATACCACTTGTTAGGATAAACCACGGACAGAAATAAAAACTACATGCAAATATAACCAATAACAGAAAATAATAGAACACACAGAAATGAACACAAGGCACCAAGATTTAACGTGGTTCACCCAATCCCTGGGCTACGTCCACCAAACAGCAAGTCCGATCTTATTACAATCCAGTGATTACAACCTGATTACAATCCGTAATCCCTTACAGCTCAATATCGCCGCAAGAACCGATTTTGTATCACCACATATCAAAAATACCCAACCCTAAGCCCTTTTTTATACAAGTATTAAACCGCTTTAGGGTTATAACATGTCGGCCATATGTCGGCCATAATATGTTGGCTACCATGTCGATGTCGGCTACTTCCAAATTTTTTTTTTTTCGGGGCGATGCCCCGAACCCCACTATTTATGAAGTATGTACAGTACTTTCCTGATCAGTCACCACAATCTAACAGATATGGTGGGTGACAGAAGATCGTGCAATCCAATAGACTTCAATCAATTTGTTAACCATAGGATCTCGAACATACACTGGTGATCTAAACTATACAAAATCAAAGATATACTCTAGAAGACAATGATATTAGCAAATAAGATTAATGCTCCAATTCTTTGAATTTGATCCAAGTATTACTTAGATGGAATAGGGTGAGGTTTGAATCCCACTGAAACTAGAATAGCCAAATAGGGAATATCTTTCACTTCCAAAATGGAGAACAATCCAAAACTCTAATAGGAATTCATAGTACAAAGAAATAATCC
Organism: Cupressus sempervirens; assembly: GCA_028749045.1. Classification (NCBI taxonomy): domain Eukaryota; kingdom Viridiplantae; phylum Streptophyta; class Pinopsida; order Cupressales; family Cupressaceae; genus Cupressus; species Cupressus sempervirens. Next base: position 261,223,620 of record CM053785.1, on the reverse strand, counting down.
AAATCACATGATAATTACTAGCTACATGTTGTGCTTAAATAACCTTTGGAGGAGCTCCTGAGGGTTTACAAAGATAGCCAATGACAACTCCTATGAAAACAATTGAAATAAAAATAGGTCCAAGATAGACTAAATCAATCTGAACCACAAATACTAATACTATTAACTTGGGACCCATATTAATTAATTAAAGTAACTAAGTAAATGCCATTTTATTATATTATTTAAATTCTAGGACCAATTAATTAATTAATTTAATTAAATTACTACATTAAAATTTGGGGACATAGCAAATCCTTTCTGCCCAAAGATTGCTTTCCTTCAAGCAATCCATCATAAAATGAAACACCAACAACTCTAGGGTCCCAAATCAAATGCATAGGTGAGGCAAGTGAAATTGCATCAATCATCTACAACACTACATTTCCATCAAACTTTCATTGTGCCACTCTAATATAAATATTTTTTGTGTCTTGAGTCACTGGGATCCCAAAAATGCCAATCATAAAATACATCGATGTCATATGTTCATCAATTTCTTCTAGAAACTCATAACTTTGTTAGACCCTATTTCTCTCATGCAAAATATCCTCACAGGAAAAGATTACAATTATGTATGTCTTGAGCTTGATTGGAGGATAGACTCCATCATCAATCAATGATATAAATTGTTCTTGCAAGATTCCTTTGCCCCATTCTCTAGGTTCATGATTCCATTTATGTGACTCTAGATGACTATCCATGGTCTATTGTAGATTAGTAGCCTTTCTCTCATCCCACACATTGAGAGAATTATGGGGGTTCACTTTAACGTTAGCTTTAATTTTTGCACTAGGATCCCAAACCAAACACATAGGAAAAATGAGTGAACTATCATCAAACCTCCCTTGCACCACACTATCATTAAGAATTTATTGTACCACTCTAAATATAAATTTTGTTGTAGCCTTTAGTAGGATCCCAATGACACAATTTGATGAAATCTTTCATGTCATTACATTCAAAAATCTATTTGGGTATGGTCATGCACATAGACACCAATTTTGGCACAAACTTAGCCACTAACACAATCACAATGACCCCTATTATATTCCTAATAGACAAAACCTTGATGAAGAGAGCTTTAGTGGTGACAATGTCAGTGAAGGGGGCTCAACCATGAGTATTTTGATGACAGGAGCTTTGGTGAAGGGTGTTGCAATGATAGGAGGCTCAACGAAGAGTAGCTCACTAAAGGGAATATTGATGAAGAATAGCTCAGTGAAGGGAACCTCAAACATGAGTACCTCAGTGATGGAAGCCTTGGAAAGGAAAGCCTCGATGGAGAGTACCTCAGTGGAATTTTTATTTAGGTGTAGATACAACCTGAACAACACAGAGAACCCTAGTTGATGCCTCGATGATGGATAGAGCCTCGACAGTGAGAAATGTCTTAATGATGACAAATGTAGTTACTATGATAGATGCAACCACAATGATGGACACATGATGATGATAGAGACAACCACAATGATGTTGATGGACACAACTATGGTGACATATACAAGTTTGATGAAGGACACATATTTGACATCGATGATAGACATAACAACTTTGATAGACATGATGATGGACTTAGCAATGGACATGGTGATAGTGATGACAATAAACAAAATGAAGATGATAGACATAGTGATGATGATGGACTCAACAATTGACATGATGGTAGTGATGACAATAGACATAACGACGATGAAAAACATGGCTCAATGACAACAATGGACACAATGACAAACCTAGAAATGAGCACAATGATGGTGATGAAAACAAACATAACTAATGTGGAAAATATGATGAAAAGTAGGGTGATGGTGATGGAAATAAACATAACTATGGTGACAAATACAACCACAATGACAGACATACAACCTTGATGAAAAACATGACCACAATGATGGACATAACTTTGGTGACAGACACAACCTTGGCAACCAACATGATTTTGGTAATGGACATAAACTTGGGGATGGTAGATTGAGCCTCAACAACAAACACAACTTTTGTGATGGACACGACCTTGGAAACTGAGAGAACTTCCATGATAGATAGTGCCTCAGTGATGGGCACAACCTTAGGCATAACTTCAATGATGGGTACAACTTGATCTTTCCATGTCTTCCCAAGATTCATGCAAGTAACATCTTTATTTTTAAGGTGTTCTCTCTATGTTGGTGTAGTATAAATATTTAGCAAATCTTCTTGGAGCAGCCCTATAATCATACCTTCATTCTCCTCATGTAATGCATCACTCTTATCATTGTCATCCATTTTCTTTCACTTGTGCAAATGAGATATTAGATTTTCTTCATAATGCTTGAAAACATTACTGACCAATCTATATGCTTCTATAGAGGGTATACATTCTAGATTATGAATAACCCATAACATAAATGTGATGGGTTGGAATATTTCATCCATCTCTTTAACGCACAAAATTATAAGACTCTCCATAGAAAATGAAATCTTAGTATCGTGATCTTCCTTGATGGTGACCAAGCATTGATGAAACATATAATGGACCAAATTTTGCAATTTTAGATCTAAGAGGAGTTTACTTTTTTTCACAATTCTCTAATATTGTACATCTCCTACCAAAAGGGTTACTATTGAAGTCACCAGGACTCTGAAAGCTATCAACTATCAAATTCAATATCTCTATCATGGTGTTATCATCATATGATGCTTTAGGAGAAGAAATTCTTAAGACCTCACTGAGACATGCTGCAACTACCAACCTTTTTTTCTTGTCATGGTGCTTCAAAGCTTAGGTTGACTTAAGGCATCCTTAATTTTTTATAACATTCTCTATATAAATCTTGAAGGTAATTGATTCACCTTACAAAAACATATTTCCAATATATCTAATGGAAGATCAACACCCTTGCTGAGCTCTTTGTCAATCTTTTGAAGTGCCTTCAACCACCACTCTCCATCACTGTTCAACACAATAATGTGATCCAAATATCAAAATATCTCAATCATCCTAGTAGGCTAGCAAGATCACCAACTCTGATACCACTATAATGTTCTCAAAGTACAAAGGGACTCATACTTAGTCACACAGTGATGGTTGCTTGAGGTCCATACATAATCTATATGGTGGTGAAAGGATGAATGGTCATACAAAGATTCTTGGTTGTATGGAGTGTCTTGGTAGAGGCCATATGGTGTGATGGTGTCTGTACTTACGATATGCAAGGTGAGGGATGGATTGACTAGAATGGTCATACGGTGGTGATGGAGGGTATATGGAGGGGTGAAAGGCCATATGGTGGTGTTGAAGGGTGTACAAAAGGGGTGAAGGGAGAGGTACGATGGGTGATGGAAGATTGTGCAATCCAATAAACTTCAATCAAGTTGTTAACCATAGGATCTTAGACATACACTAGTAATCTGAACCATGCAAAATTAAAGATATAATCTAGAAAAAAATGATATTAGCAAACAATATTGATGCTTTGATTCACAAAATTTGAGCCAAGTAGTACATAGATGGAATAGGGTGAGAGTTGAATCCCACTAAAACCAGAATAGACAAATAGGGAGGATCTTTCACTTCTGAAATAGAAAACAAACCAAAACTCCAAGATGAATTTGCAGTATAAAGAAATAATCCAAATCTCATGACAACTACTACCTGCATGTCATTCTTAAATACCCTTCGGAGGAAGTCCCAAGGGTTTACAAAGATAGCTGATGGAAACTCCTATAGAAACAATTGAAATAAAAATGGGTTTGAGATATACTAAATCAATCAGAACCACAAATACACATATTATTTAATTTGGACCCCATATTGATTAATTAAAGTAACTAATTAAAGGTCCTTTTATTATATTATTCAAATTATGGGACCAATTAGTTAGTTGATTAAATTAAATTATTACATGACACAATTCAAGATCTCTTACTTCACCAATTTTACAGTGATCAAATGCTCAAATATCATGCACTAGAAAAACCCTAGGTGGAATCACAAATAGGGTTCCAACCTCATCAGTCTTTGTTGCCACTTCAGGGTGTGGTTTGTATTTTGGTTCGTCTTAATCTTCATTCTAAATCAATATAATCTATTACCCTTGGTAGTTTTTACTAGTGTAGATCTTGATGCCATTTCATAATAATAGGGTTTTGGTACACACTTAAAATTCTAGCTCGATTAGCACACTACTCAATTTGATCACACACACTTAAAGCTTGATCAATATTAATCTTTCAATATTCACTCAAACTATTTGTACTACTTTTCTTGATTATTTCTTCCGCTCTCAATAATGCAAGGTGAAAAGTGAACTATTCAAACAATTAACATACTTGCTTCCAAATCTTTACTTAGTTTCCATAGAATGCTCGGCTAAGAAATGCTTCCAACTCCATCTTGGTTAGCATGGAAAACATAGTTAATATTCAATTTAGATTCTTGATGTGGCTTCAAAAGCTATACTAACTTCTAAATTTCACATGATTTGTCACATTGCATTATACATTATGCTAATATGGACTTCATTTTAGTAATTTTAAAAACTAATGTATGATATCAAAATACTACTACAATTCTAATACCTTTTGATAAAACTTAGTTTGAGGTAGAGGTTTCACCTGATCCATTGGATGAGGTGCTGCCAATATTTTCATTTTAAGTCTCATCCCCTTTAGTCTTCTTCCTCCATGTCTTTATGATCTGATCACAGATTTTATGAACATTAATTTTTCCTTTACCTTTGATGTCTTCCTCCTTAGGTGTTGATTCTTGATATCTACAGATTCTGTGATGACATACCATTCTAGTATTTCTCCAATTTCTAGGTCTTCCTAAAAATTGCAATCTCATGCAATTAGTAGTAGTGTGGCAATATCTTCCAAATGTAGTGTAGGTAATGTTTGTTTTTAAATCCCATTTGATAGTATTACCTTGCTTGTTAGGTACCCAATTTGATTTTCTTTTGAGAGATGAAATTTTGTGACTTGTGTCCAAACTTACTACATTTGTAACAGTAGCTATTAAACTCATATATCCTAGGAGATTGATTAAACTTGGATTTTCACTTGTATGCTTAATGACCATACTTGTTTTTATTTGTAACAACAACCATCAAACTTAGGAGTAGCATTTGTCTTACCAGTTTTACTCTTTCAAACATTAGTTGTGTCCCAGTTTTATACAATAATAGCATGTAGGCTTCTTTGGATTGGGATTTGTGTAGACATTCCTTTGTTCATCTTATTTAGATGATTCTCCTTTCTTAGTGGTGGAATTATTGGTATAGACTAGTCCAGAAGTATCCCTCAAACACCTCTTCCCTCTTAGTTTTCATCCATTTTCTTATAATTTCTTATGATCTCTTTAGTATTTCATTGACTTCTTTATCTGATGTGAGTTTAATATTTAGTTTTTCATTCTCACTTCTTAGTTCAACATTTTCTTCCATCTTTCCCAATCTCATGGTTTCCACCAAGTAGTTGATTTATCATATCATAGTGATTATGAGTCAACCTCATGATCATTTCTTCATCCTTAGCATCCAGCCTTGTAATAATCTACCTCTTATCCTCTTAAATCATATTTTTCTTATCCCCATCTTTTCTCTTTCATTTCACCACTTCATACATCCTTGTACATTATACTTCTTGTTCTGGTTTTAATGATTTCATCTACTCAATAAGGTTATGATTTTTCCTCATCATATCGTCTATGGTAGCATCATATACATCATATATGTTCCCATTAGATGTTCATTAATTAGTTCCTCTTGATATATTGTGTCATTTGTTTGTTGAATAATTCCCTTCCTTTTATTTAGTGATTTCTTCAGTTTCTCCTTCATCTCATTGATTGGACTTAGGGTCATCCTTAGTTCCATCTTCTGATTCTCAATAGTCTTGTCAATTCTATATCTTTCCATATCTCAGATCTTTTATCTTTGGTGGTAAAACCCTTTAACAAGAGAACAATCTCTGACACCAATTATTGGATTATATAGGAAAGGTAGGATTTTGAGGATGGGGTGGGGTGCAGTGGAACAATATCCTCTAAAACTTTAACCTTTAAAATAAAATTTGCAATGCCCTTGTTCTTTTCACAACTTGATAAGCATATGTCATTAACCACAATGCTACAAATGAATATTAATTTTGCTACTCTGATTTGTATGTATCATTTAAAAATAAATAATAAAATCATGACACATAATACAAGTATTTGGTCATGCATAAATCCTGGGTTAGAGGGAAAACTGTGGTGGGGATGGTACCCATGAATCCTTCACTATTGTAGTAAGAGGGTGCCTTATTAGGGCTATAAAATTGTGTCACTTCTAGTGACTTACTTTATTAGAAGTAATACAAATAGATCTTATAGGATCTACCTTTTTCAAGGATTATACAACACTATACAAAGTGTCTACTCTATTAAGAGATTTACAATTAGACTGTTAGGTCTACCCTATTAAAGGATTTAGCTACTACATTGATTAGAGAATCTATATACATCAAACTCACTTTTCCAATTAGATCCCACTTCTTCTCACTAATTTATCACCTCTAGTGATTGGTGTAAAATCCTTCCTTATGTTGTTTGAATCTCTGAACTCATTAAACTCAACATTTCAACCTTCTAGCTTAACCCCTTCTCAACATAACAATGAAAATATCAAAAAACAATGTCTTATTTCAGCAACAACCTTAAGATTGTTCCTTGTAGCTCCTTATATAGTAATCATTTTTTTTCATTTTGATCCTTAAACTAATTAGGATTTAGAAATAATCTAAATATGTCATTGATCACAATCAACGATCTGGAACAATCCTTGTTCCATACTTTTCTTTTCTTTCATTCATTGGTATATTTTCTACTTTGGAATCATTCACAATCAAGGTACATTTCCTGATAAATCTTTTCAAAACCTTTTCTCAAACTATGATAATACCATTTCCTTCTTTGTTATCATTACACAGTATTTTATGCATTTTCAAATATTTAAGTGTTCACTATGCAACTCAGTAAAAGTGTTGTAGCTTGATGACCTTCCTACTCAGTTATGCTTGACTTGCTCAATTGGTTCTCTACTCAATGAATATTGGATTACTTGGTGAGTACTCATCTCATGTATAACTACAAACTTATACTTCTATCTTTAACTATGCTTGGTCAATGTAGAGTAACTCATGATAGTTTTCATTGACCAATGCCTTCACATATTCTTCTCTATTTTTCAGCACTAATGACAACATGAATGTACAATGGAAGTAGCATTAAGAAATACACCTTCATCTAAACCCATCCATGCAATTGGTAAGGAATTTTTTGTAGGCATAAAGAAGGTACATGATCAAGTGAAACTACAACTGTAGAAAACTATAGGAAAAATATAGGGAGCAAGCATACAAGAAAAAGAGAGATATGAAATTTGATGTGGGTGGCTTAGTATGAGAAAACCTAAAGAAAAAAGACTTCCAAAAAGTCAATGATCAGAAAAATTTTCCCATGTCAAATCACCAAAAATTTTAGCAGCTATGCATATGAGTTGAAAACATCCCTTGATATTACAATATCTCTTAGCTTTAATGTAGCATAACTAACCCTATTTGAAGGTGATATGGATATAGGTGATTCATTACAAGCACAAGAAGGTGAAATTTTGAAGGAGTTTTTGGAACAAGAACTACCAAAGATTGAATAGATCCTTGACAGAAAGGTTTTAATGAGGACAAGGAAGAATGTTTACAAGAAGTATTTGATCAAATGGAAAATAATCCTTAAACAATAAGTGGTTTGGATGCATGAAGAATAAATTAATAGGTATGGAACCACACTAAGAAAAATAATTTCAAGTGGACTTGAGAATCATTCACCCTAGGATTATGGTCAAGGAGACTCCATGAAGACTTTGAAGATAATTCCAAAGAGGAGAATATGTGAACACATTTTTCAAACATGGAAAGAATGTGATAGGATAGATGATATAATAAATATGATCCATATTCTAACATCATTACCTTGATTGCATATTTATAAGTCATCATGGAAAATTGGTCATAAGGTTCCAAATAAATGTAGGGAATATAGGAACTATTTCATAATCATTCAGATGAATTTTAAAAATTTTTAGAGTCACAAAAAGTTATATGAAAAATGTTGCTAAACTTGCAAGAAATGATGCAAAATATTGTCAACTTAATAATTTTTTGCACAATCAAGTAAATACCCTCCAAATAGTCATTTGGTTTAAAAATTTGTTTGAGAAGGTTGAGGTATGATGTATAAAGACTCTTTGAATTAAATCCAAGGGTATGGTGATGTTTTGGTAAGATTTTGGATACTGGAGCAAAAAAAGAACCTTGATTTTTCTATAATTTTATTGATAGATTGTCCATAACTATTGATTGTAATATGATGAACCATTGAATCAAATTGGGTCATGTAGAGGTGTGTCTTATCTTTTTTTTGAGCTTGGTTTTAAGTATTCAATAATTTTATATTGTAAGATATCCCTATTAGGATTAACTAGAGACATAAATAACAGTTACATGCAAATATAACCAATATCATAAAATAATAAATCAAATAGAAGAGAAAACAAGACACAAGGATTTAATGTGGTTTACCCAATCCCTAAGATACATCCACCAACAAAAATTCTAGTATTATTATTATCTAGTTATTATAATCCATTATCCCTTATGGCTCAATACTGCCACAAGAAGCTACAATATCATCATACATATGAAATCACTAATGCTAAGCCATTTTATACAAGCTTTTACTACTTACAAAATTAGGGATAGAATAAATTATCCAATAGAAAAATAATAGCTGATGCATTTTACAATAATAGAGTCATTTTTGGCTTTGGGGTCAATGCCCCCAAAATCCCCCAACCTCACCCTCTACTGTGACAAGGAGCGCACTTGGGGCACTACCCCTTGAGCTAGTCTTGGGAGCGCTTCCCCAAAACTCCTATAGAAATAATTTGGGGGGAAATTGCACTAAATAAAACTATGAATTTGATTAGGCTCCACATCACAACAATCCCAAATTTTTTCCTAGTAGGTTTGAAACCTTGATTTGACAAGGGTTTTGACACAAATCATGCCAAAAATAGCATTTTCACCATGATATTTTCATGGCCTTTAGGAAGATATTATTTTTTTCAATGATCAAAAGGATTTAAAATGAATCTTACAGAAACAATCAAAACCATAAGATAACTTTCGAGTCCTAGGCAAGCATCTCTATGTGACTGACTATGAACACATAGAAAAAAGGGAGTTGCAAAGGATTTTTGGCTTAGAGGATGACCTCCAAACCTAAAGCTTAAGATCAATAATTGGACATGTTGGAAAAGTTTTCTTTTGACGAGTTGAAATAATTCAATCACTTTTTTTGTAAATATGTCTTATTTTGCCTAATTAGGGGTTTCCTAGAAGTGAGAGTTAAGAGTCTTATGTTGGGGATCAAGATCTAGGACTTTAGGGTTTTGTATAAATCCCAAAAGGGTACTGAGAGAGTGAGCTAGGTAAGGAGGGTATAAAGAGTGAGGGTCTGTTAAGGATTGGTGAGAGGGGGAGAAGGGATGGTGAGTGGATGATAGTGGGTGAGTTGGTTGTTTAGCATTAATGGGTGAGTTGGTTGTTTATCGTTAATGGATGATGATAGCGGGTGAGAGGGGGATACTCTAAACTACATTTTTTTTTAAAGTCCTTTGGGGAAATAAGAAGTATAGTGAAAAAAACCTTCAAGAAAGGGCCATTAGGAACATTAAGCCTTATTTAAGCAAGTGCCCTAAGAGTCTTGAATGATGTTGAACCAAGTTTTGGAAATGTTGTTTGAACTCATTGAAGATAAGAAATAAAAGGGTTTCACCCCATTCACACTTTTGGTGATTGAATGCATGGTGTCACCATTGTTCCTTTAGGTGTAAGGGGATAAGAGAGAATTTTTTATGGATCTAGTCACACACATGTGACTTATGTTTGAAGACATGAAACAATATACATATGCAAAGATAAAAACAAGGGGGAAGAACTTTCGGTTTTTTATTTACAAGACTCAAAATTCAATTCCATTGTAGGCATCATTAGACAAAAGAAATTCTCCCCAAATATCTAGTCCAATATTTTTGATTCTTTTCTTATCTTCTATAAGAAATCCAAACTTTGATTTCATTATTTGGCTTTGATTGAACTCCTTCAACTCAACCTTCTTCATTTTCTTTGTCATAATCACATTTATAATTTGAACAACAAATTTAGATTTGATATAATAACTAATAAGTATCTTTCTTCAAGATTCCTCTATAATTTCTCAATTTTCTCCTTTCTATAGTACCAAATGATATCAAAAAGTCACCTTTAAAGCTACAAACCAACATGATTAATATTCCTACCTAAATTAATTATCAATAATGCAATTAGAAAGTACTTCACACATTGATCAACAAATACATTTTCCATTGTTATTACTTACTCATTACTACCTAAATTAAGCAATTTGTAATCAATATTGCTACACGACAAGGGAGGAATATGATTTATAATGTTAATATTTCCCTAAAGCCAAAGTATTGGAATCATTTTTTGGGTAGATAGATTACTGGCATTTGGTGTAAGTTGCCAAATTTATGTGAAGTATAATTTATATAGTCATTCAATGTAACTGAATTTTGAATAAAGAAAAAAGTAAATTTTTATTTATGCATAAATGCTAAAGTTAAAGTTAATAAAAGTATATTATTGAATTTGTGTATTTTTAATAATAAAAATAAGTAGCAATATTTACTAAATAATATTTATAATAATAATATAACAACTATAAATTAACACAAAAACACAATAGGGTCAATGCAGGTCTTTGCTCCTTAGGTAAGTAAATGTTCACAGTAGGACACAATTCTTACTTAGAACCCTACATACCTTCATGGTATGAAACACATTACCCACAACATGAAATAATATATCCCTAGCTAGGATACTCCTAGGTGTACATTGTACCATGAATTAGACACACACTATGTTCCCCTTCTCCAATGCCCAAAGCCAACTTAACTAGACACTTTGTGTACCCACTGTATTTAACCTTTTATTTATTTTTTTCTTTCCCATTTTTTTGGCGTCTTCTCCTCTATTAATTGATATTTATAAATAATTGTTCATAGGTAGGTACAAAGGTTACACCATTTCATAATAGTGACAATCTATTTTAATTAATTATATTTAGTTTTAGCCTTAATCATAATTTATTTTGATGGGAAATAGTCTAATAAAATTTGGTACAAATGAACTCTTCACACCATAAGATTTCTTCTTCCGTTATACATTCTACTTTTGAGAATTTGATGAAGGGTGCTTCACTTAATACCACAAACACATAAAATAAACAAAGAAATAACAATAATTTTGTGAGGATAAAATATGGTATTCTTATTATTGTTCCAAATATGTAACTACAATTTTTTAAAATACAATATAAAAACTCACATTGTAACCTTCTTTACAATAATTGCAACACATAGCTGCAAACTATCACCTAGAGTCATCTTACAAAATATACAAACATTCTTTATTTAGGCATTTTTACACCACCTGAGAAGTTCCTAGACATCAAACCCTAACCCTTGAGATCAACTACCTCTAAAATTACATATAGAGTTTGTCCAATACACCTTTGACACTTATTTTATAAATTTTTTCTAGTCCAAATTTGGAAGGCCATAAATTTCAAACCATTACACTAAATGGCTATTATAACCACTTTTTAGGATCCTTATATTTTGATCTATAGAGCCCAACTTGTGCAAGCTCTGGTTGACCCCATTTTGGAGCCCATTTGAGGCTTCTAAGGTCTGCAACACTAATCCTAAAGTTTTTATACCAAAATTGCACACCAAAAATCTACAATAACTACACAAATACTCATGATATAACACTAATCCTCAACTTGTGGGTTGATATATCCAAGATGAACATCCAACTCTGAAATTAGGACATCCAAGCTTGTATGACTGACTTACTAAGTAGAAAGCCTCCATAAACAACAATTATGTACTAAGACAACCCTTATTCAAGAAACATAAAGGATATATTTTTGAGTGATGCAAGATTTCTCTTACACCCAGGATGCTCATGCATTAGACTTGTTGGATTATGTAAAATAGTTATTATTTCTAGTATTTACTTGAATGCCACTATATTTCCTGAAGTTTTTGTAGTGAATAATCTGCAAGTGTAATGTCCCCTATTAGGACTTAATTTAATTTATCTTACATTTCTAGATTAGGGTTTACATTATAATATTCCATGATAGTATTAGTTATTTATCTTTTTAAACTTAAGTTCTATATACATTCACTAACACTCGTATCCAATATTATTAATATTTCAACTCAATGAAAGAAGGAGTGGATATTATTCAAGTTTCTTAAATACTAATTTTATTATGGAAGTTTTCAAAGTTTATAGGTCCAAGTCTGTATCATGAAGGGTTAAAAAATGTTTCTTGGATTTATACAAGGTGCTCCTTGGTAACACTTCAGTCTTCCCATCTTATCCAAATAGAAATAGGATTTAATGTGGGGTATATATTTCCAATTTTTTGGTTATAATTAATATTAAAAACTCACTATTGTAAATGACATTAATACTACCATAGTTATACTTATTGATATATTATCAATATTTTGTTAGAAAGTAAAGTCCACCAAGATAATTGAGAGGGGGGTTGGTGAATCAGCTATGCAATTAAAAAGATTCTTAATATCTTTATTGATTCTAAAAAATTCAAACACTATATGCAACAACTATAGGGAGATAACTATGCAGAATAACACCAAATATGTTAACTATGGAAACCCTCAATCAGAGGAAAAACCTTGGTGGGAATGGTAGCCACAAAATGATGTACTAACATAGAAGTTCTTTGTTAGAGGATAGACCTTGTTAGGAGTCAATGAAATTTAGCTAGTTCATATGAGTCTATGTTTGGAAACTTTGAATCCCTATTCAAAGTTGTGCCAACCCTGTTAGGAGTTGAAAGGAATAGCACTAAACACATTGTCCAAATAGCCTCTATATTATTCCTTCTAAATAATATTATGTGAAATAATAGCTTCCCAAACAAAAACTTATCTTTCTGAACATTGAGACTCAACTACACCAATCTCTTCTTAGATCTTCATAATTATCATATCAAGATTACACATTAGATATTAGATGGATATGATTGCTTGTGATTTACACTCTAGCACAAGTAAATAATATTTTCTTGATATGAAATCCTAAAAAGAGTTATTGAGCTGGCCTTGAGGATTTCCCAATTTATAATAATAATATAAGACTATCTTAAGATATTTCAATACATGTTAGATTATATTTTTACACTTTAATGTGGTTTACACACAAACTGTTGGCTCACAATCTTCATAACTTTTTACTTGATGGTATTCAAATTATGCCCAATGAACCAAAAAATCTCTAGCATGTCTTTAAACTCTATCTTAGTTAGCTCAAGCCAATCCCATCTTTGTGAGAAGATAGAATCCAAACAAAAATACCCACTTTCAAGAAATGTTATCTAAAAGCCACCTTTAAAATGTTCATACTTTTGTCTAGTCTTCATATTGTTGTACATGCTCTTAAATGTTGCATCTGCACATAGTTTAGAAAATAATCCCAAGAGCACATAAGTTGATCTTCAATCCTTGAACCACACCAAAGGCTTCTTCCTTTCTAACTCTACCAGTCTTTATTGAATAACTAGTATGTTGACATCAATGAAAAAAACTGTCTTGAATGCAACACATAAGATTTGAATCATACCTCTAATGAAAATATACTCCCCCATAGGAATATCATCATCATTCATGACAACAATCCCCCCCTTTGTTATTGATGGCAACATAGATGAAAAACATCTAAGTTCTAAGAATACCAAGTGTACTTCTTCCTCATCTACCTTTACTTCCTCATTCATTGTACTCATGAATTAATCAAGTAACCAACATGCATAAGGAAGGTATTAATCTTTCCCATTCATTGATATCTTGGATAAATCTTCTTCATCAATCAAATCCTATCTATCAATCAATAAATCATCTTCATTAATTAAATACATGTCTTTCCAAAGGATGTATCAAGTCTAATGTACGTATCTCTTCCCAAACATACATATCAAAGGATTTATTTCATGTATATATCTCTCCCCTATTGACATCAATGATAAAGGTATCATTATGCCTATTATGTAAGTTCAATTGTTTCCAAAATAATCTATTCAATATACAATATCAAAAGACATTATAGAATGCCAATACCAAGAGTCCTTAATGATTCATCTCAAACACAAATACTACCCCATAGATGAAGCATTAAGCATGTAGTATAGATAAATAAATAGTGTTCTTCTACCAGCATGATTGATGCAATCTCAACATCAACTACTCTAAAGTAGGTTGGGGCATAACCCCAAGCATACCTCTCAAATAATCAAATGTGTTCTTACCAAAGGTTTTGTGAATATATCTTCTATCTCCTCCTTTTTGCTAACATATTTCAGCTTGATATCTTTTTCCACAACTTTCTCTCTCTAAAAGTGATACTTAATAGATATATGCTTTTTTTTTTAATGTACTATTGGATTCTTTGACATACTTACATTACTTGTATTATCACAGTGTATAATAATAGGTTTAGTAAATTCTATCCCAATGTCTTTTAACATTCACTTCATTTAAATAATCTGATTACAATTTTTAGGTGCCACTACATACTCTACTTTTGCTATATTCCGTAAAATGCAATCTCTTTTCTTTCTTAGCTAAGAAACCAATCTTCCTTCTAAGAATAATACTCCACCACTGGTTCTCTTTCTATCAAATCAACATTAGTAAATATACATAAGGTAAAATCATGTTATGTGTCATACCATAATCTATAATTAAGCATGTCTTTCAAATATCTAATAATTATTTTTGCATAATGTGTCTCTTTACAATATGTCTGAAATATTTCAAAAATATCAATTGCATTAGCTATATCAAGTCTAGTGTGTGTCAAATATTACAATCCACCAATCATAGATTTGTAATTTTTCTATTCAAGAGTAGGGGATTAAACTTTTATAGATAGCTTACATCATATTATCATAAGTGTTTCAATAGGTTTACAAATTTCTAATGCAAATCTTTTCAAAAAAATTTAAGATACTCAATTTGTGATATAAAAATGCCATAATTATTTTATAGAACCTACAATCCCAAGAAATATTTCATTTCTCCAATTATACTCATCTCAATTTTTTCTTAGTTTCTTCCAAAAATTCTTCACTTGCTGCATCATTACCTCCAAAAATAATGTCATCCACAAATACTATGATGATCAGTAATCATTTATCATTCTTTCTCAGATACAAGTTATTATCAATATTACCTTTCATAAAGCCCAAATTTGTCAAGTATTTATCCAATCTTGTATACTAGGATCTAGGTGCTTGTTTCAATCCATACAATTCATTTTTCTATCTACAAACCATATCATCTTTATCTATCAAAATAAAACCATCATGTTTTTCAATGTATACCTCTTCTTCTAATTCGCCATTTAGAAAGGCTAATTTGACATCCATCTAATAAACTTTAAAGTTCTTGTTAGCTGGATATGCAAAAAAAAAAATCTTACTCCCTCTAATCTAGCAACAGGTGAAAAAGTTTCTTCAAAATCAATTCCTTCTTGTTGTGAATAGCCTCTATATACCAATATTGATTTGATTCTTACAACTTCACCTTGTTCATTGATCTTGTTTCTAAACACCCATTTAGTTCCAATAGCATTCTTATCTTTAGATCTAGGAACCGATTCCCAAGTCTTGTTCTTTTCAATTTGATCTAATTCTTCTTTCATAGATTTTATCCAATAATCATCTTTACATGTTTCATCAACACTCCTAGGTTCAACTTAAGAAATTAAACACAATTGTTCATGTACCTTGTTCCTTGTCATAATTCATTTGTCATTATTCCCAATGATTTGTTACAACTAGATGATTCTTTTCCACATTCCTATTAGGTGTCACTTATTCAATTATTATTTCCACTCTTGGTTCTTATCTAGGTTCTTCTCTTAATTTAGTCTAAAAATTAGTGTCAATTTCATAAAATAATTCTTGAACAACATTTTTCCTGTTGGTTGTAGGATTAGTTTACTCATCAAAATTATAACAAAGTATCCCTTTTTGAACTCTAAAATTTTCATCAACTCTCACATTTACACTCTCAACAATAGTCTTTGATCTCTGATTAAAACATATGTTTGCTTTTCTTTTCAATGAATATCTAAGAAACAATCCTTGACCACTTCTAGAATCAAGCTTTCCAATATCATCATCTCTCTTAATATAGAATTTACTTCCAAAGATTCTAAAAATTTTCACAGTAGGTACATGTCCAAACCAAAGTTCATAGGGTTTCTTACTAGTGCCTTATATAATCTACTCTATATTCATAATGTATACTGTTAGATTTATTGCTTCTCTCTAAAATATATGTGATACATTTTTTTTCAATATCATTACTCTTGTTGCTTTAGTCACTAATCTATTTCTTCTTTTTGGTGTCACATTCTACTCAATTGTTTTAGGGGATATAAGTTGTCTCTTTATACCATTGTCTTCACAAATATTGTTAATCTCATTTGAAATAAATTATCCTCCTCTATTAGATCTCAAGCATTCAATCTTAAAACTAGATTCATTCTCAACTCTACTCTTAAATATCTTGAATTTCTCAAAAGATTCATATTTTTCTCAAAGAAATGCAACACACATCATTCCAATGAAATCATCAACAAGAGTCATAAAATACCTTTCACTATAGAATGCTATAGTCTTTGTAGGACCACTCAAATCTATATGCATAATCTCCAATTTTACTGAAGTAGTAAACTTTTTTCACATAAAATAACTTTTCTTCTGACTTGCCATCACACATTCTTTATACATCAAAGTAGTATGTTTCACAATCTTAGGCAAGTCTCTAATTGAAAATTTAGTACTAACCTTCATTATGTTATCAAAGTTGATATGACAAAATCTATATTCCATAGCCAACTACCCTCCACCTTAGCAACTAAACATGTCATTTTAGTAGGATTTAAATGAAATACATTACCTTTTATTCTTGCACCAGTACCAATCAATGTGACATTATTATCCTTGATAGTACATGTTTGATTAGTGAACTATAACTGATATCCCTTATCAACAATTGTCCAACACTCAAAAGATAATGTTTCAACACTCAAAAGATTAAGGCTAACACTGAAGATGAGTAAACATCTTTAGTGTTAGTCTTTCCATCAAGTGTAATATATCCTTTCCATTTTATGTGACATGCTTCATTATTTCCAACTCTAACTCTTCCACCATCATAACAATTGGAATTCATAAATTTGTTCATGACTCCTATCATATGATGGGAAAAACCACTATCTATAATCCAATCAAACTTTTTCTTTTCAACTTGTGATACTAATATATTTTTCTTCTCCAACTTCTTATTTTTCAAGGCTTTCTTCCTTGATAGAAACAAATTCTTTTTCATCATCCTCATCATCACTTTTAGTTAAGAAGTCTACCATTTTGAAATAAATTTCACCATCCTCATTAACATAAAAGAAATCCTTAGGTACT
The DNA here is from genome assembly GCA_028749045.1 of Cupressus sempervirens. NCBI lineage: Eukaryota > Viridiplantae > Streptophyta > Pinopsida > Cupressales > Cupressaceae > Cupressus > Cupressus sempervirens. The sequence goes on along the minus strand of CM053785.1, from coordinate 261,205,904 downwards.
CTTGATTTGTAGGGATTTTTATCAAACTTATTTCTCTTTTAGGAAATTTAGAAGAATGATGACCAAGTTATTTACATGTCCAACACATAATAATTTTGTTACATTTCTCTCTTCATAAGCAAGACAAGTTTGTCTTTAACCTTCTTATCTTCTTTACCTCTTGTTTGGTTGCTACTATCATAGTCTCCACTTGTACTAGCACTTCTTGTCAACATAAGTTTGTCCCTCTATACACTTAAGTAGTCTCTACTCTAGGAAATTCTCCACTTTATTTCATCCTCATCTCATACATCTGCAATGTCATAAGAAGAGCCTCTTTTGTAAAGTTAGGTGTGTAAGGAATAACATGTTCAATCATCTGCACTGTCTATTTATAACAAGGTGTCAAGGTCTTCAATATTTTCCATACAACTTCATCTTTGGATTTTTCTCCTCCTCAATAATTTATTCTTGTGACAATCTCTAATATTCTAGAAAAATATCCTCTTATAGTTTCATCTTCCAATATCTTAGCACCTTGAAATTAGCCTATCCAACTCTCTAGTCTTTCCTTCTTAGCATATTACCCTCAAATGTAATTTGTTGAGTATTACAAATCTAATGAAAAAGTCTTGAAGATTTTTCCTCTCCATATTTAGTTTCAATAATATTTGATAATAATGCTTCTGTAACAAGCATATTCTGCATGAATAGATCTTTCTCTGCTTCCTAACATCTCTCAAGATTGTCTTCTTCAATCATAGTCTTAGGCTTTATAGTAACAAATAAGAATTTTGGACCCATGCATAAGCATGCGTTTCTTCATATTCTCTTTCAAGTTGTCATCATAGTTAAATCCATCAAAATTTAGACTGTCTTTCCTGAAATGTCTCATAGATATCCTTAAGTGGTTAATATTTTCCTTTAAGGACCTAATACTCTAATACTTATTGTTAGAAATTAAAATCCACCAAGGGGTGGGGGGTAATCAGTTATGCAATTCAAATTTGGAAACATGTAATATAAAGATAACCATGCACAATAATACCAGATATGTTAACTAGGGAAACCCTTGATCAAAGGGAGAACCCTAGAGGGGATGGTGCCCAAAAAATTATTTACTAATATAGAAGCTCCTTGTTAGAGGATAGGCCCTATTAGGAGTCAATGAAATATAATCACTACATATGATTCCATGTTAGGAGACTTTGAATCCCTATTAGGAGATTCCAACCCTCTAAGGAGTTGAAAAGAAGACCACTGAACCCATTGTCCAAATAGCCTTTGTACTATTCCTTCTGCATAATATGATGTGGAACAAAAATTGTCCAACCAACAACTTGTCTTACCAAATATAGTTCCTAGTAAGATCATCATGCCTCAACTACACCAATCTTTGCTATGATCTCACAATTTTTCATATCAAGCTTTCACAATAAATATTACAAATATGTCCACTTGTGATTCACACTCTACCACAAGGAAATAATCTTTCCTTTATACCAAGTCCTAAAAAAAGTTATGGATTCAGCCTTAAGGCTTTCCCAATTTAAAATAATAATAATATAGGACCATCATAATATACTTCAATACACATTACATTATATTTTTACACTTTAACCAAGATTACACAGAGATTGTTAACTCATAGTCTTCATAACTATTCACTCAATGATTTTTAGATTATGCCCTCTGAACCAAAGCATCTCTAACATTTCTTTGACCTCTACCTCATTCCACTCAATCCAATTCCATTTGTGTGAGAAGATAGAATCAAAAAAATGGTACTTTCTTTCTAGAAATATTGTCTAATAGTTGTCTTCACTAAAATCTTCATAACTCTTTCTAGTCTTCATATTTTAGGACATGCTCTTTGTAAGTTAAGGGAAGAGAAATTATTATTTAATTTTAAGAATTGAATCTTTGTGAAGGAGTTATTGTATTTGATATTTTTAGTTTTAGTAGAAGGTCTGAAAATGGACCCAAAGAAAGTGAAGGCTATCCTTAAATGGCCTACTCCAAGGAGTGCTATTGAGGTAAGATATTTTCATGATTTCACTATCTTTTACAGAAAGTTTATCACGAGCTTTAGAAGTGTTTATAGACCCTTCAATCTAAAAAAGAGAGGGGATATAAAGGAGTTTAAGTGGACTATAGGAGAAGATAAATATTTTGAATTATTAAAATAGAAAGTTATAGAACAACCTATTTTATCACTTCTAGATTTTAATAAGGTGTTTCAAGTTGACTATGATGGTAGTGGTACTGCATTAGGAGTTGTTTTGAGCCAATAAGGTAGAATTTTCTTTTTTTTTTAGTGAGAAGTTAAATGATGCCAAGAGGAAATATTTTATTTAAGATCATAATTTAATGTTATAGTTTAGGCATTGAACAAGTAGAGACACTATCTTCTTCCTAATGAGTTTATTTTGTATACTAATAATCAAGTTTGTACTATTTAATGAATAGTCAAGGAAATTTGAATTAGAAATATTTGAAATGGGTTGAGTTTTTGTAGAGTTGTACATTTATTTTGAAACACAAAAGTAGGAAGTCTAACAAGGCTAAAAATGCTCTTAGCGGGAGATGAATTTTGTTGTCAGAGTTGTAGATTGAGATTTTTTGGGTTTAAGGAACTCAAGATTTTGTATCCAAAGGATCCTCATTTTGGAGAAGCTTGGAAATATTCTACATAACCTATTACTCTAGATAGAGTGAAGTGGTTGAATTTGATTATCTAAGATGGAATGCTATTAAGAGGAAGTCAATTGTGTATTCCAGGGAGTTCTATGAGGGAGACTATCATCAAGGAGGAGCATAGTGGAGGGTTGGTTGGGTATTTGGGTCAAGATAAAACCATTTCCCTGGTTGGTGAAAATTATTACTAGCCATAATTGTAGCAAGATGTCAGAAGTTTGTATAGAGTTGTAGAGTATGTCAGATGACAAAAAGATAAAATTAGAATACAATATTGTATCATCCATTTCCTATACAAAATAAGTCATGGGAGGATACTAGCATGAACTTTTTTCTTGCTTTACCAAGGACTCGATGAGGGTGTGACTCAACTTTTGTGGTAGTTGAGAGTCTTCAAAGATAACAAATTTTATTCCTTGAAAGAAGACTAATATTGTTCATATGGATAGGAATTGGTCAAACTACATGATCTACCAAAATAATAGCTTTAGATCAAAATACCAAGTTTTTTGGATATTTATAGCACACATTATAGAAGAAGTTAAAGATATATTTAAATTTCAACTCATCACATCATCCACAGACTGATAGACAGATAAAGGTTGTGAATAAGAGTTTGGGAATTTGTTGAGATGTTTGGTTGAAGATAACCCAATGGGATGAGATTTGATTTCACCATAGGAAGAAATTGAATATAATAATTATGTCAATAGGAGAACTGGAAAATCACCATTCCAAAATCTATATGAAATTATTCTTTGAAATGCTTCTGAATTAACAAAGTTGGATGAAGGGGAGATAACTAGTATTGAAGTTGAGGATTTTTTTGAGAACTTGAAGAACATGCATGAGGAGGTGAGGAAGTGCATTACCAAGATGAATACACAACACAAAGCCAATGAATATGAGAAAAGGATACAAGGAATTTTAGGTTGGGGATTAAGTCATGGTTCATTTAAGGAAGGAGAAATATCTAGTAGGAACATATAATAAGTTAAAAATGAAGAAGTCTAGACATAATAAAGAAACATGATTCAAAAAATGCCTATAAAGTATAATTTCCTACTAAACTAAATATTTCACTAATATTTAACACTTTAGATTTGATAGAGTGTCGTGAAAGGGTTATTAAAGATGAGGTCAAAGAAGCCAGTAGAGTATTTTGACAACTACTTCAGCTACAAAATAAATCAAGGACATATTGGATAGTCATGTTGGAAAGAGCACAAGGAATAAGACATATGAAGAATATCTAGGGTATTTGTAGGATCATGGGGGTCCAAAAAGTGACGATGTAAAAAAAAAAAATTGAATCATCCAAAAGAATTTTAAAATCTGCTTTGAATTTTTTCCACTAATCTTATTACCATATAAAGGTTTAATAATTCTAACCATATCAGATACCTAATATATCGAGTACCCTATTTCAAATCGGGTACCTGATTCTTCCCACCAAAATTGGAAAACAAAGCATATATTCAATATAATATATCCTATATTATATGTTATATGTTATGTTGACAATTTTCTTAAGGAAATGATTTGATGTTGTCATCTATGGAAACATATTAGCTATGTGAAGAGGGTAGATCATGAAGATTCAGTTGTGATTTGTCTAAGTATCATATAGTTTATCTAACATAATAGATAGAGTTTCGATTAGAAAGGTTTACTAAGACATAATGGACACATGCAAATTTAGGTATGACTACCTAATATCATAATGATGACATATGAAAGTGCACTAGTTAGTATGAACAATACAAAAAAAGTTATGAGTTAATTACCAATTACGACAAAGTATAGGCAAAACAAAGCATAACAGGAAATTGGATATTAAAGGTTAAGGTATTTTTTTTTACCAAAATAATTACTTAACTAATTAGGGATGACATCCTAGATGCTAACCCTAAGTGGGAAAGCTATAATAATATATTTTGTAAAGCATATGAAATCTTGAAGGTCAACATGACAATTTTTTATAAACTGTAAAGGTATATAAGAAGATTATAATATTTGAAGTTAAGTGTGCTTCTAAGGAAGATTATGCAAAATTTTTATGATGTGAATTTTGATATATGATAAGTGGTATGTGATTTTTTTGAAAAGTAGAGAGAATTATATTAGGTATTGAATATATCAACAACAAGCAAAGAGATTTTTGTATCAAGGAATTACATTGTATACAGTGGTCTCTTCTTGCATACATTTTATATTTTTACATAACACCTCCTAATAGGGTTGAGGATTTTAATAAATACTAAGTCCTCTAACAACGACCGAGACACTATATGCATGTAATAGACTCCTAACAGGGTCAATATTTTTAACCAAATACTTTTGATTAGTGGATCATTTTGTGGGTACCATCCCCACTAGGGTTTTCCCTTGGTCAAAGTTTCCCTAATTAACAAAAAATGGTATTATGTGTTCTCTTAGTGCATGATTATGTTTACCATTTAGCACAATTAGTTTGCTTTCATATATAAGTCATAAGGCAATCAATAATATCTAGTTTCGGGCTAAAGTTTGTAGAATATTGATTCACCCTCTCCCCCACCTCAGTATTCCCTATTTCTAGTTACTCAGAAGAGGCTTAAAAACTTGAATAAGATCCCTATAGAAATTGAACATTTACAAAAGATCCTAGAAGAAGCTCTTGAATAAATTGACATTCTCACTAAAGAAGGAGATAACATGAAAGAAAGATATGAAGATGCAAAAGACTAAATTGGTAAGTTGAAAGATAAGATTGATCATCTCAAATCTAGAAAGGAACCTAAAGACCAAACTAAAGATACTAATGAAGTTTCAAGATTGAAGAAATAGAATGAGATCCTGAAACTTGAATTGAAGATAACCGAACTGAAGTTAAGTTTAAAGAAATATGATAGCAAAATTGAGTCAGATCTAAAATCTAAAATTGTAGATTTAACATCCCATCTTTCAATATTTACATCTGAACTTGAATCCACCAAGTTAGAATATGCAAAATTTGAGAAGTACAACACTATTTTGAAAGAAGAGTTAACCCTGACTAAGAAAAAATTAGAGAAGTTATATTCTCATAGTGAGAAATTTGATGAGCTATTATATTTTCAAAGACCTTCCTACGATAAGACTAGACTTGGATATTTTATTGGAGAAAAGTAAGCCAAGAAATTAGAAGCTAGATATGAGATTAGTCCTTAAATTCATCAGCCTATACAAGAGAAAAAAAGAACTAAACAAAGTTAAGCCAAATCAATATAATAATTCACCTAACAAGATTGAACAAGTTTATCAACATGATAAAATTGATGAACCTAAGCTACTTGAGCAAACTAAATCACCCAAGGAAGTAAGGTATGAATTGAAAGGTAGATGCTTTACGTATAATAAAATTGATCATATGAAAAGGGAATGCACATGTAATCCATTTAAACATGTTATCGATTTTAATTGTTATAATTATTTTGGTTTTGGTCATAGAGAAATTGATTGTGAGACACCTAAATTTGATAATAATAGTAGCAATAGTAGAATTTTTAGAGGTACTAACCTTGTAGGAGAAAGAAGAAGATCCAATGAAGGAAATAATGGAGCAAGGGAGAACATTGTGTGATACAAATGCAACTAATTTGGACACATAGCCAAAAATTTCAAAGCACCTATTAACTATCCTGGACCTAGTTATAGATATATTGCACTAGTATGTTTGTTGTGCAATAAATTTGGTCACATAACAAGATTTTGCAGAATGGACATGAGAAACATATGGAATTCAAACTTTAGAAGAAATACAAACATAAATGTTTGAAGGAATAATAGCCACAATAAAATTTAGAAAGATGAGTTGAGAGAGTATATAGAAGAATTTGAAGAAGTATTTTTCAAAGCAAGAGATCTATCCAGTTTACATGAATTATTATAAGAACAACCATTTGATGCACATGATGAAAGATTGAAGTCAACAATTGTATGTGATTCATCCTATTTGAATTTTAAAAAAGGATGTTAAAGACTGTGTATAAAAAAGATGAAAGTAATGATAGAGAGCAAGTTAATAGTTGTGAAGTTAATATGAGGTAAAAAGAAATATGTTGAATCTATGGTTAAGTGTGCAAATGATTTGGAGATCACATGAGGTTATACATAACAAAATAATTTACTAGTAAAGAACAATTTTTTTCCATGGATTGTGTACTTGCACAATCAATACAATTGGTAAATGAAAAGATAAAAGGGTCACAATCAATATTTTGAGTATCATTCAATTGTGTGAAAAGTTAAGGAGTGAATTGAGTGTGAATCTAAATCAATCTAAGCAGCATTGAAGCGAGTTCATCCAAAAACCATTATTTTGCACAACTAAGATATTTATCCAATTTGAAGAAGTTCATATATGAATTTGAAATAAAATTTATGGTAATAATGGATAGGAGTTTGATACATAATGTTGAAGATGAGGCAAAACCAAAATTGAAGATAAACCCAATTCTTCCAGTAGAAGAAAACCCTGTCGCATCTTTTTTTGCCATTCCATATGGAGTTTTATACCTAGAAGATATTGGAAGTTATCTTATAAGAAAGTTTGAGATAGTAGGTTGAAACAAGGATATGAAAAGAGTTTAAACACATCTACAATCAAGACATGAGTTTCAAAATTGTTTATGAGCACTTAGAGAAAAACAAGATGATAAAGTTTATGTTTCCACATGAGTTTCATAGTGAAGACTAGATGAAGATTATATTGAGAAGAATTCGTGATGGAAAATTCTAGTTAGGAGAAATATAGTTGACATATCAACTAACCTAATTCATGAAGTCACAAAATTGTGCAATGAAGGATCTATTCCTATGAATGAAAAGAATATAAAGAAGCTTGTATTGGAGAACACCAAATCTGAGTACAATGGAAGAGTTAGTCATTAGAAAGATAAAGCAACATGATGTAAGATTCATAAGAAAGACCATGGCATCCAAGATTTGTGCCCATTATAGAGATGATAACATGGCATCAGGTTTCATCCATGTAGCCTATATGATGTGTGTTGAGAAAGAGAAGGTAAACATGTGTGAAAATATAAGAGCGCAATTGGTTGAGAACTTCAAGAGATAAAATAAGTGAAGAATAGTCAATTCATATTTAAGTCATTGATTATTTATATGTTTTTCTACTTAATTAAGAGATATCCATTCTTCTCAATTACTTATTTTCTTAATAGTGGCAAGTGCACAATTGAGAAGATAACCAATATGTATGTAAGCTATCCAATTGATAAGGTTGATAGTAGTGTAGATCTTATTATGAAAACCTTTCAAGCAAAGATGGAATAGAGTTATATAATGCCACCTTCTGTTATAAGGAAATTTAAGGATGATATATGTTTCATGGTTGATACAAATTTTACCTACATAGAACCAGTTGAGAAAAGAATGAATTATGTTGAACCTATTGGTTACGAGATCATTGAAGAACATATTGAAGGCTATGTAGAGATAATTTTGAAATCAGCTAGGGATAAAGAATTTAATAGGTTTGGAACCTATGAAGAGATTATGAAATAAACATCTTAAGCCTAGCTTGAGATATATTCAAAGAAAAAGGTTGAAGCAATAACAAGGAAGATAATGGAGGAAGATAAGATGAAACTTGATGAGATTGCAGCAATGAGACAAACTATTTCTGGAATGAAATAAAATGGGAAACAAGATATTATGTATGTACAACCACCTGCAGTATTAGCACTGTCAAAAGGGATAATCATAGTAGAACCCCAAGCAATAGTTTTAGCTATTCCTTATGTAGTTGTGTCACATGAGAAACCAACCACAACACTAATCATTCAATCAGTTGAGTTTAGTGGTGAAGAAGAAGAAGAAGTGAAGAGGATGGAAATAAAGAGAAAATTAGCTAGATTAGTTGAAGTCAAACAAGAGAAAGTTGAAGGACCAAAGCACAAAAGAGTCAAATAGATTTTAAGTGGCCTTGGTAAAAGGAAGAAAACCTTAATGAATTCTAAAGGAACAAAGATGCAAGGATAGGTGGAATCACTTGAGAAGGAAAAAGACTTAGATCTAGCTAAACTAGAGTCAACAAGTAAGGGTAGGCAACCATGGAAGCATAAAATTGAGAAATTGAACAACACAATTATCAATGAAGGTAAATTTTCTCAATTGAACATGTTTTATGAGTTATATAGAAACTTGGATAAGTTACAGTTAGAAAATGCCACTATAAGTTATATGGTTTTGATTAAGAAGAAGTTTGAGGACATTAAGGAACATATTCCTAATAATCTATATGCGATGTTAATAAATAGAAAGAGGAGAGTCCAAGAGGAGGGAAAATAGAAGAGAAAATATGGTTAGTGAGTTATGTGTTGTAGAAAGTGGTGAGCACCTAAAGAATTTGTTGCAAAGTCTTGAACCCTTTCTAAGGAACATGAGTAGGGCTATAATGATAATGGGTGGAAATTATGAGGAGGTGAAAGAAAAATAAAATAGGAAGCTATTGTGAAAATGATGAAGAGTTACACATGTACCAGCTACTAGACCACAACAACCATAGTAGAAGAACCACAAGTAATAGTAGGAACTAACACTATGCAGATAGATAACACAAATGTTACTGTAGATACTGAAGAAGGTCCTTTTAAGGACTTTGGTACAGATATTGATAATTTTGTAGGCTATGAAAGTTTTGAAGAAGAAGAAGAGGAAAAAGACAAAATTAAAAATTAAAAAGTAGAAAAAGAAGATAAAGAAAAGGATGAACATAGAAAGAAAGAAGTAGAGGATAAGAAGAGAAAAGAATAGAAGAAAGAAAATGAAGAGAAGAATAAAATTGAAGGGAAGAAAAAGAGGAAGGAAGAAGAGGAGAAAAAGAAGAAGGAAGAGGTAGAGAAAAAGAGGAAGGAAGAGGAAAAGAAGCAAAAAGAAGAAGGGGAAGAAAATAAAAGAAGAAGAGAAGGAGAAGAACGGAAAAATGCCCTTGGTAACCATATTGGAGAGCCTAATAGATGATCATGACCATAAAGTATTAATCTCAACAATAAGTAAGTTTGAGGAACAATAAAGTCAAGAGTTTGGAAAATACCTTAAGAGAGGTATCTGACAAACTGAAAGAAGTTGTATTTGTTAAAATAATAGATACTAATCCTTAGACAAGGGTAGAAAAACTAATAAGTTAATTTGATAATGATTTTACTTAGTTGGCAGAAGTTGCAACCAGTCAAGTACAAATAAAACATGTTAGAATAATAAAGTTTTTTTTTAATTAATTAAATCATATTGATTTAAATATTGAGTTACTTATTACCTCTAGCTTACTTAAGCTAAACTTTGGGCATATAATAATTAATTCTTTTATTAATTATTATCATGCAACCTAGGTTAGTTACTTGTTAGGGTTTTGATCTCCTTTATAACCTGATGATCTCTCTTTGTAATCTTTCATTCATTCACTTTTGATTATAGAAATTTATCTTTTTTCTCATCAAGAATATCTCATCTATAGATCTGGGAATTCGAGCCTCCATAGCTTTTTATTATCTCTTTTTGTGATAGGTGTTTGCATATAGGTGATTCTTGGGAGCTATGGGGTTGACCTTTCATCAAATTCAACATGGTATTAGAGCTCCAGATCTTCATCCCCCTATCCTATTTATGAGATGTTTGGCTTGACTTTCAGATATATATTTATTATTTTAGAGGGTTTTATTTTTTAGAGGTTTTTTGTATTGGATCTAGAGGATCACCTTTTTGGGTGCACATTGAGCCCAAACTGACCTCACTGTTGAGCTTGAAGCACCTAAAAACCCCTATTTTCATTAAAAATTGTCCAATTTGGACACAATTGGAATATAAGAAAAATAAGTATTGCTCTTTTCATTGATGTGGTTATTTTTGGAGAAAAATAAGTATTTCTCTTTTCGTTGATGTGGTTATTTTTCCAGATTCTACTCTAGGCACATTCTATATATATATTTTTGCATTCTGGTAGATATCTTGGTTGTTTCAGGTCTAGGTATCAATTTTGTTGCTTCAAATGATTTCTCATGGGTTGTACTATATATTGTATTAGCCTTATGTCACTTCTGGTGTTTTTAGAAATCATTTCTATGCATTCTTACAAATGCACTGAGATAGGGTGTCATATTTGTGTATTTTTGTTTCAATTATTTTTTCTTGTTTTTTTCTTCTAATTCAAGTAGTGAATTCTAAGGACACTCGTATAGATTATTGTATCCTTTGGATTTGTTACATCTTGTGTCTTATTGTAGTAAGCACTATTTTGATTAAAGTGTCATGGGGGGTTGATGTTTTGCCTTTGTTTTCCATCTTCTTTTATCCAATGAGTTTCCCTTCTGTGACATTATCCACATGATGTGTCTAAGATTGATCACCTCAATACACACATATGTATTGTTTTGTGCATCTTGATCGTGATTCCTTGACAAGAAGTTATTTTGGTCCACTTTTCTAGTTGTTTGTCACCTCACCCTTGTCTGCATTAGGGGGGTTCTTTTATTATTTCTCATGCTTTCTTGGTTCAATGGACTAAGTTATGTATTCAATTTTTTCTCCTACATACTAGGTGGATGCAGTGGCTAGGTACCTATGCATTTCAGTGAGATGGATCATTTAACACATACTCTTCTTTTTGTTCCTACTTTGGTTGCAACTTTCCATGTTCAATTGATCATCTCTTCAAGCTTTGGTGTTTCATGCCATCTATATCTCTGAGTTCAGTTGTTTTCCTTTGTGTGCCTCTTGATTTGATGTTGATTATAGTCTTCTCTACCTAGTTAGGTTCTATTTTAGTGGAGGTTCTTTAGATCAAAAAATACTTTTGATAGAGCTTTGCATCTTCTACATGTGTCAATGGCGTTCTTCATGATCATCTTTTGTTCCTATCTTTTGAAAAATTCTCTAGTTTGGAGGCTTCTTCATTCCTTCACTAGTTTCTTTCAACATGTTTTCCATTTCTATTTGGAGTGGAGTATTTTCCATTTGGTTTTATCTACCTCTCCTCTTTTCAAAGATTTGGTTGTGCTTGGGTATCTCATTAGGATTTGTTGTCACAACTCAAATTTACTTTTAGTAGTACTTTCTAGGTTTTTAGCTACTTCCTAAGTTTATCTTAATTGGGGGTGTTAGATTAGTAACATTTTTTTTCTTATTAATTAAATCATATTGATTTAATTATTAAGTCACTTATTATCTCTAGTTTACTTAAGCTAGACTTTGGGCATATAATAATTAATTTTTTTATTAATTATTATCATGCAACCTAGGTTAGTTACCTGTTAGGTTTTTGATCTCCTTTATAAGGATGATCTTTCTTTATAATTTTTCACTCATTCACTTTTGTTTATAGAAATTTATCTTTTTTCTCATCAAGAATGTCTCATCTATGGATCTGGGAATTCCAACCTCCATAGATTTTTCTTCTCTCTTTTTGTGATAGCTATTTGCATGCAGGTGATTCTTGGGAGCTAAGATCATCAACTTCAACAAAATATGATACAAAATTGTTTGATACTATTTGCACTAATGTGGGGAATGACCTACCATCACTTGATTCTTGCATCAAGGATATGAGAAGATATGTAGAAGAAGAAAGAAAGTTGTATGTATAGTGAACCTATCATACAATTATATTAAGGATATCAATAATGAATTCAATGCCAAATTGAATGAATTGCAAGTTCTAACATCTAGAGTACAACAGTTGGACACAAACATAGAATATTTACAAGAAAAATTTCTCAAGTACAGAATAAGATAAGAATCATTGGGATGAGGAAAGAGAGAGTGATTAAGGGAACATCTAATACTAAAGATTAGTAATGTGTAGAAATAGCTTGAGTAGTGTTTTGTAGCTAAGATATCCTATGCCAAGTTTGTATAGATAGATTGAATGTAGTAGAGGTGGCATCTTATGCCCTATGTGTGTTATTGAGCATATTTAAGGCAGTAAGGGACACCTAGAAGAAGGAATTTGAGAGCTTGAAGAAAATCTTTGTAAATTGTTTATATAGAGTCTAAAATTTAGCTTAGAGTAGAGGTAATACAATTTTGACCTATATATACATTTTGATACCTTTTTCATTGATGTCAAAGGGGTAGAGAAAAGTAAGGAAAATTGTATTGAAGTTGTATATGTTTAAAAGGAAGAGATAGGTAAAGAACATTGCATATTTATAAGGGATATAAGATAGGAGGAGTAATGTAACATCTTGAACTATAATTAAAAGTGGAAGTTATATAATGTATTTAGGAGATATAAGGAAATAAGGTTAAAATATGATGATCCATAAATTTTTGAATTATGAAATTTTTGATAAGGCCAAATTTTGTAAAGTTTTGAAGTTATAAGTTTTTTGGGGCTCACCCAATTTTCTCATATGTTTTCATCAATTCAAAAGGGGTATATTGATAAAAAATTGGGTAAGGTAGTAATTTTATGTTGTCATTTATGGAAACATATGAGCTATGTGAAGAGGGCATATCATGAAGATGCAATTATGGAAGTTAGAAAATTGTCTAAGTATCATATAGTTTATCCGACAAAATAGATAGAGTTTTGGTCAGTGAGGTTTACTAAAAGGTAGTGGATACATGTGGAGTTAGGTATGACTACCTAACATCATGATGATGATGTATATGAGTTATTTGGTCATTAAAAAAAGTAAATAAAAAGTTATGAGGTAATTACCAATTACGACAAGTACAGGGAGAACAACGCATAACAAGAAATTGGATTATAGACATTTGATTTCCACAATCCATCGATATAGTATTCTATAGTATTCTATAGTATCCTGATGATGGATTATTGTGTGTGATCTAAAATTTTGATACTAAAAAAATTTACACAATCAAATTCCAGAAACTCTCTAGAATACTGTAAGAAATTGGATATTAAGGGTTAAGGAATTATTATTTTTACCAAAATAATTACTTAAATAATTATGGATGACATCGTAGATGTTAACCCTAAGTGGGAAAGTTATAATAACATATTTTGTAAAGTGTGTGAAAGCTTGAAGGCTAACTAGATAGTATTTTTGTAAACTATAAAGGTATATAAGGAGATCATAATATACAAAGTTAAGTGTGCTTCTAAGAAAGATTAGGTGAAATTTATATGATGTGAATTCTGATATATGATTAGTGGTATGTGATTTTTGTGAAGAGAAATCAGAGTTATATCACATATTGAAGATATCAGTAGCAAGCAAAGAGATTTTTGTATCTATCTTTTTCTATCAAGGAATTACATTGTATATAGTGGGCTATGCTTGTATACATTTTTTATTTGTACATAACAAATCCTAATAGGGTTGAGGCTTCTAACAAGGCCTAAGTTATCTAATAAGTAGTACCAAGACACTATATACTTGTAATTGACTTCTACTAGGGCGAATATCTTTAAACAAATACTTTTGATTAGTGGATCATTTAGTGGGTACCATCCCCAACGAAGTTTTCCTTGGCCAGGGTTTCCTTATTTAACAAAATATAGTGTTATGAGTTTTCTTATTGCATGATTATGTTTACTATTTAGCATAATTAGTTTTCTTTCTTATACAAGTTATAAGGAAATTAATAATATCCAGTTTTGGGCTAAAATTTGTAGAATACTAACTCACCCCCCCTCCAATATTCCCTATTTCTAAAAATATGATGATTTAAATGGGTGAAAGGGGGTCATGGCCCCATGACCCTCTTTGATCCATTTGATTAGATCATATTTTTCTTATGGGGTATTAGGACCCTTTAAGATACATCACATATTCAAATGGGTCATAAGGAACCCTATGACCCCCTTTGACCTATTTGATTGGATAATATGTCTCAAAGGGTCCTAGCACCCTTATGACACATAATATCATACTAATGGTTCGAAGGGGGTCAAGAGGTACTTTTACCAATTTGATAACTTTATATGGGGTAAACTCATGACCCCCTTTGAGCCCTTAAGACATATATGATGCCATCAAATGGATCAAAGGGGGTGATAAGATTCTCCATGATCCCCTTTGACCCATTAGAACAATATTATATGTCTTAAGGGTATTAGGACCTCTTAAGATACATATGATTCCATCAAATGGGTCAAAGGGGATCATAGGGTTCCCCATGACCTCCTTTGACCCATTAGAAAAATGGTGTATGTCACACACATATAATCTAATCAAAGGGGGTCATGGGGTACCCCATGACATGCTTTGATCTATTCAATCATAGTATTTGGATTAAGGGGTTCTAGGACACCTTAAGACACATATGATTTGATAAAATGGGTCAAAGGGGATTGTGGGGTACTCGATAACCCTCTTTGACTCACTAGAATGATATTATGTGCCTTAAGGGTCATAGGACCCCTTCAAATGGGACAAATGAAGTCATAAGGTACCCCATGACCCCCTTTCACCCATTATAAAAATATTATATCTTAAGGGGTCATAGGACCCCCTACGACACATAAAATCATTCTAGAGTGTCAAGGGGTACCCTATGAGCCTCTTTGACCCATTTGATCATATCATGTGTATCTAAAGAGTGAAAGGATCCCTTAAGGAACATAATATTGTTCTAGTGGGTCTAAGGGTGTCATAAAGTGCCCCATAACCTCCTTCAATTCATTTGAACAATATTATGTGTCTTAAAGGGACCAAGGACCCCCTAAGACACATATGATACAATCCAATGGGTCAAAAGGGGGTCATTAGGTAACCCGTGACCCCCTTTTACCCATTATAGTGATATTATGCTTCTTAAGGGGTCCTAAGAATTCTTAAAATACATATGATCTGATCGAATGGGTCAAAGGGGCTCATCGGGTACCCCATGACAATCTTTGACCCACTAGAATGATATCATGTGTCTTAATGTAATGGGTCCTAGGACCCCTTAAGACAAATATGATCAATTAAAATGGGTTAAATGTGGCCATATGGATCGCTTCTACCCCTTTTGACTCATTCAAATGATATAATATGATGTTTCTTAAGCATTCCTAAGACCCCTTAAGACACATTTGATTTGATCAAATGGGTAAAAGTACCACATGACCCCCTTTGACCCATTCAAATGATATGATGTGTCTTAAGGGGTCCTAGGACCTCTTAAGACACATTATCCAATCAAATGGGTCAAAGGAGGTCATTGGGTACCCCATGAGCCCCTTTGACCCATTTGACTGGATGATATGTGTATGAAGAGGTCCTAGGACCCCTATGAACATATGTTGTCATCTAATGGGTTGAAAGGGGTCATAAGGAACCCTATGATCCCTTTCAACCCATTCAAACATATATCATAATCTAATGGGTCAAAAGGGACCCTATGACCCATTTTAACCCATTTAAACATATAAAATATGTTCCTAGCATTGGAAAAATAGTCAGTGATCCCCTTGGGATTTGTGACAAGGGCTTAATCGCATCTTGTGAATTATAAATTGAGTGGTTGTATTGGGCATTGACAAATTGATCATTTAGTGGAATGGAAACCTCACTCTAACACGTGGCATCAGAGCTTAGTCAAAGGTTCGAGTTCTCAAACCCTCGAGTAACACTAAGGGGGAGATTGTTGGAGAAATGGCCAACACTCCCCTCAAGATTCATGACAAGGGATTAACCATCTCTTATGTAATAGAAGTTTATTAGTTGTATTGGAAATTGATAGATTGATCTTTTGGTGCAACAATAACCCCACTCTAACATCTATGGGTCCTATCACCCCTAGGAAGATATTTTTTCATCTAATGGTTTGAAAGAGGTCATATGGTACCCTATGATCCCTTTTGAACCATTCAAACATATGGTATTTTTTCTTAAGGTTCAAACACATGTTGTTATGTAAGAAATCAAGGGGTCATAGGGTACCCTATGTACCGTATGACCCCTTTTGACCTATTTGAACATATGACATATTTTATTAGGGGCCCTAGGACCCCTAAGAACATATCTTGTCATAAAAAGGGTCAAAAGGAGTTATAGTTTAATGTATGACCCAATTTAACCTATTTGATGAGATGATGTGTGTCCTTAGGGGTCCTAAGACCCTTAGGAACATATGGTGTCATCTAATGGGTCAAAAAGGGTCATAGGGTTCCCTATGACCCTTTTCAATCTATTTAAATGTATGAGATATGTTCCCAATGGTCTTAGGCCCCATAGAAACATATGTTACAATATAATGGGTGGAAGGGGATCATAGGGTACCCTATAGCCCCATTTGACTCATTTGATGACATGATATATGTCACTAGGGGTCGTGGTCCACTTCATAATAGGTGTGTGATAATCATGCCCAAAGCATTACTTAGGAATAGTTTATTCAATGTAAGGATTAATTCTCCCACCATGAGGTGCATTTAATTTTTCAACTTAGGGATGTATACTTCAAATGGTCAACATAGTATGTGCACTAGGTTCCTTGAACAATCATTATGCTTATGCTACAAGAAAGTAAAATGCATATAAAGAACCTACACTAGTGCTACAGGAAAGTAACTCACTTAACTCCTTATTGGAATGAATGATGGAAATGAAACTCTATGCTAACCTATATTTCAACCCAAACCATCCACTATAACTTCTCTTGCAGATGCTACATGAACATTCATAAAGTACGATGCTGCAGGAAGAAACTGTAACTTCTATCTAAAATCCTAGAAATGCTGGAAGTAAATCTACACTACTCTAATCTAATCCACCTCCCAAGTGGGCCCCCTTGGTTGGCTTCTATTAATCTACTAACACAAAATATAAACCATGAATTACTTCATTATATTTGAAAACTCCTTACATAAGAACAATACATAAAATTGCAGATAACTTGCTACAAGATACAACAACATTTTTCCATAAAAATTTGCCAACCTTTTTAAACTACCAATCCAATCCCTATAAATCGACGATTGACACTTATTTTAAATAGAAAAGAAAAAAAACTGATTGAAGATCCACCAAAGAAGAAGAGGGGAATATAACAACCCACAGAATAAGCAATAAATTTTGGGCAACCAATTTAGCACAGTACTAAACACAAAGGGAATATAGCAACACTTCATCCCTACATTCCTAGAATAATGGCTCCTCCTTTGTAGTAGCCATGTCTTCTTATGCCATAATGATTCCTTCACCATAGCTGGGCCTTGACACTCATTCTTGAATGTTGTTGACCACTCTCCAACTTCTTCCTTTCCCAACAAGTTAGTTGTGATGTAGAAATATTTATGAAAATAAGCATAATCAAACTAAATCTAGATATTAGAACACACATTCTAATGGTTATATGAAATACTACATTATATGTATAATATTGGCAAAATATGACATAACTATCTACCCATGGTTTAATATTTCTATCTAGACTTTATCGTAAGTTCAACTAGTTATGAGTTCATAAATGTCCTAGTAGTATTAAAAATAGAGTATTAAAAATAATATAAAATAGAGACAATAATTGGCCTCATCATTTGCCCCACTAGTAAGTTTAATTCTTGTCCTCAAGCATTGCATCTTTTGGCAATTGATCAAAAGTCTCCAACCTTAGTCCTCGCTTTCATGTGACTCCTAAAAGAGTAGTAGAATCTTCTTGTTATTTTCTATACTTCTCTCATGTGATCCTCTTGCAACCTATCAAGTCATTCAAAGTTGCTATCATATAGGGGCCAAAGGAGCATGGGTGGCTACATCGTTATTGGACACTAGAGTTCTTGTTTAATTTGCCTTCCCAGCTACATGTATTTTGGTGTATGGTGAAGGGATACCTCAAGGTTGATAGGGCTATGTGGTTCTAACCTTCTAAATACCTTGGGAATTCTACTCCATTTGCTTCTTGCATTAGCCTTGACTCTTTGAAAGAAAAAGTAATGCATACTATCATACTCTGCATACACTTTTGTTCTGGCCTTGAAGACTTGTTTTCTTATTTCCTTGTGAAAATTTCCATAGGTTAGACTAAACCAACCCCTAAGGATTTCTTCTAGTGTATTACTTTCTTCTCATAATGGTTGGGGTTCTATTCTCTCCTATTCTCTATAATTGTTTAGTTTTCTATCATAGTTGGCCTCATTGTGCATCCAAGACATTAGGGCCCTAACATGAATATCCCCTATATAAAGTAGAGGGTTCCATTGAGTTTCTGTAGGGATAATGAAATTATGCATATACAATTAATAGAGTAAACTTTTCTACCATGATGAAAGGGTCTAGTAAAAGCCATAAAATTCCTAAGCTAACCTAAATTCTATATCTATATCTTTAAGGGTCACCACCAACTGGAATAAGAGGAATTGTTCTTTTAAAAAGATGACATAGATCCCAGGTGGTAGCCTACAAGTAATTATTTGGTCAGCCAGCTTAAGGGCATGATCCTTATTTTTCTTCTGTCTTTCCAACTGCTCTTTTAATTCTACAATTTCTTCACCTTGGTCTATTATTACCTTCTTCATTTTCTTTTTCTCTTCTTCCCATAGGGTTTTTGTTAACACATGTTGATTATATAGCTGAAAAAGAAGCATTTGTAAGGTAATAAGGCCACTTTCTTCATCCCAATTTTTTTTTTCACTCTATTCCCTGCATTAGTGTTCCAAGAAGCTTATAAACCATGTTTGCATATAGGAAACTAGGGCAATTTATGAACAAGATGGCTAATGCATTATTGGGTCTTCTTCTTCTTCACGGCTTGGGGTATCCTATTGGTTTACTTGGGAATCATTTTTGTTAGGATAAACCACGGACAGAAATAAAAAACTACATGCAAATATAACCAATAACAGAAAATAATAGAACACACAGAAATGAACACAAGGCACCAAGATTTAATGTGGTTCACCCAATCCCTGGGCTACGTCCACCAAACAGCAAGTCCGATCTTATTACAATCCAGTGATTATAACCTGATTACAATCCGTAATCCCTTACAGCTCAATACCGCCGCAAGAACCAATTTCGTATCACCACATATCAAAAATACCCAACCCTAAGCCCTTTTTATACAAGTATTAAACCGCTTTAGGGTTATAACATGTCGGCCATATGTCGGCCATAATATGTCGGCTACCATGTCGATGTCGGCTACTTCCAAAATTTTTTTTTTTGGGGCGATGCCCCGAACCCCACTATTTATGAAGTATGTACAGTACTTTCCTGATCAGTCACCACAATCTAACAATCTCCCACTTGGGGACTGATCAGGCTCCACACTAAACAACAATCTCCCACTTGGAGACTGATCTTGTAGCAATACAACTACCGCATGGGGCTCCCACTGGATCAAACCACCCTGGACTCTGCTGTTCTTTTATTCACATTTAGTCTAAAAGACCAACTGAAGCTGAAGAGGAGTTCAACTTCTCCCTTGTGACAACCTTTGTCAACATATCTGCTGGATTTTCATTGGTATGTATCTTCTCCAGCTTTAACTGTCCATCCTCCAAAACTGACCGAATGAAATGGTACCGCAACTGTATGTGTTTGGTCTTAGAATGCAGAGCTGAATTCTTAGCAAGATGAATGGCACTCTGACTATCTGTGAACAAAAAATTATCCTTCTGAGGATGTCCCAATTCTTCCAAGAAGAACTGAAGCCATATCATCTCTTTGGTGGCCTCTGTAGCAGCAACATACTCTACCTCTGTAGTGGAGAGAGCATTAATCTTTTGTAGCCTAGAAACCCAGCTCACGGCTGCCCCACCAACAGTAAAGACATAACCTGTAGTACTCCGCCTAGTATCACTATCCCTAGCCAAATCTGAGTCAACATAGCCCTGTAAATCAGTAGTAGAGCCCCCAAAGTGTAAACACTTATTGGATGGTCCTCTCAAATATCTGAGAATCCACTTGACAGCATTCCAATGCTCAAAACCTGGATGACTCATATACCTGCTAACGACTCCCACTGCATGTGCAATATCTGGCCTAGTGCATACCATAGCATACATCAAACTTCCTACAGCTGAAGCATAGGGTACCTTGGACATCTTATCCTCCTCTTCCTGTGTCTTGGGACACATCTCCTTAGTCAATTTCAAATGACCAGGTAAAGGTGTGCTGACAGCTTTAGCATTCTCCATAGAGAAACGTTGCAACACCTTCTCAACATAATCAGCTTGAGATAGCGTCAATGTTCTATTCTTCCTATCTCTGCAAATCTTCATACCAAGGATTTGTTTTGCTGCCCCCAAATCCTTCATAGCAAATGCATGTGCTAATTGGCGTTTCAGCCCCTTAATATGATCCATGTTAGACCCAGCTATAAGCATATCATCAACATATAAACATAAAATAATGTAGCTATCATCATCCAACCTCTTAAAATAAACACAGTAATCTGAATGACACCTATTATATCCATGCTCATGCATAAAACTGTCAAATTTCAGATACCATTGCCGAGGTGCTTGCTTCAGGCCATATAAACTTTTCTTCAATTTGCACACTAAGTTCTCCTTACCTTTGACCTCAAAACCCTGTGGCTGAGCCATATATATTTCTTCATCCAAATCACCAGGAAGAAAGGCTGTTTTAACATCCATCTGCTCTAAATGCAAATCTTCAGTAGCCACAAGACTTAAAACAGTACGAATAGAAGTCATTTTAACAACAGGAGAAAATATTTCATCAAAATCAATTCCTTTTTTCTGTGCAAATCCTTTTACAACTAACCTAGCCTTAAATCTTTTCTTACCTCCTTCCTCTTCTTTCAACCTGTAAACCCATTTATTCTGTAAAACCTTTTTACCTGCAGGCAACTTGCACAAATCCCATGTCTTATTTTTCAGCAAAGAGTCCATTTCATCTTTCATTGCAGACTCCCACTGAATCTTAGTATCCACCTGCACAGCTTCATCATAACTTTCAGGTTCACCAGCATCAGTAAGTAAAATAGAATACAAAGAGGGAGAAAACCTTTGTGGAGGTCTAATTGGCCTTGTTGACCGTCTAACATTCACTGGTGTATGTGGTATTTGTTGTTGCGGTTGTTGCACATCATGAGGAATGGCTGGAACATCAGCTTTTGGAGTATCATCCAGCACTACATAATCATCTTCTTTCTTCTCATGTTGCTGCAACAGATCTTTGTACAACACTTTTTCATTGAATATGACATCCCGACTTCTTATAATTTTATGATTTTCAAAATCCCAAAGCCTATAACCAAATTCATTAATGCCATATCCAACAAAGACACATTTCTTTGATTTAGCTTCTAGCTTGGTTCTATTTTCAGAGTCTATATGAGCAAAAGCTTCACAACCGAAGGTCTTGAGAAAAGAATAACTCACCTTCTTACCAGTCCATGCTTCCTCTGGAATACCACAGCCCAAAGGAGTAGAGGGACCTCTATTAATCAAATATACTGCAGTATTGACAGCCTCCGCCCACATGTGTAAGGGCAACCCAACATGCAACCTCATGCTCCTTGCGCGCTCCATTATAGTCCTGTTCATGCGTTCAGCCACTCCATTTTCCTGTGGAGTCCTTGGAACAGTTTTTTGTCTACGAATACCATTAGTGGAGCAATAATCTTCAAATTCATGACTGCAATACTCACCACCATTATCAGATCTGAGACATTTTAATTTCTTACCAGTCTCATTTTCAACCAAGCATTTCCATTTCTTAAAAGTTTGAAATACATCAGATTTCTGTTTAAGGAAATAAACCCATACTTTTCTAGTTGCGTCATCAATAAATGTAACATAATAATGAGAGCCACCAAGGGAAGATACCTGAGCCGGTCCCCATACATCTGTATGGACAAGTTCTAATTTCTCCTTTTTGTTTTCCTTCCCTGTCTTTACAAAACTCACTCTCTTTTGTTTTCCATACACACAACTTTCACAGAAATCCATATTCACACATTTTAGACCTGGTAAAACTTTCCTTGAATGAAGTACTTTCATACCTTTCTCACTCATGTGCCCAAGTCTATTGTGCCACAACGCTGTATCAGAATCCACAGCAGCTATTTGTTCTCCCTGCTCATCTGCAGTAATTGTTCCTGAATATTCATTTTTCTCTGAAACAATCAAAGTAGAAGGAACAATATGACCTGTACAAAGATATAAGGTGCCTACTTTCACACCTTTTGCTACTACAAGGGAACCTTTTGAAACCTTCCAATTTTTATCATTAAAAGTAACTACACAACCCTCATCACCGAGTTGCCCTACTGAAATTAAATTTCTACTTAGTTTTGGAACATGTCTTACCTCATGTAGTAGCCAATGATTCCCATTCTGCAACTTAATCTTAATTTTTCCCTTTTCAACAATCTGACAGGGTTCATTATCCCCCAAATAAACAAGCCCAAAATCCCCTTGGACATAATCAATGAAATAACCTCTATGAGGTGTAGCATGAAAAGAAGCACCAGAATCTAAAACCCATGAATCATCAACACTCTCTAAAGACAGAAGCAAAGCATCCTCTTCGGATTTGTTACTTACCACATTTGCCTCTTTGTCTCCATCTGATTTATCTCCTTCATTTTTCTTTCGAGTCCAGCAATCTTTCTTTTTCTGCCCTGGTTTCCCACAGTACCAGCAATCATTTGGTCCTCTCGATTGAGACCTCCTCCCCTTTGACTTTCCTCTTGATTTCCCATGATTTCCAGAGTTACTTCCTCTTTCAGTCATTCTGCCCCTGCTTTGTGCATTTAAAGCACTTCCTGATGTAGATCCACCTGAGGATTTTCTACGAGTTTCCTCACTTAAAATAACACCGATCACATCATCATATTTTAGGGTACTAGATCCAGGAACAGAATTACTCACCGCCATTACCAAGCCATTCCAGCTTTCAGGCAAAGAACACAAAATCAAGAGAGCCCTAATTTCTTCATCAAAATTGATACCCACAGAAGATAATTGACTAGTAATAGTACTAAACTCATTTAAATGATCTGCAACAGATCCACCTTCTGCCATTTTCATATTAAATAAACGCTTCATGAGAAATACCTTATTTGAAGCGGAGGGCTTTTCATACAGTGTCGCTAGGGTTTTCATCAAATCTTCTGTCGTCTTTGCTTTTGTAATATTAAATGCCACCGATGGTGCCAAGCATAACCGAATGCTTCCAAGTGCCTTTCTGTCCAAAAGATCCCATTCAGCCTCTGATATAGTTCCCTGATTCTTGGCTTTTCCTTCCAACGGCTTCCACAAATCCTTCTGATATAAATAGTCTTCCATTTGCATCTTCCATAACTGGAAGTTCTGCCCATTAAACCTATCAACCCTCAGCTTACCATCATCTGCCATTGCTCCCACTCAACCGTGAGACTCCCACTTAACCGTGAGACTTTCCTACAGAGGATAACTGAGAAACAACTAGGCTCTGATACCACTTGTAGGGCCCATTTTCCGTTGCACCAAAAGCCATGACTGTTAGTGAACATGGAACACCACATAATTAACCACCTGTGGGCAGGGGAGCACGTCGCATCACCCAACAATCTCCCCCTCGATGCGCATACCAGGTGCTTACGCGGGTCAGGAAGGCACCAGGGAGATTTGAACCCATGACCAGGCCAAAACCAGGCTCTGATACCACTTGTTAGGATAAACCACAGACAGAAATAAAAAACTACATGCAAATATAACCAATAACAGAAAATAATAGAACACACAAAAATGAACACAAGGCACCAAGATTTAACGTGGTTCACCCAATCCCTGGGCTACGTCCACCAAACAGCAAGTCCGATCTTATTACAATCCAGTGATTATAACCTGATTACAATCTGTAATCCCTTACAGCTCAATACCGCCGCAAGAACCAATTTCGTATCACCACATATCAAAAATACCCAACCCTAAGCCCTTTTTATACAAGTATTAAACCGCTTTAGGGTTATAACATGTCGGCCATATGTCGGCCATAATATGTCGGCTACCATGTCGATGTCGGCACAATCTAACAATTTATGAAGTATGTACAGTACTTTCCTGATCAGTCACCACAATCTAACAATTTTGGCATTTATTCATCTTAGCTTTACACTTCTCATCAAGATTCTAAGGAATGTCTATAATTTTAGGTTGACTAGGGGAATCATCTAGGATAACTTGTACTAGAGGTTCTTCATCAGATTGTTTAGGTAAAGTGGATTGGGTTTCTGAGGGCACTTTAGGAAATTATCCTCTCTTTCTAGGGCTTCTTTGTATAGGGATTTCTTCAAGCACCATAGCCTTTTTCTTGCTAACCATATTTGGTGTCTCTGCTACAAGAGTAGCTTTTATAGGAACTAACTTTATTCTCTTCCATTTTGAGACTATAGGGTTTCATTTTTCTGTTGTAGGAACCAAAGTTTATTCTTGTAACTTATATTTTCTTTTTGCTCAAGTAGAAGTAGGTACAATTCTCATTTGAGCAGGTAAAGGCACACTTTCTTGCACATTTTCAATTTACGTGCATTGGGTGCCTTGCTCAGTAGCTATGTCAATGGAGACTACATTATCTTGGCTAGGCTGCACATTAGGGGTAATCTAAGGTTGTAGGGTTTTATGCTAGAAAAATTCTACCCATGCCATAGGAGAGACATCCCTAAGAGATATTTCTATGAGAAATTTAATTAGGGTATGGTGAGTATTAAAATTGTCCTTTTCTTTCTAGGTTTCCTTAGCACTAATTCATAACATATTGAACAAGTAATTGAGGAGATTTACTAGAAGATTATGCCTTGCATAACTGAGTAACTTAAAATGATGTACATGCAAATTAGAAAATCTTCCTTTACAAGTAACATAATTGATAATATGCATGGTCAAATCATTATATGGCGGAGAAATAAACATTCTTTTGCACCCTTGCTTAATAATCTCCAATAGAGTGTCACCTGGTAGGGTAAACTAGGTCCTAGCTAATGTGGCATCATGCTCATTGGGGTAGTGTTCTACTGCTGCTAACAACCTAGTTACTTCTGCTATTTGTTCCTATGTGGCAATGACTGTCAATCCCCATATTGTTGCTTCACCTGCCTCAAATCTATTTGTAAATTTAGTAGCTACCTCTTCATCAAACTCTGTTAATTTCAAGAAATATCCTAGCTAGCCACATGAATTGAATCTTCTTACTGCTTCTACATCAGAAAGTAAAACACTATGATCTACTAGTTCAGAAACTAAAACACTATGATCTACTAGTTCACATTGCTACAACCGACCTCCCATTTGTTCTTACTAATCTCAACCTCTGCTCTATTTTCAATAATTACCCTCTTCCCTTCTGTGAATTTTAGACTTCCTTATAAAACCATGGACCATCTTCACATTCTTCTAGTGCTTCTGTCATGAACAATAATAATGTTTTTTTAGTAGAATGAATCATAGATATGTGAGAATTGCTTCAAAATTTAATTTGGGCCACATATTAGTCTGACAATAAGGGATTATTTGGGAATAAAGGTATGACACTTGACACTTACATAGTATGAAAACTAGATTTTAATTAAACAAAGGGAAAGTACATATTTGAGGATCTTTAATGAGTAAATAGAAATTTCATTTGGAATTAGTAACCTTCCCTGCCCCCTACGAAACATGGACAAGTGTTCTCACTTGACATACTTGGCATGAGGTATAGAACTAGCATAATGTTGCAACAGTATATTTAATGTAGTAGCAGATATAACCAACTAAATTTGTGCACTAAAAATGAATGAAATTTGAAAAGCTTATACCTATCAATTTGATCACTGCATGTGCCAGATAAAGGTGGTGAGAGTGGAAGAATGATAGTGACAACATATATCAGTGGATTCACCATATTATTGAAAGCATAGAAAAATGATGACATGCAAGGTGAGTGGGTGGTAGAGAAAGAAATGAAATGAGTTGAAAAAGAAGAATTTAGAAAGTGAATGGAGAATTGAACTTCATGTAAATATAAATTTTTTATTATGGGCATGCTCAAAAGAATTCTTATTGAAGAGCTGCAGAAGAAGGTTGGCACCCTCTACTATAGAAAGTGTTGCCTGCTATTTGTTTGAAACTAGTTGTTGAAATTGTTGTAGGAAGTCTTCTTTTATTTGGGGCTAGTGATACAACTTTACCTAATGTCCATTGACTAATAACTTGAAGTGTATTGGATTAATTGTGGTTAACTAGACTTCTCCATTTGCAAATACATGGCTTATTTCATAGGGACCCAGACATCGTGTCTACAACTAACCTAGTATTTCTTTGAATTTGGAATCATAATGTAATGCCCAATCTCCAACTTGAAATTAGCTACTCTTAATGTGGGATTCATGCCATTGTTTCCTTTGCTTCTATATGATTTCTATGTGTTCTAGGGAAGACTTGCACATTTCATCCAAAGAATTAAGATGTAGTAAGTGCTCTCTCTGAGTTGCAAGAAGATCAATGTTTAACTCCAGCATTATTCTTAAATTTTTGTGTTCAAATTCAATGGGTAGCATTGCTACTTTTCCATACAATAGTTTGAATGGTGTGAACCTTGTGGTGGTCTTCCATGTTGTTCGATATGCCCAGATAGCTTCTGGTAGTTTGCTGCTCCAATCTCTGTGGTGTAAATGAACTATCTTTGTCAAGATGGCTTCTATCTCTTGATTCGTAACTTCTTCTTGTCCATTAATTTGAGGATGATAGGGGCTTAATTTCTAATGTTTGATATTATATTCCTTCATGAGTTCTGTTATCAAATTGGAAGTGAATTGAGCACCCTGATCAGTAACAAGTTCTATGGGTATGCCATATCAAGTAAATATTTCTTCATACAAAAATTTAGAAACTTTATGATCACATACATGCTTCATGGATTTGACTTTGACCCATTTTTTTAGGTAGTCAGTGCATACGAGGATGTATGATTTCCCATTAGATGGAGGATCTATTGGACCAATGAGGTCCATGCCCCATTTGTCAAATGGTGTTACCACCACCTATAGATTGAGAGGCATTTCATATGATCTTGTTGGTCAGCGCATCCTCTGACATTTATCACACTTTCATGTATAACTATCTACATCTTTATGAAGTGTAGGCCAATAGTAACCAGTTGTTAAAATCTTCAATGCTTTTCATTTTGCTACAAAGTGCTCCCCACATAGTTCATAATGACATGTATAAGAATGTTGTATGTCTCATATTCTTGCACACATCTCTGCATAACTTGATCAGGTCTAGTATAAAATAGTATGTTATCAATCCAAGAGAAACAGAAGCTTTCTCTACAAGTAGCCTCCTATCCTTATAAGAGAAATGTGTGGGCATTTTGTTAGTTGCAATATAATTAGTTATGTCTGCATACCATGGGGTTTGGACAACAATATGAAATAAATACTCATCTGGAAATGTATCATCTATCAAAGTATTGTCTTCTTCATCATGGTGGATTCTAGATAGATAATCAACTACCACATTTGCTTTCTTAGGTTTGTCAATGATTGTGATATCAAATTCCTACAACAGAAGTAGCAATCTTGCTAACCTACCTATGATGGTAGGTTTGTTCATGAGATACTTAATTGTTGTATGGTCGGTATGAACAACTATGAGATAAATAGTTACATAATGCTAAAATTTGTTCAGAGCATAAAGTACTACTAATAGTTTTTTTTTAGTCACTATATAGTTTAACTTTGGTCCATGAAGGCTCTTACTGATATAGTAGATTGCATTTTCAAGGTTTTGATATTTTTGTCCTAAGATTGCACCTATAGAATAGTTAGAAGCATTTGTATGTATTTGAAAAGGAAAAGTCCAATTAGGACCCCTAAGTATTGGTGTAGTTATCAACAATAACTTGAGCTACCAGAAGGAGTCATCACATTCCTTTGTCTAGGAAAATTCAGCCTCTTTGCTAAGAAAAGTATATAGAGGACTAACTATCTGACTAAATTTTTGAATAAACCTTCTATAATAGCCAGCATATCCTTGGAAATATTTGACTTCTTTTTGCTTTGTGGGAATAGGGAGTGTGAGAATTACCTCTATTTTTGTAGGGTCTTCCTGGATTCTAGCTTCAGAGATAAAATGTTCCAAGACCATGCCTTCCTACATCATCAGAAAGCATTTCTCACTATTGAGAGATAGGTTGTGTTCTTCACATTGGGTTAGTACTTTCTCCAAGTTCTTCAGGGGTTTCTCAAATGTAACACCAAATGTAGTGAAGTCGTCCATGTATATCTCCATGCAATCATGTGATATGTCAGCAAAGATGTTGATTACAACTCTCTAAAATGTAGTAGGTGCATTGCATAAGACAAATGGTAATAATAAATAAGCATAGGTACCCCAAGGACATGTAAATGTGTCTTCTCTTAATCTTTTGGAGCAATACTTATCTGATTGTAACCACTGTATCCATCTAGAAATGAAAATATTTCTTTCTAGCCAAAGTATCCAAAACTTAGTCAGCAAAGGGAAAAAGAAAGTGATCCTTCTTTGTGGCATTATTAGCTCTCTATAATATATACATATCTGTCACTTACCTCCTCTCTTAGGTAAAATAACTAATGGTGATAGACATTTTCTATCAGAGATTGGATAGATGAATCCAACATCTAACAACTTCTGCAACTCAGTCTTAACTATCTTGCGCAGTGCTAGATTTATTCTCCTATCAAGCTAACAAAGTGGAAAGCTTCTATCATTGATGTAGATCCTATGGGTGTATATTTTAGGACTTAGTCCTACCATATCCCCATAATCTCAAGCAAATAATTTTTCATGCTAATTGAGGAACTTGGTTAACAATCCAAATTGTGATTGGGACAACTTGTTGTTTACATGGAGATTATGACTAGGAGAAAGTTCCATAGTAGTTGTTAACTCTACCATTAACACTTCTAGTACTAGACTTGTAGCTACCTCACTTGGTAGTAATTGATCAATTATCTTAGGGCTTGTTGGGTAGACACAATCTTGATAGGTGCATAGCTCTAAGACAAAACTCTCAGCAATATCTCTAGCCACTATACATTCATTGGTAAGAATGCTTTGTATTACATCATCTTCCTCCTGCATTTTCAAAAAAGAGTTCCTATGCAACATCATGAGCTGGGATACATAATTTAGCTCTTCCTCTTTGTCCCCTAAATCTTCCCAAATAGGTTCTCCCAAGTATGGATGGGGTTGGGCGGGTGGATAGAGCACTAGCTTTCTTATGGCTTGACCATTTAAAATTGTCATACTACTTGATCTACAATTAAATTTCTCATTAGTTGTGGCTAACTAGGGTCTCCCTAATATGACATGATAACTAGCAAGTTTTACTTTAGACGATAGGATAAAAAAATCAGTAGGGTATTCCCATGAATCTAAAATCACTATCACATCTTCTATGAGACTATCAACAAGTTGTAACACTATGGGAGTTTTCCTTAAGCCTTATATGAATAACCTATGCATTGTATATTTACTCATCATATTTATTGTTGCTCCCAAATCAACTAAAGCATTTTCCATAGCATGTCCATTTATGATAAGACTAACTACTGGACTAACAAGATCTGAATATTTTGGTATCACTACATTCCCTAACATGATATCTGCTAATTTCCTGACAACATGGACTATTTGAGGATATTTCTTCTTCCACCATGGATTCTTAAGACATGCTTCCTTAATAGCTTTCCATAAAGAGGGATGTCCTTGATAGCTTGGAACAAAGGGATTTGGATGTGCATGTTTTTTAGCTGCTCAACAATATGAAATGTGTCTTTCTCTTGGGATATAGATTTCTCTTTATTTAGCCTATGTGGAAAGGGAGAATTCACTGAGGTGTGGTCAGTAGTCCTGTTGGGTACATTAGTTGGTGGGTTGGTATTTGGGAGTGTAGCTTCTGGAAGTGGTGTTGTAGGAGTGTTTGCAACTTCTATGATACTAGGATATTCTAATGTAGGAAAAGTTGTACCAGAACTCAAATGGATAGTAGATATCTCTAGTGAATAAGTAGGGAAATTTTGAGTATTAGTAGTGTACATTTTCTACTATTGTTGCTTGTTGTTTGGATTTGGCTTAGGATTAGCATTATTTGTTGCAGGAGGTGGCATTATTGCAAGTGGTTGCACTGGAGGTGATAGTTGTGGGTTACCAAAATTTTGGTTAGGCCACTATGAGGCCCCCTCCATTCGATATTTTATTGCCAATTTCCTTGTGGTGGTTGTCATTGATTCTACTAATTTTGTCACTAGTTATTTTATTGGTCAGGCTACTGGTTGTTTTGTTGGTTTTGCCATTGATTATTTTTCTAATTAGGCCACTATTTATTTTTCCAATTTTTCTAGGGAGGTTGGGAGTACTAAGAAGGATTTTGATAACTTTGGTTTTGCCACTAATTATTGTAAGGATTTAAAAATTATAGAGGATCTTGAGACATACCTTGTCTTGAAGCCCATGGTCAATGTTGAGCAATGAAGAACACTTGATCATTGTCCCCACCTATCTTTATGTACTTAGTTGGAAAATGTTGATTCTCCAAGTTGGCTACCAACTTACATCTATATTCTTGCTTTTGTTTGTGATAGTGAGGACATTACTTTGCCAATCATGATTCAATGTTTGCATGCTTCTTCCTTGCAGTCATGGTGTTGAGATGCGTAACAACATCATTTATGATGTCTTGCTTGAAATTTGAGAGTAAATTAGACATCTTGAGCTTTGAAATGCCCTGACTAATCCCTTTAGTGACTGTGGACCAGTACCCTCTACCTTTCTTCATAGTTGACCTTGAGTAGTTAAGATATATTTTCTTGAGGTCATCCGAAGAAGATTGGTATATATCACCACCAACCATTAGGTCTAATGCTTCCAAACAATTATAATACACCCCTCTCAAGAAGACTAGTTTTTATGAATCCTCTACCAGTACATGTTGGGGGTTCCTCTGCATTGTGTACAAAAAATGTGAAACATAGTCTTCCAATGTTTCCTCCTTCTTTTGTCACATTCTAAAAATTTCATTTCCCCTTGGATCACTCCCTTTGCAATAATCTTTGTATTTCTCTAGAAATAGAGTCAACATCTCATCCTAGGAACCTACTGCATTGACTCCTAAGCCCATGAACCATCATAAAGCTGATTCTTTCAGTGTTGTTGGAAACAACTTGAGCTTGTGGGCATCGATGTTATAGTCAAAGCTATGATAGAGTATGTCAAACTCAAACAAGAAAGTATCAGGATCCTTAGTTAGAAGGCCATAAAACTTTAGAAAAGTAGCTGTGGGTATATTTTTGAGATTAGCATTATTTATGAGGCTCGGGAGAGAAAATGGAAAAGTAGGGTGTGCCATTACTGGAGGTATTTGATTATAGGGTTGCTCATGAAAAGGAGCATTAGCTACAAGATTGTTAACAATAGGTGGATTTGGACTAGAACTATCAAGAAAGCTGGCCAAGATTTTAGCAAAAGGTTGAAGACTACTTATATCCAAAGATTCTACTCTAGAGGAAGATGGTACAGAAAAATCAAGACTTGCATCCTCAAAAGGCAACTTGACTTCTTCAATTTCATCGTTCAAATTAACAGAACCTCATGGAAGAAATCTGCCATATTAATCTCATCGTCTTGCTCTTCAATGCATGCAACTGAATTCTTCACGCTTGTGAAGCAATTTTTAGGACTGCAAATCTCTATTTGAAAAAACTAGCTATAAAAAAACTATGACTCAAAAAGATGTTCCTAGCTTGATACCATCCCTGATAATGGTGCCAAAAATGGTTTGCCTCACAATAGGTGTGTGATAATCATGCCCAAAGCCTTACTTAGGAATAGTTTATTCAGTCTAAGGATTACTTCTTCCACCATGAGGTGCATTTAATTTGTCAACCGAAGGGTGTATACTTGAAATGGTCAGCACAGTATGTGCACTAGGTTCCTTGAAGAGTCATTATGCTTATGCTGCAAGAAAGTAAAATGCATATAAAGACCCTACACCAGTGCTACAGGAAAGTAACTCACTTAACTCCTTACTAAAATGAATTCTAGAAATGCAACTTTATTATAACCTATATTTCAACCCAGTCCATCCACTATAACTACCCTTATAGATGCTGCAAGAACATTCACAAAGTACGATGCTACAAGAAGAAACTGTAACTTTTATCTGAAATACTAGAAATGCTGGAAGTAAATCTACACTACTCTAATCTAATCCACCCCCCAAGTGAGTCCACCTCCCAAGTAAGCCCCCTTGGTTGGCTTCTATTAATCTACTAACATAGAATATAAACTAAGAATTATTTCATTGTATTTCAAAAAATCCTTACATAAGAACAATACATAAAACTACAGATAACTCGCTACAAGATACAACAACATTTTTCCATAAAAATTTTCCAACCTTTTTAAACTATTGATCCAATCCTTGTAAATAGAGGATCAACACTTATTCTAAAATAGAAAAAAAAAAACTAACTGAAGATCTGCCAGAGAAGAAGAGGGAAATATAACAACCCGTAGAATAAGCAATAAAGTTTGAGCTACCAATTCAGTAGAATAGTAAACATAGAGGGAAAATAGCAACACTTCACCCATACATTCCTTGAATAATGGCTCCTCCTTTGTAGTAGCCATGTCTTCTAGTGCCATAATGATTCCTCCACTGTAGCTAGGCCTTGACGCTCCTTCTTGAATGTTGTCGACCACTCTCTAGCTTCTTCCTTTCCTAGTATTTTAGTTGTGATGTAGATATATTTACGAAAATAAGCATAATCAAACTAAATCTAGCTATTAGAACACAGATTTTGATGGTTATATGAAATACTACATTATATGTATAATATTGACAAAACATGACATAACTGTCTACCCATGGTTTAGTAGTTCTATCTGGAGTTTATCATAAGTTCAACTAGTTATGAGTTCACAAATGTCCTAGTAGTATTAAAAACAAA
The DNA here is from genome assembly GCA_028749045.1 of Cupressus sempervirens. Taxonomy (NCBI): domain Eukaryota; kingdom Viridiplantae; phylum Streptophyta; class Pinopsida; order Cupressales; family Cupressaceae; genus Cupressus; species Cupressus sempervirens. The sequence continues at coordinate 261,172,355 of CM053785.1, read as the reverse complement.
GTATTAAAATTAATATAAAATAGAGGCAATAATTGGCCTCATCAGGTTTAAGACCCTAATGAACATATGTTTTCATCTAATGGTTCAAAAGGTCATTCAACACATTCAAACATATGAGAGAACATATATTGTTATCTAATGGGTTGAAAGGGATCATAGGGTACCCTATAAACCCTTTTGATGACATTGTGTATGTCCTTAGGGATCTTAGAACTCCTAAAAACATATGTTGTCATTTGATGGGTCGAAAGGGATTATAAGGTACCATATGGCCCATGCTGACACATTTAAACATATGTTATAATCTAATAGATTGAAAGGGGTTATAGGGTATTCTTTGACCCATTTGGACCCATTCAAACATATGAGATATATTCTTAGGGGTCCTATGACCCTTAAGAACATATGTCATCATCAAAATAGTCAAAAGGGTTCATATGAGATATAGGGTACTCTTTGACCCATTTAAAGATATGTTATAATCTAATAGATTGAAAGGGGTTATAGGGTACTCTTTGACCCATTTAGACCCATTCAAATATATGAGATATATTCTTAGGGGTCCTATGACCCTTAGGAACATATGTCATCATCAAAATAGTCAAAAGGGTTATAGGGTACCTTATGACCCATTTTGAGCCATTCGAACATATGAAATATTTTTGCAAGGGTCTTAGGATCCCTAGGATCATATGTTTTCATCATATAGGTCAAAAGGGGTCACAGGGTACCTTATGACCCCACTTGACCTATTTGATGACATGATATATGCCAATAGGGGTCTTAAGATCCCTAGGAAGATATGGTGTCATGTAATAGGTTGAAAGGGGTCATAAGGTACCTGTGACCCCTTTTAATCCATTCAAACATATGATATGTGTTCATAGGGGTTCTAGGACCACTAGAAACATATGTTGTCATCTAATAGGTTGAAAAGGGTCATAAAATACTATATGCTCTCTTTTGACCCATTCAAACATATGAGATATGTTCCTAGGGGTCCTAAGGCCCTTATAAACATATGTTGTCATATAATGTGTACCCTATGATACCATTTGACCCATTTTATGACATGGTGTATGTCTCTAGTGGTTTTAGGACCTCTAGGAACATATGTTATCAACTAATGGGTCAAAAGGGGCCATAAGATATTCTATGACCCCTTTCATCCCATTTGACCATATGAGATATGTTCCTAGGCCTTGTATGACCTCTAGAAACATATGGTGTTATCAAGTGGGTCAAAAGGGCTCATAGAGTACTTTGTGACCCTTTTCGACCTATTCAAACATATGATAGGACCCCTAGGAATATATGTTGTCATCTATGCCTCATACATAGGAATATATGTTGTCATCTTACTCTCATGGGTCGAAAGGGGTCATGGGTCAAAAGGGGTCAAAGTGTACCCTATAACCCCTTTCAACCCATTTGAACATATGATATACATTCCTAGGGGCTATAGGATCCCTATGAACATATATAATGGGTCAAAAGGGGTCATAGGGTACCCTGTGACATCATGTGACCTATTTTATGACATGATGTATGTCCATGGGGGGTCTTAAGACCCCTAGGAATATATGTTAGCATCTAATGTTTTTAAAGGGATCATAGGGGTTATAGGGCACCCTATGAGCCCTTTCAACCCATTTGAACATATAGGATATGTTCCTAGGAGTCCTAGGACACCTGGAACATATCTTGTCACCAAAAGGGTTGAAAGGGTCAAAGGGTACTCTATGACCTCTTTTTTACCCTTTCAAACATATGAGATATGTTCTTAGGGGTCCTAGGACCCCTAGGAATATATGTTATTGTTGCATGGGTAAAAAGGGGTCATAAGTTATATTATGACCCTTTTTTACCCATTATTTCATATTATTAATGTGGTTAGGGGTCGTAGGGCCCGTAAGAACACTTATTATCATTGAATGGTTCAAAATGGAACATGAGGTATCTTATGACTCCTTTTAACCCATGATATCACATTATCTATGTGGTTAGGATTTCTATGACCACCAAGAACATTTAATGACATTGAATGTGTCAAAAGGGGTCATAGGATGTCATAGGATCCCTTTGACCCATTAGATCACACTATCTATGTGGTTAGGGGTCTTAGGACCCCTAAGCACAAATATAGTGATTGAATGGATCAAAAGGGGTCACAAGATAACCTATGACCCCTTTTGATCCTTTGGATCCATGATATATATGGTTAAGGGTCCTCAAACATTTAAAGAAATAAAAATTAAGGGCACTAAAAAGGGGTCATAAATATTATTTTAAAAAATTAAGAAAATTTTAATTTTTTTACCAAATCATGTATCTAAATTGAAATCAAGTATCTAAAATATCAGGTATCCAATTTGAAATCAGGTACCCAATTAGGCTTGGTATTTACCAAGCCTAAATGGTCAATACCCAAAACCCACCAAAAATGTGTTTCCCCCCTCTTCTTGTGAGTTTCATACTTTGAGGCTATAGTTGACACATTTTTTCACTTGAATTTTATAAAATTAAAATGGTTTCTTAAGCACGCTCTCAAATTTCCATCGATATATTCATGGTCAAAACACTATTTTATTAGGCAATTAATACTTATTTTCTAATGGAGTCACCTATAAAGTATTGATTGACATGGTGATTGAAAACATCTATAACTTTCTAATGATACAACCTTTTTAAAATGTAAAAGATGCATTGCATTCTTTGTTTCATGTGCTATGAGAATTTTTAAAAACATTTTTTAAGTTTTGAATAAGTTAAGGTGGTTAGACACAGGAGTTTTTAATTCTAAAAATGTTGTAGCGAAAAATTCATAATTAATTGTTTATTTAGAATAAAATTACACAAAAATATATGTCGCATTCGAGCTTGAGTCTACTTGTTATATCAAGAATCTTGTAAAAAAAAATTAATATTTGATTGTGATTAAGATGGTTAGACATGCACCTACTTCTTGATTTTTTTTCCCAAAATTATTGTGCTACTACGTTGAAATGCAAATTTTTTAACAATCAAATTTTTAAAAAATTAGAAAAGGGCTAGTATTCTAGAAACTATGTTCAATTTTGTGCAAATTTTATTGTCACAATTTTTTTATATAAGGTTGATAACTAGTTTAAAATTTCATGTCAAAATGACTAATTGTGATTTTTTAATTTTTTGTTGCCACTTAAGGGCCTAGTTTGGTATACTGTGACCCTACACATACTCTCTAGTCAAAATTAAAGGATGATCTATAGAAGTTTCATCATGGTTGACAAGAAAAGAGGTTAACTATCTTGGCTTTCTTTTGAACACTTGAGATGTGACAACATGACTTCTCAATTTACCCAAGGTGTCTGATGGAGGAGTATTTTGGGTGTTAGGGAAATCTTGCATCACCAAAAAAAAAAAAAATTATGTTTTTGTCTTTTGAATAAGGGTTGTTTTAGTGTAGAGTTTCTATTTTTGGAAACTTACTATTTTTGTTAAATTTTTTTATACAAGCTAAGAATGTTTTCATTTCATGGGTGGAGTCTCATTTTAGATATATCAACCTGCCAATTGAATTTGACTGTTATATCATATGTACTGGTGAAGTTATTGAGGATTTTCAATATAAATGTTTGGTATTCAAACTTTGAGCTCAAATTTGAAGACCTTAAAGGCTCTAAGTTGAGGTCAAACCTCAATTAAGAAATTCTTGCATTGTCAGACATTGTAGATAAGAAGCTAACATTTCTAAAAGGTTCTTATAATAACCAATCGGGTCTAAATTAAGAACTTATGGCCTCTAGAAGTTAGGCTACTTGAAATTATAATGTAATTTTTTTTGGGGTTGAATCTATGTAATAAATATGAAAAATAAAGTATTTTGAGGGTTTCTTGGCCTAAAGGGTTAGGCTTAAGTCAAGAATCTTCTTGGGTGGTGGAAAATTTCCTATATAAGGCTTGTAGGATTGTCTAATGTAGTTTGGGGTGGTTGTTTGTAACTCTATCTTGCAGAAAAGAAAAGGAGAATGCCTAGTGGCTTCACATATTGTATTTCTAAAAATTGTAATTACATACTTTTAAAGATAATAAGAAGTCTATTTTCTATTCTTACAAATTAATGTTGTTTATTTATTTTTGTTATGTTTTTGTGGTATTAAGGGAAGTACCCTTCATCACTTTCAAAGTATAATTTGAGTTTAGCATTGGCATCCCTTTATCATATTAGGATATTTCTAATATATCTTGAGTTATATTGAGATTTATGTTTGAAATCCCCTCTTCTCTTGTATTTTGATGTTTTGAAAAGTGAAATTCTCATACTTTTTTGTTGCATGACATTTCTTTCTTTTAGTTTGGAGTTAGATTTTTTTTATCTTGTTGCATTTAGATCTATATTTTTAATTCTCCTTTTTATATTGATATTTTTTACATCTTTTTTGTGGTTGGATCTCATTAGAGTCTCCTTTTGTGATCTCTCATTTTATGAGCTTCATCACATCAAATCAAACCTAGCACATTAGCGTTAGTAGAAGTTGTAGACTCATATTTTGGTTATGATTCCTCTTTCCTTCCTACAACCCTAATGTAGGGCGCTTCCCTTAATACCAAAAATACATAACAAAAATACAAAAATAACCATAATTTGCAAGAACAAAATATTGGATTTTTATTATCTCCACAAATGTGGAGTTACATAATTTTGGCAAACAATATGAAAAACCAAATGGGTGCTTGCCTTAAATGTATTCACAAGATAGAGTTGTGAACTATCACCTTAACATGTCTTAGACAACCTATAGGCCTTCCTTATATAGGAATTTTTACCACCCATAAAGCTTCTAGACATAAAATCCTAACCCTTGAGGCCTACTGACCCTAAAAATTACATATAGAGTTGGATCAAAATAAATATCAATTTTAGTTTGGTATTTTTGGGTGTCCCAAATTCAAAAGACCATAACTTATGAACCATTGAGCTGATTTCCTATTATGACCCCAATCTAGAATCCTCAGCTTCTAATCTACATCGCTTGACATATGCAAGCTCTAGTTGGCCATATTTTGGAGCCCATCCATAGCCTCTAAGGCCTTCAAAACTAAGCCTTAAGTTTTTGTAGCAAAATTTCACACCAAAAATCCACAATAACTTCATGAGTACTCATGATATAGTAGAGAACCTCAATTGCCAAACAAATGTGTCCAAGATGAACCTTTTCTTCTAAAATTAGGATATTTTGAGCTTGTATGGCCAAATTACTAAGTAGCAATCTTCCATAAACAACTCTGCATTGAGACATCCCTTATTCAAGAGACAAAAAGGAAATATTTTTTTGGGTGGTGGAAGATTTCTCTTACACCTAGGATATTCCTATATCAAATACCTAGGGTAATTTGAGAAGTGGCCCCATCATGTCTCAAGTATTTAGAGGAATCCAACACAATCAACCTCCTCCCTTGTCAACCATGATGAATCTTTTATTGGTCTCCCTTTCTCTTTGACTAGATGTTCTTCATATTTTTTGTTCCTCGTACTTCTGCCAACATAAGTGTCCAACATCTCCTCAATCTTCTTTGTATCTAAATTACTTGTTGGAATACTCCACTATGCTTCTGTGACTTCACTTCCATTACCCTCCTCATGATACATTATCAGATCTAAAATGTTAAATACTAGTGAATTATTTGATTCAACAAAAAAATCTACTCCATAGGCATTTCGAAAATCGTATATCTTTCAGTATATGACATGGTCCAAACCTCTTTAGTTTAATCTTTTTATATGTTCCCACTAGAATTTTTTTTTCTCAAATGAACTATGACTTCATCCCCAACCTAAAATTTCTTATACCTCCCTTTTTCATCTACCTCAGTCTTGTACTGTGTATTCATCCTTTTAATGTGATTCCTCATCTCTTCATGGATGTTCTTCAAATGTTCAATAAAATCCTTATCCTAGGCACTATTTATATTTCCTTTATCCAACTTGCTTGACTAGAAAGCATTTCTAGGACTACTCCCATATACTATTTGTAATGATGTTTTACTAGTACTCCTATTGATAGAATTCTTATATGAAAATTCTACCTATGATAAAATCAAATCCCATCCTTTTGACTTACCTCCAAATAAAACATCTCAGCAAGTTTCCCAAACTCTGATTCACTACCTATGCTTTTCCCTTTTTGAACTAAAGAAGGATTTTGGTGAGAAATTTAATTTAATAAAATGAGATATACTCTCATAATTACCTTTTCTTATTTAATTAAATAACTTCATTTAATTAATTAGGAATGGCTTCCCATTTAATTAAATAACTTTGTTTAATTAATTAGAAGTACTCCATTTAATTAAATAATTTCATTTAATTAATTAAAATAGGGACATTTATTAAATTAAATAAATTTAATTCCATAGTACATTAGCCCTCAGATATAATTTAATTTAATTAAAGTATAAATACTTAGTAATTAAATTAAATATTAATCAATAGGTTTAATGTGACTAATATGAGTAAATACTATAAGAATTAAATAATAAGCATGATGAATGTAGATTAGGGTTTTTTGCATCTGACAATTAAGTCAAGTAGCAAGTAGCCGAATAAGAATTTGCCTAATGGAATAAGACTTTAGGATTGATCAGAAATAGACCAGAATTGGTTGAGATGGCAATGAGCCAATTTTGGGGTATTACATTTTTCCCCTCTTTGAATGAATGTGCGAATAGTACGTTCAATTCAAAGAAAAGCAAAAAGCATGATGAAAATCAGAAAGCATGATGTGAAGATGAGATTGGTTCCAAAGTTGATGACACAGAAACTAATTGATAAGCTTTTAAGGACTATCTATAGAATAGAGCTTAATCCCAAGGAATCCAAGTAGAGCACCTAGATACCTAAGATTGGTAGCATTTAAAAGACTATCTCTAGAACAGAGCGTAATTTTTAAGGATCCAAACAGAACGTCTAGATACCTGAAATTGATAAGCATTTAAAAAGTTTCTTTAGAATGAAGTTTAACCTTTAAGGATCCAGATAGAACACCTAGATAACCAAGAGTAATAACATTTAGAAGACTATCTCCAGAATAGAGTGTAATCTTCAAGGATCCAGATAGAACAACTAGATACTTGAGATTGAAAGCATTTAGAAGATTATCCCTTAACCTTCAAGGATCTAGGTAGAACACCTAGATACCCGAGATTGATAGCATTTAGAAGATTATGTCCAGAATGGAGCTTAACCTTCAAGGATCCAGATAGAACACCTAGATACCCAAGAGATTAAAAAAAAGATAACAAGGTGCAATCATGAGTCATAGAATCATCCCTAGAACAAGGCTTGATCCTGAGGAGTCAGGGTTTAGACTATCCCAATACCTATCCATCAAACTTTGAGAAGAGTTGTTATAAGATTGATCAATTAATGAAAAGATAAAATAGATGGCAAAGATACCAGATAGAAGGGAACAAGATGTCTCGAGTGATGAGATGCCCCAAGTGGTGAGGACATGAGATGAGAATGAGATGCCCCAAGCAATAAGTATTCAATGATGTAATCATCTTGCCCCCTCGGGAGTGAAATTGAAAGATGACACACCAAAAGTAGATGTGAAGTAATATAGCATTAGATACAGAAGAAATCTAAGTCATAGCAGAATGTGGAAGAGATCAGAATGATCTGAAGAAAAGAGAAGAGTTGATTTGAAATGATTGCGAAGTTGCAAAGACCAAGTTTGACCAAAAGTTGATCAGATTTAGCCATGGTTGTCTTGAGTTGACTATTTCGAAAATGTTTTTTGAAAATATGGAGAATATAGAGATGAAAGGATTCCAAGAATCACAAAGTATTAGAAAGATTTGGGCTGCACAAGCATTCGATCGCGTCAATCTCCAAAATTTTAAAATGCATTTTTGATGCTCTTAAGTGTGTTAGATTTTGAATTTGATCCCGAAAATGGATCCAAAATGGTCCAATTAGCCAGGGGTGTGATTTTTGCGCAAATTTGAGCACTTCAAAAAATTTGGGTCAACAGCTATATAAGGGCTCGAGGGGTCATTTTCAATTCATTTGTGCTTTTCTTCTATTGATTTGAGCTCTGAGAGAGACATGGCAGTTAGCGTGAGACATCATTGATTTGAGCGCTCCAGACATCACAGCCACCTAGAAGACTACAAACCATTGGTGAGTCATCGATTCCCCTCCTTCGTACTTTCACTTTTATGCATTTTGAGGTCATTTATTGAATGTTTTAGCTTGTTTTTAGGGGGTCAAATCTTTCTTTGCGCGAGACCTATCAACTTTCGTGTGAAGATTTTCTTTCTTCGCGCAAAGAAATAGGGTTCGTTGTTTCTTTCTGCGCAGCGGGGAGGATCTTCGCATGGGAGACATTATGTTTCGCACAAAGGAAAAGATTCTTCACACAAGGCGATTCGTTTCTCACGTGAAAATCTCTTTTGTTGCACGGGCAGTTATTTCTTCACGTGAGAAACTTTTTTTTCGCGTGAAGGCGTGATTCTTCGCACAAAGAAATAATGTTTTTGCATGAGATTTTATGAATTTCGTGCAAAATTCCATGACAATCATATGTAAAAGTTCAATTTTTGCACTCAAAAATTACATTTTAATTTGTTTTGATGCATCATTTTGTCTTGATACTGATTGGTTCTTTTCACACTATCTGCCATATGGAGAGTTATTGTGGAGTCTTGATGATGCTAATCAGGCACACATTGCTCGATTGGGTTTGTCTTCTTTGTGCCAGGTTCCAGCCGTGATGGTGAATCACGACCTTCTCACTACCTTGGTAGAGCATTTCCATTCGAAGATGAACACATTCCATTTGTTGATGGGCAAGATGACCATCACTCTAAAGGACATGTGGAAGATCTTGCGGATTCCCTTTCATGGTGCCCGAGTTATCTATGACATAGTGCCCTAAGCAGGGACATAGGTGCTATCTATTGTGTTCGGGAGAGAGTTACCGAGGGGCAGGGCCATCAGTTGGGATGAGTTGATGCACAAATATGGACCCACGCATAGGCTAGCATCGGTGTTGGCTATATTTTTGAGCTGCTTCCTATGTCCTGACAGATGACATCATGGTTTGGAGTGCGGGTGGGGATTCATGCTCCGCAAGATGCTAGAGGCACCTGAGATTTTTGGGTGGGGTCAGTTCATGATGGCTCACCTTTTCTATGAGATGCATGAGGTCATCTTCCATGAGAAGAAGACCATGGTAGCCAGAGTATATGTGTTACAAATCTGGGCCTGGGGGCATCTTCCCATATGTAGGCCAATTTTTGAGGATGCCTGAGAGCCCATGGAGCCCTATATTTGTAAATATCGAGGGCATATTACCCATGCCCACTTGGGTAAGACAGAGCAGTGGAGGATATGTCTTGATGACCTGGTGTCTGTTGTATGGCGACCCTGGTGAGAGACAAAGGACTGGGATGATGTTCCTAGAGAGTTACCGTGGATGTTTAGCTCTTGACCTCTGGCGGGTAGGACAACATCAGTTATCAAGAGATTTGTGATATCACGCGTGTGGTAGCAATATGGCCAACCACAAGATATTTCTGCTAAGCACTGTGCCTATGCCAGGTTGTAGAAGAATGTTGATCGAGGTGGCTAGCATAGATCGATCCACGGTGATCCATGATAGACATTCATAACTTAGCTACAGTTCAGTGGGACTACTTGCCAGAGGTAGCAAATGCCAGAATGACGCTTGCATATCAAGAATTTTTTATCAACCATCTATTCCCATGTTTTACAGATCTAATGGGGATGGCAAGGCAGGCAGAGAGACAAGCACTTCAGCAGCAGCAGGCATAGCCACAGTCACCAGTTCATCCATAGCAGCAGTCATGAGTTTGACACCAAGTTCAGCAGATGCATATTCCCCCATGTTAGATGGGATCATACCTAGGTGTTGAGGGTAGTGGGACTAGACAGAGTCAACACCGTAGGTAGAGGATAGAGGAGGAGGCCCCCCAGTAGGAGGCTCCAGAGTAGCAGCTGCCACCATAGCCGCAGGCACCTCCATAGTAGTAGGCACTAGAGATGGTAGATGAGGACATGCCAGATCAGTTGGCAGGTGGGGTGTAGGACATGGTATGGTGGTATTGAGAGCAGGTCCATCAGGCCTCCCGATTGTTGGGAGAGTTACAGATTGTAGTGGTGGTCTGGGATGTGTAGTTGGTGCAGCGATAGTAAGACACTGATCTTTGGAGAGAGCGTGTTGAGACTACAGAGCTGAGATTAGAGCTAGCACAGGATAAGATTCACTTCTAGTTAGCTCAGGTAGCGTACTATTATGTGGCATATACGAGTGCAGTACTTGATGAGACACTTCAGGTGCAGTGATTTTCTCAGTATGCGCGATAGTCTAGGGGCACATGACCTCCTGTCAGGCTAGATATGCCACCACCACCTCCGCCACCTGCTTCCCCTGCACTCCTGGAGGTGAGGGTTCAGGACAAAGTTAGACACTTTGTGCTTGATATTTGATTTTGATCTCTAGCTATGTATCAATTGGTGTGCCAGCACCACATATATCATTTTTGATCGATTGCACTCGAGTAGCGCCCATTTTTGTACTGACCCATTCTTTTGATATATATATATATATATATATATATATATATATATATATACGAGATCTTGAGTTGAGTATTCTGGTGTACATGTCATTGTCTATTTTGTTTTACTTTGATGTACATGAAATGTATGTTGTACTTAGATAGAATGCATATGTATGAATTGACATCTCACGTAGTGTTGCGTGTTTTTTCTTGACAGTCATAGGTATTCTATTGAGGAGCGTGAATCGATGAACCAAATGCTTGTACAACCATGGAGAAATTGGATGCATGTAGAGTATAAATAGAATGACCATCAAATTGCGTGCTTATGCAAATGAAGTATGTAATGCAAGACTGTTAAATGCAACCCTAGATCTGGTTACCAAGCCTCGATATTTAATCATCATTGGATATAAAATAAAGCTCGTATGTTATACAATTCTCACTGACATTGCAATCATGGAAATATGAATATAAAATATGTTATTGGTTTGTCAGAATTAAATGTAAGCATTCAAGGCACAAGAAGCCAGAATGACCAAAAGAACTTACTTCTAATTAATTAAACAAAATTATTTAATTAAATGGGAAGCCATTCCTAATTAATTAAATGAAGTTATTTAATTAAATAAGAAAAGTGTCTCTAACTAATTAAATAGAATTATTTAATTAAATAGAAAAGGTAATTATGAGAGCATATCTCATTTTATTAAATTAAATATCTCACCAAAATCTCTCTTTAGTTAAAAAAAAGAAATTCCCAGTTCACTGTTGATCAAAAAGGAATTGAATCAATTAACTCCTTATTCTACTCAAATTGAATCAGTTAACTCCTTATTTTACTCAAATTAAATCAGTTAACTCCCTTTAATTTGGGAATCTTCTTTTATCACTGAACTTCACCTTTAATCTTGACCATTGATTGAAATCGATCTCAACCATTGATGGATTCCAAGAAAGCCTATTTAAGAGACCCTCATCTCTTCATTTTAGGAGAGGATGAATTTGGAATTTGCATCAAATTGTTGCTGGAATTCATACTCAAATTTGCTCATATTTTACGTACATTTGCATCCTTAGCTTAATTTCATTTAGCATAATATGCAAATGATTAATCTAGTTTCCTTTACTTGTTCTTAGATTAGAATACATTTCGCATTCTAGATTAATCTGCATAATCATATAGATTAATTTCATTTCTTAAATCTTTCATTCTTAGAGGGTCTGGTTTCTTAACAACTCAAATCTGAGGATATCTAACAAGCAAAATCCCTTTAGATAGAAGGCAATAGGTCACCTTGCCAGCTGATTTTTGGATGAACAATTCAATGTTCATTCTGGGATGAATTCGCAAATAAAGACCGTGTTGAAGTGTGTGTGTTAGCAGAGGCTGAAAATGTATGCGTGAAAATGCGACCTATGCTAACACACACACTTCAACATGGTCCATATTTGTGAATTCATCTCGGAATGAACATTGGATTGTTCATCCGAAAATTAGCCAACAAGGTGACCTGTTGCCTTTTATCTAAAGGGAATTATTTGTTAGATATCTTCAGATTTGAGGTGTTAAGCAACCAGACCCTCTAAGAATGAAGGATTTAAGAAATGAAATTAATCTATATGATTATGTAGATTGATCTAGAATGAGAAATGCATTCTAATCTAAGAACAAGTAAAGGAAACTAGATTAATCATATGCATATTATGCTAAATGAAATTAAGCTAAGGATGCAAATTTATGTAAAAAATGAGCAAATGTGAGCAAATGTGAGTATGAATTCCAACAAAAATTTGATGCAAATTCCAAATTCATCCTCTCCTAAAATGAAGAGATGAGGGTCTCTTAAATAGACTTTTTTGGAATCCATCAACAGTTGAGATCGATTTCAATCAACGGTAAGGATTAAAGGTGAAGTTCAGTCATAAAGGAAGATTCCCAAATTAAAGGGAGTTAACTAATTTAATTTGAATAAAATAAGGAGTTAACTGATTCAATTTGAGTAGAATAAGGAGTTAACTAATTCAATTCCTTTTTTATCAACATTGAACTAGGAATTTCCTTTTTTTAACTGAAGAGAGATTTTGGTGAGATATTTAATTTAATAAAATGAGATATCCTCTCATAATTATCTTTTCTATTTAATTAAATAATTCTATTTAATTAGTTAGAGACACTTTTCTTATTTAATTAAATAACTTCATTTAATTAATTAGGAATGGCTTCCCGTTTAATTAAATAATTTTGTTTAATTAATTAGAAGTAAGTTCTCCATTTAATTAAATAATTTTTTTAATTAATTAAAATAGGCACATTTATTAAATTAAATAAATTTAATTCCATAGTACATTAGCCTTAGGATATAATTTAATTTAATTAAAGTATAAATACTTAGTAATTAAATTAAATATTAATCAATAGGTTTAATGTGACTAATATGAGTAAATACTATAAGAATTAAATAATAAGCATGATGAATGCAGATTAGGGTTTTCTGCATCTGACAATTAAGTCAAGTAGCGAGTAGCCGAATAAGAATTTTCCTAATAGAATAGGTATTTAGGATTGGTATCATGGCAATGAGCCAATTTTGGGGTATTACATTTTTCCCCTCTTTGAATGAATGTGTGAGTAGCACATTCAATTCAAAGAAAATCAAAAGGCATGATGCGAGGATCAAGAAACAAGATTGGTTCTGAAATTGATGATACGAAGACCAATTGATAAGATTTTAAGGACTATCTCTAGAACAAAGCTTAATCCCAAGGAATCCAAGTAGAGCACCTAGATACCTAAGATTGGTAGCATTTAAAAGACTATCTCCAGAACAGAGCATAATCTTTAAGGATCCAAACATAATGTCTAGATACCTAAAATTGATAAGCACTTAAAAGGTTTCTTCAAAATGAAGTTTAAAATTTAAGGATCTAGATAGAACACCTAGATACCTGAGAGTAATAGCATTTAGAAGACTATCTCCAGAATAGAGCGTAATCTTCAAGGATCCAGATAGAACACCTAGATACCTGAGATTGAAACAGATATGCTTTTAAGGATCATCTCCAGCACAAAGCTTAATCCTAAGGGATCCAGGTAGAACACCTAGATACCTAAGTTGATAAGATCTAATTATGAGTCACAGAATCATCCCTAGAATGAGGCTTGATCCTCAGGAGTTGGGGTTTAGACTGTCCCGATGCCTGTCCATTAGACTCAGATCAGAAATGTTATAAGATGTGATCAAATGATGAAAAGATGAAGTAGATGACAAGGATGCAAGAAAGAGGGGGACAAGATGCCCCAAGTAATGAGATGCCCCAAGTGAGAAGGACATGAAATGGGAACCAGATGCCCCAAGCAATGAGACTCAAAATGAGTTGAAATTTAGTTCAATGATGTAATCATCTTGCCCCTCGAGAGAAAAATTGAAAGATGACACACCAGAAGAATGATATAAGGAGAGTGATGAAAGATACAAAAGAAATCCAAGATTTAATAGAATATAGAGGAGATTAGAATGATCAGAAGAAATATAAAGCGATTAGAATGATCAGAAGAAATATAAAGAGATTAAAATGATCAGAAGAAATATAAAGAGATCAGAACAATCTTGAAGAAATATGAAGAGATCAGAATGATCAAAAGAATTTTGGAGGTTGATTTGAAGTGATTTCGAGATCCAAAAGGCCAAGTTTGAGTTGAAAAGATTCCAAGAATTACAAAGTATCAAAAAGATTTGGATTGCACAAAAAATTTTAAAATGCATTTTGAGCCACTTAAGTGTGTCAGATTTCTAATTCGATCTCGAAAAATGGGTTTAGAGCAACCAAAGTAGCCAAGAGGGTGATTAATCTATCATTTGTGCAGTTCATGAAAGAACATGATACTTTGAAGAGATAAGAAATCCCTCATCAGAGAAGGTGAAAGTAGATTAGTAATTGAATCGCATGCTTATGCAAGTGAAGTATGTAATGTAAGACTATGTTAATTGCAACCCTAGGTCTGGTTACCAAGCCTCGATATTTAATCATCACCGGATATAAAATAAAGCTCATATGTTATACAATTCTCACTGACATTGCAACATAACATACATTATTGGTTTGTCGGGATTAAATGTAAGCATTCGAGGCACAAGAAGCCAGAATGACCAGAACATTTGTCCCTTTTAATGTAGCAAGTTAACATAAGCATCAGATAAATTCTAGGATGAACTGAATGTTGCTTGCATAACAAACACACCAAACACACAAGAGATCCATCTTATGCTAAATACTCAGTATTTATACTGTCCGCAACGACCCTTGCATTCGTAACCTGAGACAAAAGTGTCCTAGATATACTCGCAGTGACCCGTATGTTCACTCAATAGGATGAGTATCAGTATGTACTATAGCATGAAGAGTTCACTCCAACAAACAAGGAGAAGAACCAATGTCATTGATGTATCTGCATAAAAGGAGTCGAGGTACACATGGCCATCCAATATGAGATGGAGGCTCTTATAGTGGACACCCCTTTTATAGGAACATATTAACTTGTTGGAACTAAACCACAGACAGAAAGCCAAGAAAAGATCATGCCCCCAGTCATTACTTCACTAGTCAAAGATGACATCATCAAGTTGCTCGAGGAGATATGATAAAGCAAAAACAAAGAAAACAAAGAAAAAGCTCAGCATATCCAAATAGGTATATCATTTTTGAGTTCATTTTTTGGATTGATGTCAAGTTTTCAGTGTCCAGAACATGTTTGAAAGAAATCTCTTCAGTAGGGTGACGACAGTAGGCAGGCGCAGCCAGAACGACTGGTGACTGAGGTCTAAGAGGAATCTTCACAATGAAGAACCTAACAAGGACTGAATGACAATAGACAAACACAGCCAGGATGATTGGTGACTGACGCAAAAGAGATCTTCCATAAAGGAATCTGAAGACATGAACTTAGTAATAGTAGGCAAACACAGTTGAAACAACTAGTGACTATTGCGGAAGAGATTCTATTAGGAGAATCTCGAAGAGAGTGACACTAGAGACAGTAGGCAAACGTAGTGAGAACCACTAGTGACTATCGCAAAAGAGATTCTATGAGGAGAATCTCAAAAATAGTGGCACTAGCAACAGTAGGTAGACACAGTGAGGACCACTGGTGACTATCGCGAAGGAGATTCTATGAGGAGAATCTCAAAAATAGTGACACTAGCAATAGTAGGCAATCACAGTGAGAACCATTGGTGACTGTCGCGAAGGAGACTCTATGAGGAGAATCTCAAAAATAGTGACACTAGTGATAGTAGGAAGACATAGTGAGAACCACTGGTGACTGTCGCGAAGACGATTCTATGAGGAGAATCTCGAAAAGAGTGACACTAAAGGGGGGATGCCCTCAAGCTGTGAGAAGACTCAATCCATGGATACATGAGCAGAAAGCAAGAAAAGCAAGAAAGTGAAAGCATGAAAGTGACTATACAGAATAGCCAAAAGATGCACTGCAAGATGGAGTGTTGAGAACAAGAGGTGCTTGTTTACCAGGTTTTCACCTTCTTGGCAAGATTCTCTTTTTTTGCTACCATGATACCTGTTTCCAGGTTTTCACCAATGACACTTTTTTTATTTTTTCAATTTTTTTGTATTTTTCTCTTTTTGATTTTTTTTAATTTTTGTGATTTTTCATTTTTTTTGGTATTACCAAGGCACCTATTGCTAGGTTTTCACCAAGGTAACAATTTTTCAGGACTTTTTGCAATTTTAAGATTTTTTCAGAGATTACTAGCTCTCATGAAGGATTACCTTGATTTTGTTCCAGTGTCTAGTAAGGTGCAGGACAATATGTAGTAGCAAGCTAGTGGATAAGTAGAGATGGAAAGGAAAGGAGTATGAAGCAGTGAATGTTACCCTCAAGGAAAGCCTTTACAAGACTACCCAAGCTAGGGAAAAGGATATAACAATATAAGCTCATGATGTAATGAAGGGTATCATGTAAGTAATCAAAGAAAATGACCATGTCAAGAGATTGCTAAGAACTAAGTTTTCTTCTTTCTTTCGTTGATCAAGACCAAAGGGTTAACTAAATAGGAAAAAAAAATTTGTTATGGAGGTTATGAGTGAATGACTTCAGGAATGAGGACATCTGAAGGATAAGCAAGATCATGATAGGATATCATGGATGGAAGAATTACGCATGACACCTATTTGCCAGGTTTTCATCATGGTAATTGTCCAAGGTGCCATAAGAAGTAGTTTTCACCATAGGAATGATTTATTTTTCTTTACTTTTGCTACCAAGGCGCCTATTTCTAGGTTTTCACCAAGGCACTTTTTCTTTTTCTTTTTCTTTTTTTCTTTTTGGATTTTTAGATTTTTTGGAAAGAATTCAAGCCTTTCTCATGTTATATAGCATGCCTATAAGAAAGATAAGTTATGATAAGCCAAGGCCATAGCAAGGTACACTCAAAGATGTTGATAAGGTAATGGAAGGGAAATGATAGGAAAATGAGAGGTAGATGGATGATAAGGTTTTTGGTTTTGAAAGACTAAAACAAGCAAGGATGGAAAGTAGGCATAAGATTTAGACGATCTCATGAGGGTGGATGAGATATTAGGCAAGATCAACTTGAAGGGTAGTGGAATGATGGAGGAAATATGGATGAAATAGATTGAGGCTTAGATATATGAGGTAGCAAGCCATTTTGGAGGATGGAGTAGAAGGTTTTGAAACCTTTTTAGGAAGATGTTGGGAAGAAGATGGAGTGGAAGCCTTTGGAAGCTTAAATGTCAACTTTGATTTGTTTTCAATATTCAAGTCCTTCAAAAGAGACTTGGGAATCCATATAGCTTTTGATTTTTCATTAGATGCTTTGGAATTCATTTCTTCAATAACAGATTTAAGAACCCATACTTTCTTTGGTTGAGCTCTTTGAATAGTGGACCTTTGCGGTCTCTTTTTTATTTTTTTCTTCTTGACATTCACATGTCGATTAGAGGAGACATAGTGAACTTTTGAGGATCGATTCATGCACTTGTGTTTGAGTTGATCATCCAAATTTCTTCCAAAGGACTTGGGATTTATGGATGAATGAGGCCAATATGATTGATTTAGATGGAAAGGTGGATGTGAAGAGCTCAAGTATGTGTATCTTTGTTGATCTTGAGGTAGGGTAGGAGGAATGTATAATGAGCTAAGAGTGGAAGTAGGAGATGGAGGAAGATAAGGTCCCAAAATAGATGAAAGGTTTGAAGGCTTTAGCTTAGATGGGTAGGGACCAAGGATAGATTTAGAAGATGTGAATGGACCATGAGTAGGGATATCAGCATCTTTAGAGTGAGCAATATGACCAAAGTCATCAATAGATTTATGAGTAACTGTTATAGGAGCAATACCTTTTACAGGAGTATTTAAAGCTTGAGCATAGTTTGGAAGTGAATGTAGCGAGGTAGAATAAGAGAGTGAGGGAACACTTTTCTCTTCAAAAGGAATTTTAGGTAACATAGGAAAAGTATCCTTCTCTTGGTCTTTTGTAATCTCCTTAAGGATGGTGGAAGGAATATCTTGATCTTGCTTAGTAGAGGTGCATGACATGGGAGATGGAGGACTATGTGGCTCTTGAGAAAAAGGCACAAAATCTTGGAAGACTTGAAAGGGGATGAAGGAATCTTGGTCTTGATCAACACTTGTTTCTTCATCATTTAAGTAGTCCTCTTGACATGAAACCAATTTTGAGGATGAGGGAGTATTTGAATCTATATTCGAATCTATTTCTAGAGTCTGCATAATAGGCTCTTGAAGGGAAAATGGAGGAATAGCTAGAGTGGGGATAATAGGAGAAGCAACACATGGAGGTTTTGGATCTTTGGTTTGATTAGTATGGGAGAGGTTTGTATCTAAGTCAAGATTAGCTTGAGTTTCCTTTAGAGGCAGCATTTGAGGGTACACATAGTCAACTAGGGGAGTAGTGAGTTGTTTTGGTGAATATGTGTTGGAAAGTTTGGACAATTTAGAAGGTGGATGTATGTTGGAGGAAGTAGAAGTTGTGTTTGAACCGTTATTAGACATGGTTTCATGAGGTTGATCCTTCTTGAAAGTAGAATCTTTAGTAGTTGAGAGCTTAGATTTTTGAATTATACCATTGTCAAAGAGATCTTGGATCTTGTTTTTCAGCTCCTTACAATGGGAAGTTTTATGTAAATTATGTCTATGATAGACACAATAGTTACTCATAAAGGAAACTCTTGCCAAAGTGAGCTTAGGTAAAGTAACGAGTTTTTCTTCAAGAAGTTCTTCCAAGGTTAATTCATAAGATTTTCCCAAAGGTGTGAAATCATGCTTTGGTTTAGGTTCCCAAGGTTTGTTTTCAAAGATATTCCTAGATTTCTTGGGTGTATGTGAGGTGTTCTCAGATGTCTTGGATTCAAGATCACAAGAATGTGATTTTTGGTTGTCATAGGAGAAAGGGAAAATTTCTCTCAAGGAGAATTTGTTTGATGATGTGTTTTCCTCTTCTTTTAGTATTTGAAGTTGAGCACTTATCGTTTCAATCTATTTCTTCATGTTTGTAATTAGAATCCCTTCTTCCTCACTAGGAATATTGGATTTAGCACATTTGTTGTTAGCCATTTTGATGTACTATGTTTCAAGCAGTGACAGCCAAGTTTTAGAACATAAGTCAAGTTGCCACATTCATAGACAAGGACAAGAAGCTAGAACCTGGACAAGGACTACACTAAGATTGAGTCTCAAAAAGGATGAGATAATAGTAAGAATGTTGTTCACTAAGGCACAAATGGTCTGATTTAAAGGCTAGAATAGCCAAAGATTATGACCAATGTGACACAAAGTATGACAAGCATTAAGACAAGGACCAAAAATTACTTATGAGATGAGACTAGTCAAGGTGCAAGACACAAGTCTTTGGCTAAGTGAAGTGTCACTATTT
Source organism: Cupressus sempervirens (assembly GCA_028749045.1). Classification (NCBI taxonomy): domain Eukaryota; kingdom Viridiplantae; phylum Streptophyta; class Pinopsida; order Cupressales; family Cupressaceae; genus Cupressus; species Cupressus sempervirens. The sequence goes on along the minus strand of CM053785.1, from coordinate 261,152,850 downwards.
TAAGACCATTTGCAGATAGAGAGTGATAAACGAATGCAAAAAAAGATGGCGTGCAGGCCGCAGATAGCTAAAATAGACCCAAATTGGTAATGCTGACACAAAGTCTCGCGCGAGAAACCTTTACAAGCCACGCGAAGATGTTTCCTGAATCATGCGAAAGTCACTAACAATGTTTTAATTTCACATGAAGAAGTTCACAAGGTCATGTGAAGACTGACAACAGAGGTTTAATTTTGCGCGAGAACAAAATGATTTCGCACGAGGACCAGATGATTTCGTGCAAGACCCAAATGATTTCGCACAAGAAGGTAGACCAGTTTTACAATAGCAACTAATTTTGACAAGGTTTCTAGACTTTTTAGATCATTTTAGTAAGCAAGTAGATAAACATGCACGTAGAATAGCAAGCAGGTGATATCAAGCATGTCTAAAAATAATGAGCAAGGGAAAATGCAACCTTGCACATGAACAAACAAGTGACTTAGTATGCACTAATTCCTAAGAGAGCTAATTGTGTATGTTTTCAAAAATTTTTGCAATCACGCATACATCCCTAGAAAATAAAAGTTGGCCTCTCTAAGGTTTTTAGTAATGTTTTGACTCTATAACTTTTATGACTCACGGGGGTGACCTCCAATCTCAGCACACCGAGGTTTCAACACAGTCTAAGAACTTAATCTTCAAGAGCTGTTGGGAAGATCTAACAACCCACAATGAACCACACCCATGGAGATTTCTTCTACAAGGACATTTATATAACGGTTGTCACTACCACGTCAATTATGGCTATTATCGCTTGAGGTTTCGTCAATGCAGTTTTTCCTATAGAGGGATTGTCTGCTACGGTTAAACCTCTCTAAAGGTGATTGACTCACAATAGTGTACCACAAGGGGACTTAGCTTCCAAATTCAAGGTCTTGACACCTTTTCACTTTTAGCCCAATTAAGGCAGACAGATTAATCTGACACGCTAAACTAAGAGTATCTCTTAAAGATCTATGATATCAACTCCCAGTGATCTATCAACCTCTCCGAAGAAAGGATGCCTCAATCAACAAGTTGAAGATTCATATATCTATGAGATGCTCAAAGTATCCTTCCCACCTACAAGGAATCTATCATAGAGAGGAGTTTCACTAGGAACCCACTCTCTCAAGATCCACGAATAGTGTTCATGGGGCCTAATTAATATGTGTGTATAGATGTTAATTCTCGAAAGAAAATCTATCTAAAAGCAGCCAAAGAGCACAAGGTGGTACACTTGTAATATCCTCCCCTGATTTGAACTTTGACTTGCAAAAATTTAAGGAATATTGTCAAACACTTTGTATGCAAACTCATAAAGCTGATTTCCTTAATAAATTGCTTTCCAATGAGTAGATTTATGAACAACTATGAATGACATTAAAATGCATAATACACATCATAACATTTTCACAAACACTTGGCACACATTCAATAGTATATGAAAACTCTGGAAACTCTTTCAATCTGCTAATAAAGGGTGATTTTTAAATGTAGATGTGCACTTACAATTGCCTTAAAGGCTACGACAACTATTCAGACTTGTATTCAACAATTATTATGTAAAATATCAAAATTTGACAAAAGAAACATGGAATTAGTTGTCGTAGTATTTTGCAGATGTAGTCGGCCAGCCCTCCAAACTTATAATCAGCCGAAAAAACAAGTAAACTTGATACCAACACTGTTTATGTCGTACTGTAGAAAAATACTGTTCATGCTGACTATAGGAAAATACTGTTCATGCTGCACTATAGCAATAACTAACTTCAGATCTGCACCTCAAACCCTTGTAAATTTCTTTATGCGAACGCCCCAAATGAAACCCAGTGTGTTTCCTGAAGTGAAAACACCCTTGATCCTCCTAACTATGTCTTCCAACAGCGAAGAGAATGCTAGCAAAGAGGGATTTCGTCCTCCAAGCCCGATAATCAGATATCCAGCAACATAACATTAATCTTCATCCAAGCATACATAAAAAAAGCTCTTCCATTTCTTTTATAGTGTTCTCACAAGAGCTCAATCCTTCGTTTTCTCAATGTGGGATAAAACATAACTCCCTTTATGTACCTTATGTCTCCAATGTGTTATAAAAATAAAGGGAACTCTTTTAATTTAAATATTTCCCACAAACTATAGTCTATGCATTAATAAAGTTAAATATTTAAATTTAACTTTATAAAATGGTTTTATCAATGAATAACAAATCTTATCAATGATAAATAAGTCTTCCTGTCAATTTTTAAAAATTACCATCGACATACCACTATGACTGAATGTTCGGCCATGTCCAAGATGACTTACTATAAATAGTAAGTATGCCCAAAGTTGCCTCAGAACCCCTCAGGAAGACCTGCAACTGAAACTGTTTAGGCCAAATGGCCTCTAAGCCCCTTTAATGTCCTAGTTAGCCTATGGGACTATAGGGAAATAGGCTAACGACAACATCATGCTATGAATGCTAGAAAGGGGACATTACAGTTCGCCCTTCCCAAAATTGCTTTTCCTCAAGCAATTTCAGCTCTGAATGCTGCAATATCTGCTCATTTTCCCAAGTAGCATCCTCGACAGGTAGGTTCCTCCACTTCACTAGATACTCCCTGATAGTCCTCCTGTGAAGCACCCTCACCCTGGAGTCAAGTATGGCCTCAGGAACCAAGATAAGCTTTCCCTCATCATCAAGAGGTGGCAATACTACTGAAGGTACCACATTGTGACCCAATGCCTTCTTAAGGCGTGACACATGGAACACATTATGCACTTTACTATCTGCAGGCAACTCCAACTCATAAGCTACTTCACCCACTCTCCTGATTAATTTGAACGGTCCATAGTAGTGTGGTTTCAATTTCTCTACTCCACTATTCTTGAGAGAGGACTGTCTATACGGTTGTAACATGAGGTACACCATATCTCCCACCTCAAAAGACCTCTCAACCCTGTGCTGATCAGCATATTGCTTCTGTTGATTTTGTGCCTTTTGCAAATTTTCCTTCAAGGATCGCATAATGTCCTGACACTCCTACAAAGTATCCTTGGCCTTAGGCACCCTACTGTCCCCAAATAACAAATCCAAAAAATTAGGAGCATCATACCCGTACAGTGCCATAAAAGGGGACATTTGAATAGACATATGGAAAGAGGTATTATAGCACTACTCCCCTAGATGTAGCCACTTCACCCAAGCCTTCTGCTCTCCTGCAATGTAGTTTCAAAGGTACCCCTCAACCCATTTGTTCACTATCTCTGTCTACCCATCAGTTTGGGGGTGGTAGCTGGTACTCGGAGTGAGCTCTGCTCCACATAACTTGAACAACTCTTGCCAAAAGTGGCTCATAAATCTGTTGTCTCTGTCACTAACTATGCTATGTGGTATCCCATGTAGTCTGAATACCTCTCAAAAAAATAGTTTTGATGTTTGCGCTGCTGAATATGTAGACGAAATTGCAAAGAAATGTGCAAATTTCATCAATCTGTCTACCACAACAAAGATACAATCCCGACCCTGTGCCTTGGGGAGGCCTGTGATAAAATCCATGGAAATTCTATCCCACTTCTTCTCTGGTATGGGTAGGGGCTGTAGTAAACCACCCGGAAAAGAATGTTCCTATTTGTTCTGCTGACACACAGGGCATTCCCTAACAAATTGAAGCACCTCTGATTTGAGTCCTTTCCAAGTGAAGCATTGTCTTACCTGCCGATATGTCTTAAAGAATCCGGGATGTCCTGCCATTGGTGAATCATGAAATGCCCTCAAAATCTTTTGCTTCATAGCAGACCCGGGTACTAAATAAATCCTTTCCTTGTAGATGATCAGATCATTTACGACAGTGTATCGACTATCTTGAATAGCTCCCTCAATAATGCTAGATGCCCAACTATCCTTAGCATATTCTGCCAAGATCATCTCTATCCAATCATCCATGACTATCCCAACAGCAAGCAAATGAGGCCTTCTAGATAAAACATCTGCAACAATATTTTTCTTCCCTTTGACATAGGCTATGTTGAAATCATAGGCCTGTAATTTACTCACCCATTTCTGTTGCATGTCATTAAGGTCCTTCTGTCCAAGGAAATGTTTCAAGCTATTATGATCTATTTTTACTGTGAATCGGCTTCCCACTAAGTACTGCCTGAACTTAGCTAGCGCGTGCATGATTGCTAGCATCTCTTTGTCGTAGATGCTGTAGGTTCTCTCCACACCTCATAATTTTCTACTCTCATATGTGATGGGATGTTTGTCTTGCATGAGAACAGCTCCTATGCCCTCTCCCGAGGCATCACACTACAGCTCAAAAGGCCTAGTGAAATCTGGAATGGCTAAAATAGGACATGTACTCATCAGCTCCTTAAACCTGTCAAAACAATCCTGAGCCCTCTCTGACCACTTGAAACTATCTTTCTGTGTCAAATCTGTAAGTGGTGCTGCTATCTGTGAAAATCCCTTCACAAATTTGTGGTAGAACCCACAAAGCCCGAGAAATCCCTTGAGTTGTGAAGTGTTCCTCGGTGGTGGCCAATCCAGAATGGCCCTGATCTTTTTTGGGTCAACCCGAACACTTCCTGCACTAATAATATGCCCTAGATAGAGCAACTCTATCATCCCAAACTCACATTTACTCATCTTGGCATATAATGACTCCCTCTCTAGAATACTGAGCACTGTATCAATATGCTTCAAATGTTCCTCCCAAGTACGGCTGTATATCAATATATCATCAAAAAATATCAACACAAACTTCCTTAACTGATCTCTGAACACTCTATTCATACAGGACTGGAAAGTGGCAGGGGCATTTTTCAACCCAAAGGGCATGACTAAGAACTCAAAATGTCCATAGTGGCATCTAAAAGTTGTCTTCTCCACATCCACCTCTCTAACCCGTATCTGATGCTAGCCGGATCTCAAATCAATCTTGGAGAAGTAGCATGCACCATGCAATTCATCAATAAGCTCATCGATGTGCGAGATAGGGTATCGATTCTTGATTGTCTTCTTGTTTAGCTCCTTATAATCAATGCACATCCTCATTGTACCATCCTTCTTCTTCACCAATACTACTGAAGAAGCGAAAGGACTTTTGCTTGGCCCTATGTGCCCCATGTCAATCAACTCCTTAATTTCCTTTTCTATTTCATCCTTATATCTCTTCGAATGGCGGTAAGGTGTGATGATAACTGGCTTAGCCCCTTCCTCTAATTCAATAACATGCTTGATTCCCCTATCCGGGGGTCTCCCTGGAGGTATCTCTCCAAACACCTTAGTATGTTTGGTTATTATTTTTTGTACATCAGGTGGATACTCTAGTTTATGCTGCTCTGTCATCTCAGGCATTACTCTAAACTCTGCTGCCCACTACACCTGATCATGTCTAAAGAAACTCTGCATCCGCTTGAGTGACATCACTTGAAGTCTCCCATCTGACAAACCTCTGAGCACTATCTTCTTACCATTTGCCTCAAACCTCATTTCCATTTTCTCAAGGTTAAATGTAAACTCTACCAGAGACTTCATCCAGTTTATCCCAAGCACCATATCCTGATCACCAATGTTGACCACAAAGAAATCTCCTGTCATGTCATAATCTCCCAAACGAAGCTACAAGTTGGAGATTTTCTTGGTACATTCAATTTTGAAGTCATCGGCAACCATCACCTTAAATCCCCTATGCTCCTTTGTATGTAGCCCTCTACGTGTCACAAACTTCTCATCAATGAAGTTATGTGTCGCCCCTGTATCAATGAGTGCCACAACTCTCTGTCCATCCAAGGTTCTCCTAACTCTGAAAGTGAAGGCCTCCTGTATACTTGACAACTAAGCTATCGTGCTATCACCGTGTGCTTCCTCTTGTGAAGAACTATCATCATCTCCATCTGATTTGGATGACTACTCTGAATCTCCATCTACTGACTCTTCGGCTGAAAAGTACTCCATCTGCTTAGCTTTTGCTTTCAATGGACACTTATGTGACAAATCCCAAGCCTCCCTGCAATGAAAACAAAGCTTCTTCTTCCTGAGATCATTAAGTGTCTCATTGTCCAACCTCTTACTTTCCTCCTTAGTTCGCTGAACCTCTTTATGAAAAGGTTTCCTGTCCTTATCTTTCCTTGAAGGGAAACTCTTTGCCTAGAATTTATTTTTTGAAGATGAAGAGGAATCCATGTCACGAGCTTTCTTAATGGCTTCCTGCAAAGTGGGAGGGTTGAGAGCTTTAATCCACCCTCTCAACGGATCAGCTAACCCATCCATAAATAGAACTAGTATCCTCTGTTTAGATACATCTGTTACTAACACTGCAAGTTTCTGAAATTCTGAAATGTATGTTTCCAATGATCCCCACTATTTAAGCTGAGCTAACTCCTTTAAATGGAGTTTTGGATCCTTCCTATCAAAATGTTCAATCAGCCTCTCTATAAACTCCACATATGAGGTAATGTGTGCATGTCCCATAGTGACCATACCATGATGCCACCACTCGTGTGCTAACCCATCTAGATGAATTGCTGCATACTTAATAGCTTCTTCCTCAGGCATAGGGTTCAATTGAAAATATGTGTCAAGCTTCTAAACCCAAGCTCTTGCTGTAGACTTTTCTGAGCCATCATAATATGGTAACTCAAGTCTCCCTACTTTCTTCCGTAGCTCATAGCTCTAGTTCCTGTCATGTCCACGTGGCATATGTTTCATCCGCACATCCATATACTCCCTAAAGGTAATTGCAGCAGTAAAATTTGGCCCTCCGGCTTCCCAATCTCTCCTCAACTAGTCTTGTATATCAGTAATCTGGGGCTCTGGTACGAGCAGCTCTGGAGCTCTCGGAGGAAATGTAGGAATCATGGGCCTTGAACTCACTATCCTAGCTCGCTGGGGTGCATGACAAAAATTGTTCCCAACTTGTTCATCTCCATTATGTGTCCCATCCTGATCATTTCCATTCTGATTGTTACCATTCTGATTATTTCCTCCACCCATGTTAGCATTCAACCCCATTTGACGAGCCATCATCTGCATCATAAGATCCAATCTCTGATTCTGTTCCTGTGCCCTTTGTTCTGCTACTCGTTGATGCTGTACCAAGGTCTCTAATAACTGTAAGAATCTTTCCTCTCCAGGCTCTGGGCGGCATTCCCGCCTCCACCTAATCTTGTATTCCTGTCATCTCGATCACCCATATTGCTGTCTTGATCAAAGAATACCTCCGCTGTGTCTATATGACTAGATTCTATACCCCCCTGTACGAATGAACTAGACTGTTTGCTTTGCAGGTCTGAACTCCTACTTTGTCTTGCTCTGGTATTGCGGAAATTATAAGGCCCTTGTCGCATGCTCAAACATAAATGCTCTGATTTTTAGTGTTTTGACATTTCATCAAACACTTTCCCCTCTATCCGCCAGTTCCAAATTTCCTATAAGACCTCCACAGGATGGCAGGACTTATAGCTCTGATACCACTGTAATATCCTCCCCTGATTTGAACTTTGACTTGCAGAAATTTAACTTAAGGAATATTGTCAAACACTTTGTATGCAAACTCATAAAGTTGATTTCCTTAATAAATTGCTTTCCAATGAGTAGATTTACGAACAACTATGAATGACATTAAAATGCATAATACACATCATAACATTTTCACAAACACTTGGCACACATTCAATAGTATATGAAAACTCTGGAAACTCTTTCAATCTGCTAATAAAGGGTGATTTTTAAATGTAGATGTGCACTTACAACTGCCTTAAAGGCTGCAACAACTATTCAGACTTGTATTCAACAATTATTATGTAAAATATCAAAATTTGACAAAAGAAACCTGGAATTAGTTGCCGTAGTATTTTGCAGATGTAGTCGGCCAGCCCTCCAAACTTCTAATCAGTCGAAAAAACAAGTAAACTTGATACCAACACTGTTCACGCCATACTATAGCAAAATACTGTTCATGCCAACTATAGCAAAATATTGTTCATGCCGACTATAGCAAAATACTGTTCATGCGGCACTATAGCAATAACTAACTTTAGATTTGCACCTCAAACCCTTGTAAATTTCTTTATGCGAACGCCCCAAATGAAACCCAGTGTATTTCCTGAAGTGAAAACACCTTTGATCCTCCTGACTGTGTCTTCCAATAGCGAAGAGAATGCTAGCAAAGAGGGATTCCGTCCTCCAAGCCCGATAATCAGATATCCAACAACATAACATTAATCTTCATCCAAGCATACATAAAAAAAACTCTTCCATTTCTTTTATAGTGTTCTCACAAGAGCTCAATCCTTCGTTTTCTCAATGTGGGATAAAACATAACTCCCTTTATGTACCTTATGTCTCCAATGTGTTATAAAAATAAAGAGAACTCTTTTAATTTAAATATTTCCCACAAACTATAGTCTATGCATTAATAAAGTTAAATATTTAAATTTAACTTTATAAAATGGCTTTATCAATGCATAACAAATCTTATCAATGATAAATAAGTCTTCTTGTCGATTTTAAACAATTACCATCGACATACCAATGTGACTGAATGTCCGGCCATGTCCAAGATGACTTACTATAAATAGTAAGTATGCCCAAAGTTGCCTCAGAACCCCTCAGAAAGACCTGCAACTGAAACTGTCTAGGCCAAATGGCCTCTAAGCCCCTTTAATGTCCTAGTTAGCCTATAGGACTGTGGGGAAATAGGCTAACGACAACATCATGCTATGAATGCTAGAAAGGGGACATTACAACACTTAACACTTTAGCTAATGTGAGGTGAGTCCAAAGATGTGGAACATTTAACCCCTCACACAGCCCAACATGAGTCCACAACTTAGAATTAGTGAGTTCTAGAAAGCACAAAAGGGTTGCCTAGTGGAGCATTTAACGCTTTTTCCTGTAGACCCCTCCCCTTTAACGTGGTGCTGATCTTGCAACCACAGGTGAAATGAGGGGCCAGCAGATTAGCGAGTCCAATAACCAAAGATAGCTAATTAGATCTATCACTAGTAACTAAGCCTGCTAGATGAAAACTAACGGAGATCACAACCTGGTATCAAATTATGCATGTGTTGTAAAATGGGAACATGGAAGGAAACAGACACAAGCTTGACACGAGAGATGTTCATTTTAGGTCCAAATGAAGTGTTATCAGTCAAAGAGGATTACCTAGTAATCCTTGCAACACGCTTAGTAGATGTTTTATCTGTTTTTAGCAACTTTATCACGCTTTTCCAATTGTCCCACAAACCGTTGTTAGGCTATTCCAAAAAATCAGAAAAACCAAAATGAAGATGCTTCAGACAAAACATGTTAGTGAAAACAGAAGCTTAACTATGGGAAAATCAAAAATTAACATTTTTTGTTCTTTTTTATACCCATAAAAAAGCTTAGAAAATGCTAAAACCTATGAAAACATCAAAATTCAAAATTCATTTTATACTCTTTTTCACAAACTCGTGCGAAATCTTGCACAGACTCGCATGAAATGATGTACAGACCTACGCGAAATCTTTCACTGTCTCTTGTAAAATCTTACAGGTTGGCGCAAAATCTTTTGCAGGTTCGCGCAAAATTCTTTTGTGGCTCGCGCGAAGAAAACAAGTGCCACGCAAAGTTTTGCACTTATTTGCGCGACCTGAAAATAATCCTCGTGCGAAGATTTTGGATCCTCGTGCGAAAATGAATTGTCTCGCGCGAAGATTTTTGAATCTGTACGGAATAGTATGGACAGAGAACACAAAAATGACTAGAAAAATGCAGAAAGAGGCCAGAAAAGTTGATTTTCTTAGCCCCACGGTAGGCGTCAGAAATGTATGCATGAAAATACAGCCTATGCTAACACACACACTTCAACACGGTCCTTATTTGTGGATTCATCTCGAAATGAACATTGGATTGTTCATCCAAAAATCAGCCAACAAGGTGACTTGTTGCCTTCTATCTAAAGGGAATTGCTTGTTAGATATCCTCAGATTTGAGGTGTTAAGCAACCAGACCCTCTAAGAATGAAGGATTTAAGAAATGAAATTAATCTATATGATTATGCAGATTATTCTAGAATGAGAAATGCATTCTAATCTAAGAACAAGTAAAGGAAACTAGATTAATCATATGCATATTATGCTAAATGAAATTAAGCTAAGGATGCAAATGTATGTAAAAAAATGAGCAAATGTGAGTATGAATTCCAGCAGCAATTTGATGCAAATTCCAAATTCATCCTCTCCTAAAATGAAGAGATGAGGGTCTCTTAAATAGACTTTCTTAGAATCCATCAACGGTTGAGATCAATTTCAATCAACGGTCAGGATTAAAGGTGAAGTTCAATCATAAAGGAAGATTCCCAAATTAAAGGGAGTTAACTGATTTAATTTGAGTAAAATAAGGAGTTAACTAATTCAATTTGAGTAGAATAAGGAGTTAACTGATTCAATTCCTTTCTGATCAACAGTGAACTGGGAATTTCCTTCTTTAACTGAAGAGAGATTTTGGTGAGATATTTAAATTAATAAAATGAGATATGCTCTCATAATTACCTTTTCTATTTAATTAAATAATTCTATTTAATTAGTTAGAGATACTTTTCTTATTTAATTAAATAACTTCATTTAATTAATTAGGAATGGCAATCTCGTAGAGGTTATTTTCATAGAATTTTTATAGAATATTTAATTTAGATTTATAGTAAAATAAGTATAATGAAAATTTATAAAAACAAATATGTGTCACATTATCAAAAATTTAGCCTTAAAAATGCAATATGGAAATTCTTCCAAAAAAAGGCTCTATAAGACAAAAACAAGTCAATCAATCATATAGTTTCTTTAATATAAAAAATTTAAAAATAAATAATATAACTTTATACATATTTCAATTATTGAAAAATAATTGGATGTTATTAGTAGAAATAGTAGAAATAAATTAAGTTTTAAGAAAAGGTAAGCGTTAGGACAAGTAACTCTAACATCATGTTTTGAAATTGAAGAGATTTAAATAAATTTACTATTTAATTAATTGAAATATCATTCAAAAGCAAAATATAATAATAATAATAATAAATGTATCTAACAATAATTAAATAAAATATATATTTTCAACATTATTGAACTACATTATTAATAAGAACTCTAACGTCAATTATTGAAATTGAAGAAACTTGAATTAAGTTTACTATATAATATCTATTGAGACACACGATGAAAACAAAATATAGTAATAATAATAATAATAAATATGTCTAATAATGATGAGATAATCATAAAATATATATTTCCAACAGTGTTCACCGATCAATCCCATTTAATAAAGTTAAGAACAGATATTTGCAGATTGCTAGCAGACCACCGACTGCATAAATCAATAATATCCAAACATAAACTAACCCAAGAGATGTACAGAGAAAGCAAACGATACGCTTTCTATCAGACTATACCTCGATAACGTGGAGATGATTTTAAAAATGTTTCAAATTTTGAAAGAATGACAATCCAGATCATCTCCTAAATCCAAACTTTGAGAGTTCAACGTTCAAAGAAGACAGCGATAAGATACCAAGAAAAAAACAGAGCACGTTTAGGGTTCGGAATAATCATACATTTTATATCGCTGTTTTTAAAGGAGATGCCTAAACCTAACTATTTTCTTATTGGGTATTCTTGCGGTAACTGTCATCTCCAATTTGATATTGATTTCATTAATATAAAATGACCAGTGAACCAGCTAGTGCAGCGTTGACATTGGAGAAGAGATAAGCAGCAGCCACTGATGATTTCAAGCAATCATATTCCATCCAATCCAATCTCAACCACACAAGTTGTATAAGTAACCACATAAATCATTTCCAATACATTGGCCTCAAACAAAGACGATCATGGCTTATTTCATGAAGTACTCAAAGCTTGTAATGGCATCTATTGCTCTACTTCTTTGCTGCAGCACAGCCAATGCCCAGCTTCTCCCAGACTTTTACTCGAAGACGTGCCCCAAGGCATTGTCGATTGTTGAAGAAGTAATAAAGGACGTGGTAACGAAAGAACCCCGAATGGGCGCCTCGTTGCTTCGTCTTCACTTTCACGACTGCTTTGTTAATGTAATCACAATGTTTTTTCCCCTAAATCTTTAATATATTTTTAGTGAATATAGATTATTATTATTTTGTTCTTTTATATAATGTTTAAGTAATAAGTTATGTTTTCTATCATGTCATATATTAAAGTTTGATTCTTAGATAAAAACTGTTAAATAGTAAAAAATTATTAAGTTTATATTTTGTTCTCAGCGTTCATTGTATAGTTTTTTTAGTCAAATCTATTGCTCTATCTTTTATGAATATATATTTCACATAACCCATTTCTTATAAGAAAGAATAGAAATCTACTAATAAAACATCAGTCAATATTATAATTTGATTTGCTCTAGAAAATATCTCCTATAAAGATATCTTCAAATTCTATATGAATAGATTTAAAGATATATATGCTAGGTTTAACCATAATATAAATATTTTATTAATTAAAAATAAACATATATTAAAATAAATTGGGTAAGTATGAAATGTATCTCCAACAAGAACACACATCTGCCCATATAATTTCTAACAGCACCTTGACAACTTCTATAGGTGCCTTCTGATTTATGAATAGAAAATTTGTCAAGAGAAGTAGAGAAGGCCTATATATCAGTTAATCTAGAGTGACATTATCAATTAGTTTGGTCCCTGGTCATTTGATCAAGTTCTTGTAATGTTTGAATTCAATAGAATAATTTCTTTGTTGTACAATCTTATATTTATTTATTTATTTTGGTACAATTCTGTATGTATTCCGACTTCTGAATAGACAATTGTCCAGAGAAGACAAAAAATCAATCCAGATAATCCGTGGTAACATTAAGAGATCACACCCCTCATTAGCTTTTCTTAAATACCTTTTATCTTCATCATTATCTAGAGAAATAATCATAGTAATGTCAGTCGAGAAAACTTTTTATATGATAGCTGACGGCTTAAACATTCCACACTAAGTTCATTCTAACCATACTAAAAAAATGTTAAATAGTTAAAGTTGACTTATTTTTTCAAACTTAATTTTCTCCTTAATATGTGATGTTTAAGAATAACATATCATAATTGTGATCCATACGTACAAAGCTAATAGTATTTTGGATTTGTTCTCCAATTGCAGGGCTGTGATGGGTCTGTGCTCTTGGACGACACAAAAACATTCACAGGAGAAAAGAGTGCAGGAGCAAACTTTAACTCAGCCAGAGGCTTCGACGTCATTGACAAAATTAAGACTCGAATTGAGACTGTCTGCACTGGCGTCGTCTCCTGTGCTGATATTTTGACCATCGCCACTCGTGATTCTGTTGTCCAAGTAAATATTTCTGCACTCCTCTATTTCCATTTACAATTTTGTTTTGTGTATAAAAGGTTTAGATGCTTTTGGTTCGAGATATAAATATGTCTTCAATATGAATATTTAACCATTACGTTTCAATAAGATTTGATTAATCTGAAGAACAAAAATAACATTCTCACGATTTAATCATCATCGCATGATTCTTTTGATTAAGACACTTGCAAGTCAATTGTTTTTCTCTTCTCCACAATAACATCAGATATTTGTATTTATCATTAATAGTTGGGAGGCCCATCTTGGAATGTGAGACTTGGAAGGCGAGATTCAAGAAGTGCAAATCTAAGCGATGCAAACAACAACCTTCCAGGGCCTGGTTCAAGTCTTCAATCCCTAATCTCTGCATTTCGTGCTCAAGGACTGTCTACTAAGGACATGGTTGCACTTTCAGGTAACTCTAATTCAAACTTATACTAATGTCTTTTCAAAGCAATTTCAAGCAATTACTAGATTTCGGTAATTTATATATAATTATTATATTTGATATTAATAAGTAAGAAATAGTGGAGTTACAAATGAAGCGGATTAAATCATGGAAGAAATTTTTTAGTTAAGAGTATTTTAGTTTAATAGTATTAAGATGGGTTTTGTAATTCATTTTTGTGAACATCACTTACATATTATGAGTGCAAAATGTTCTTTTCATAAGAGATAGATTCTTGTGAACCACTTTTCATAAAATACAAGTCAATAAATTTAAGTCAAAAATTACACAATTAAAATTTTAATATTCATCTAGATCCAATGAGTGCTAAGTGTTCCATTTATTCTAATGAGAGATAGATTCATATGTTAAATATCACATATCAAGGAAGAAATTAAACTTAGGAAAATAAGTCAACTTTACTATTTAACACTTTTAGCCTAATAATAAGTCTTGGTGTGTGATGTTTTAAGCTGCTAATGAATCACTACTCATGAAACATGGGTCAATGAGTTCGACTCAAAAGCTATACAATTAAATCTTGATAACAATATCACAATATATTCACATTTCATCTTCCAGATAATAATAGAAAAACTCAATATACAATTTAATTTAGGAAGAACACATTAGACTTTTAACAAGCCATGGTGAAGAATTTTAACTTTATATTTGTGCAGGTGCTCATACAATTGGTCAAGCACGCTGCCTTTTCTTTAGAAGCCGCATCTACAACGAAACCAACATAGACAAGGCATTCGCTTCTTCTATGCAAGCGAATTGTCCCTTCAACAGTGGCAATGGTGACAACAATCTCTCACCCTTAGACAAGATAACTCCCAACGGTTTTGACAATGTGTACTACCAAAGTCTAACAGCAAAGAAGGGACTTTTTCATTCGGATCAGGAACTCTTTAATAAAGGCCCTACTGATGCTCAAGTTAGAAGATATAGCAACAATCAAGAAGCTTTCTTCAAAGATTTTGTGGCTGCAATGGTGAATATGGGAAACATCAAGCCTCTCACAGGGAGGAGAGGAGAGGTTCGGAAAAATTGCAGGAGAGTAAACTGATGTCTATAGAACATCATTACCTCGGCATCTGTGTTCGTAATGCAGCCCTTAATCAATCTTCTTGACTCTCGCTCTAGACTTCGTTGATTGATGGACAAAATCATCCATTCATCAAGTGTTTCTTGGTCTACAACTCTTTTTTATCAATAAGTCACTGGCTTTCTTCAATAACAAAGAAATTCATTTCAATCACAAATGGGCAGTGTTTATTGTTGGTGAAGAACGTTCTATATATCATAATAATGATAGAAGTTTGGATTTGCTTTGATTTTGATGAAAAACTTACTTTGTTCCATTCAAATATTTAACCAAAAAATTTAGAGCTTGTTTTGAACACACATTTACAATTAATGGTTTCATCGATTTAGCTTTTAAAATATATGGAAGAAGCACTTGTTTTTTATTTGACTTTTTAAAGTTAGAGGAAATAATTTGAGCGTATATATTTTTAATATCTGATCTTAATATTTTTTATTTAAGTTCTTTAAAGATTATTCAAAAAATTAGTCTTTTTAATTCTTTTTCAAAAAATTATTTTTATATAGTGATGGTTGAGTGCATCATATACAATATTTGTATTTAACATTTCTTCTAATATCTCAAAGTTAATATTGTTGTTTGAAACTAGTAGTGAGAGGGGGGTAAATTAGTTTGACCTTTAAATCGATCATCTTAATTAACACTTCAAATACCTTGCATATCAATTTCTTTAATAGAAAGGTAATGATAAATGCAACAAAGTAAAACAATGCAAGTTCAGACAAGAAGGTATACATCAATGACACAATAATTTTTCATGTGGAAACCCTCTATGAGAGGGTGAAACCACAATGGGAATAATATACTCACTAGCCTTTTACTGCAGATAAAAGGTTCCCATATTAAGAACTACAGTTGTTCCTTTCTGGGAACTCATCCTATCAAGAATGCTAGTAACATACTAAGATTACAATCAACTAGCTAAACCTACCTTGCTAGAGGATTTACAACACTCTTTTTCAAAGGTGCCATTTTAAAGGATTTACAAATGCTTACATACAAGCATGCCCAGTTAAGGGTTACACAAAGTTGCAATGGTGAGAAAGCACAACTAAGTCGATGATCTTGAAATGGCACTACATGCCTTGTAGATTCGTTGTTCTATGCTTGAAGTTCCTCTGACCTTTCTCCTCTGCTTCATGTAATGCCCTGATGGGGAACCCATGAGAAATAAACCTAACATATAACAATGTTTACTGAACTTTTTCTTTTTTAAAAAGTTTAAACAACATCAAGATAACATTAATGTGGAAGCAATATGAACATACACATCAAATAAACATAAAAAATTACAAATATAGTTTCAATTCTTTAAGGGTTCCTTCACATTGAGTTACATTAAGAAGTTTATATTAATTAGTTTAAGTTTCAAGTACAATGTCTCATGATTATAAAGAAATAACAAATGCATAATTTCATAAGCAAATGCATAAGTATAACTAATACAATGAAAGTACATTTGATAGTTAACATCCACTGCACATGTCGCAGGGTATGTGAGAATAGATACAAGTACAAATCAATTGAAAAGAAGTCTCCAAGGTAGGAATAAGAATGGTAAAGGTACAATTGCATCCTCGAACTTCCAATAGCTGACAATGTGAGAGAGATCCAAATGGTAAGAAGACACTATCTCTCGATCTCATGGTCACCTGGTTAGGCTTCCACTCCCATCGTGTAGGGAAGATAATGAACGATCATCATACAACTAGTCAATCATTAAACATTCTAAGGCAAGAAATTCCTAATTGCCAAAACTACCTCAAAGGTAACACATACCACTCAAGAAGATAAGATAATCTAAAAAGAAAGTACACTCAATCCAATACCAACACCGCATAACAAAACATCATACAAATACCAAGAATAGATCAAATCACCAAAATCATTACATAAAGTCAATGAAAGATATCCACCTCAAGCCAAGAACCACATGTCAAAAGTACATCATCCCTAAACCACCAATCACCATCAATGAAAGTAAATAACCACAATAAATACATCCAACAATAAGTACACCACCAAAGGTACAAAAAAATCTACAGAGGAGACTTAGGCTACATACTAGGGAGTGACATCACATGGTCAAACTACTTGAGTTGTCCTGGATTGATCTCTCAATAGACCTCGAACCCTCAAGCATTGAGTTACCCTGGATTGGTTACTCTAAACCCTGAAACTTTAACATGTCACATGTGGAACCAGAATACCCTCTCAAGAAGACGAGACAAACTAGTCATACCTCTCACTAAGTATCATCTCATTTCCATCCTTAGTCTATACAAGCACTCAAGGCATGGGCAGGGAAAATATCTCTAACTTATCCTTTTAGTGTGTTTTCAAATATTAATTACTAGATTATCACTTATTACATAAACCTTGGCATTGACCACTTTAGGTCTTGGACCTCGACTGCAAGACACTCCCAAAGATATGTACCTAGAAAATCTCTCCTAAGCACAAAACACAGTTGTGTCCCATATCACAACACCCATAAAGATCAAGCTCAATTCCTTAACAAACAACCCAAAAATAAATTGGTTCTCCCAACCCAAGTAAACATAAATGCACCACATAGCAAAACTCATAAATGCTCTTTCAAATTCAAAAACAAAAGCTCATCATAATATCCGGAATAGATATACATCATAAAAGAAATCACAAAGAAAATCTATGGTGTATGTCCTAGTTGGACCAACTACACAAGTCAGATTAAACAATCACAATTAAAAAAATCACAATACAATTCCAAAACCATCACCAGATAGATACCCAAAAAAAAATCTCAAATAAGCATATAGAAAGTCAAAGATTTCAATAAGGAGATTAAAATTATTTATTGTTCAAAAGCTCATTTTGACCATATGAATAGATTTTAAAAATAATAATAATGACCATATAAAATTATTAGCATTTAATTATAATTCAAAATTATTAAAAATAATGCTAAATTATATTTGAATTATTAATAATTCTAACAAAATAATTTACAAATCAATTTATAAATAAGTCTCATTTGAAAATCCAAATTAGCTTGATCAATTTACAAATTCTATTATCATAAATTAATCTTTAAATTAGCTAAATTTTAGTTTAAGATAAAATAATTTAAATTAAGTAACTGATTCTTTTAACAAACTAACTTTATACCATCTATAAAAAAATTTAAAAACTAATTTAAAACCAACTTAAATCCTAAATTACTTAAACAAACTAAACTATACTAAAATTATAAAAAGAAACTAATAGTCCTTTTCCTTTCTAAAATTACAAGGCCTTTTCATTTTAAAATTTATGAATGTGGAGGGGTCCACCTCCTATTCCCCATTTACACATAGGTTTTTTTTTTTAAATAAACAAATAGAATATGTTGCTCTCATTTTGTAAGTTATCATCCTTTATTTTTCGACAATAGTGGGATTTAATGTTGTTTATTTATTTATTTTGAATTATTTTAAATTTTTTTTAAAAATATAATGAACTTTCTCAATAAAATATATAATTTTTTTCATTTTCTATGTATACACAGATCCCATATAGAAACTGTAATATAAAGTTTTATATTATTTTTTAAAATGAAGCAAATAGATCTTTTCTAATGGTATATTCAATCTTGGGTTTTCAAACCCTACCTCACGCTAATGCTAACAATCTAGTAGCCAAGTGAAATTATGTTGCAACAAGATCCTTCAAGCCACCAAAATTCCCTTCTTTTCTAAACCCCAGAGCTACTCTCCAAATCATGTGTGTGCAATAATGACCCAAAAACCCTCTAATATAGAAATCTAATTGTCTTTTAGGGTTTCTATCTCCACAATCTCTAAAATAGTAATTATTTTTATTTAATTATTCCTTTCATGCACACTTAATTATTTTTTAATTAAAATATTATTTTATTTATTTCTCCACATTGCAATTAAAGTAAATTCATAAAAAGACATTTATTTATTATTTAATTAATAAAGATAACTTAAGGGCATTTTTTTTTAAAGCCAAAGTGGGGTTACCACCATATTTTTATTAATAAACAGGTTCAAAGACTCCCCCATGGAAGAACTAGAAAGAAACCTCCAGATCGTAGTCGTATACAAATATATCAATATATCATTTGGTACATATTGGTTTACACAAGAAAACCATAAATCCTTATAGGATGATGCCTTAAAACACAGAAGTCCTCCAAGTTTTATCATGCCAATCTAGACCAAGGACACATTTTAGATGACAAAAATTACAAAATTACAAAATATGCTTATCAGCATGCTGATGCTATACACTTGTATAATTGATTTGATCAATCTTCCATGGGGAAAGATGAGTGCCAAGATTTTTCCCATCCAGCAAGCAAAGCCAAGACATTGTCAGTTTCCCATCCATCAAGCGCATGTTCAACTATTGGTCGTGTGTTAGAGGAATGACTAGGTGAGATCGTGACATACAGATCTAGGACCTGTATTGCATTACCAAAGGGTAGACAATTGCCATATGAAGGTTGGACCAAAGGGAGTAGTGAAATTACCATGTCCAAAATCATGATGGGATGCAAACCCTAAAATTCCTTGGGAAGAGCTCGTCATGGAGACACCCGCAAGTGTGGCAAGAAGGAAATGCCAAACGTAGCATTCTGGTCCCACAGAGAATCTTCACAAATATGGGATTCAGATAGTGTAGAAATACACAAGCATTGGCTTATCAAGCATCCTCCCATCCACTCATTTTCATAAGTATAGCTATGTGAATCATTGATGCACTGGCAATACCATCCACCAAGCAATAACTATCAAGTGCAAATTTGAATAGTGACAGGCATCACATCCGCACTTGAGGAGTCTCCATCAAATTCCACCCTATCTGATTGGAGTATATGTTTTAGCTGGGCATCCTATTTTAGGATTACATCAGGAATCAAAGACTCGTTGTCATTTCCATCACATCCTTTATTTGCTGAATAATCTGCTACTTTATTACCTTCCCATAGAGAATTTGAGATGTGGACTTCTTGGAATGTGTCCAACAATTGCCATATTTGCTAAAGAATGTGTGTAAGTCTCCAATTATGAGAGGTTTGATTAATGCATGCTGAAATTATGACCATAGAATCACCTTCAATATGAATCTATTGACATCCCCCCTTTTTTGCCAATATTAATCCCTCAAATAATGCCTGGGCCTCTGCCATGTTGTTTGTTCCAAATGGTAGTGGGCGACATTTTATTACTATTAATAAACCTTGGTGATCCCAAATACATACTCCTGCCCCAGAATTTCTTGGGTTACCTCTTGAAGAGCCATCAAAATTTATTTTACTAACCCCATTAGATGGTAGTTTCCGTTTGATTAATGCTCTATTTTGCACCTTATTAGGTATTGTTTGAGAGCCCCATCCAAATGACACATGAATTTGTTTCCATTCTTGAATTATAGATGAATCCCATGGAGTCATAACCAAATTATGCTTTAATTTACTATGACTAGCATTAACTAGTTCAGATATTGATGTCTCAAGATGAGATGTGACTGTTTGGATTGATGAGGTAGTTCTATGAAAGATCCTTTTGTTTCTCTCGCACCATAATGCCCACACAACTAGTGTTGGTATACACTTCCAAATAGCAGAGAAGAGGGATGAGGAGTATAATGGTGGCCATGATTCAAATAGATCCAAAAGCCTGCATGGGACTGGAATAGAATAGTTTAATTTCCCAAGGACAAAAAACCATCAATCCTATGCAAATTGATAGTTTAGGAATAGATGATTTGTATCTTCCTGATGATTATCACATAGAGGGTATTTGAAGGGTTGAGATATATTGAGTATGTGTAACCTTTCACTAGTTAATGCCCTATTGTTCAAAGCTAACCAAACAAAACAAACTGCCTTTGGTAGAGTCAGATGATTCCAGCAGAAAGTGTAGGCATGGGATGGTTTAATGGTTGCATCTCTTTGTTGGATGAGCTTATAACCTTCATTGATGGTGAAATTTCCATCTAATCCCAGTGCCCATATCAATTTATCCTCTAGATTTGATAAGTAGACTACCTTTTGAGAAAAGATCTTTTTCAAGCATTGGATCTCTTGAGGGGTCAAAGGTAATTCATGTGGATCCTTCCATATCACCTTCCTTGAATGTAAACATACTGCCGATACATAATCTCTTAAGTAAGTACCCCAAGTATTTTCTGAAGTAGTATCTATGTCCTCTATATCATCCATTCTAATTAAAGGCAGTGCACCATTCCATGAATCACGCCAAAATTTAACTGATAGACCATTATTCACTTCCCACATAATGAAGTTACATATTATTTCCCTGGAGGAAATCATGAAATCCCAAATGGTTGAACTTTTAGGTGGGTATGATACTGTGAAAATTTTGGATGAGTTTGCTTCATCTAAGTACTTCTTTTGCATAATTCGGCACCAGATGTTATGTGGTTTGCTATACATTTGCCAAACTAATTTACCCCCAAAAGCTTGATTTCATTTTTGCAAATCATGTATCCCTACTCCTCCTAGTTGTTTTACTTGTGCCATCTTTTGCAAAGAGACTAAGGGAACTTTCTTTTCACCATTCATGTTGCATGTCCATAAGAATTCTCTAAGCATTTTCTTAATTGTTTGGATAACTGATGGGGGCACTTTCAGAACCGATAAATAGTAGTTAGGAATAGCTAATAGGACTAATTTGATAAGTAGAATTATGCCAAATAATGACAACCATCGAGCTTTCCATGCTACTATTCTGGATTTGATCCTTTCAATTATAGGTGTCTAATAGCTAATTTTGTTTGCCCCCATAAAAAAGGGAGATTCCAAGGTATATAGATAGAAGGAAGTATATTGAAAATCCTAAGAGATTGACAATTTTATTGGATATAATCTGATTAGTGTTGAACAAGTAGACTTTAGATTTAAGGGCATTGACCCTTTGGTTTGATGCTGCTATATAAAGGTCCAACACTTCTTTAATCTTCCTAGCCTTCGATATGTTAGAGATCCCAAATAGTAATGTGTCATCTGCAAAAAGGGAATGTGTCACTGAAATATCTGATTGGCCAATCTGCACACCTAGCCATTTGCCTACCACTTGCTTCCTCTAAATAAGTCTACTGAATGATTCTGCCATGAGAATGAATAATACTGGTGATAGAGGACCCCCCTATCTAACTCCTTGTGTGGATGTGAAGAAACCAAGTGGTACACCATTTATCAAAATTGAAAGTCCAACTCCAAAAATACATGGTTTAATCCATTTACACCAGCCTTTCGCAAATCCAAACTTCCACAATACCTTGGGTAGGAATGTCCAATTTACTTTATCATATGCTTTCATCATATCCAACTTGATGACTAAGTGGGATGATTTACTACTGTTAATGGAATGGAGGACTTCATGTGCCACTAAAGCACCTTCCATTGTTTCCCTAATTGGTACAAAACCCCCTTGAGGTTGTGAGATAATGTTAGGAATGAGATGTTGCATCCTTAGATAGATAGCCTTTGTGATGATTTTATAAATAGTATTGCATAGAGATATTGGCCAAAAATCTACAAAAGTTTATGCCACTAATTTTTAATTCTTTATTAATTAAATAATAATGCTACTAAATAATTAAAGTTTATTATTTAAATTTTGAAATTCTTTTAATGTAGTTTTCTAAATTAGGACTTTAAATTAACTCTTTTAAAGTAAGAGAAAATCCATATAATTTTAATAATCGAATAAATGCAAAATTGTCCTATTTTAACTTTTTCAATTTTTAAATTAAATAACAATTGATAAATCAATATCAATGATCAATCCAAGAATCATAAATAACTAGCCTATTAGGGAAATCACTGAGTCAAACCTCAAGAAATGCATAAGAAAAATCAACCAAAGCAAGAATCAAACCACATACACACAAAAGACTTATAGGTTTTAAAAAAAGGTAGACAGTCAATTACAAGTCCTCCTTGCAGGACAAATATTTAGGCTATGTTTGGGATTGTACCTAATCATCATCTTCTCATTCTCACTATTTGAGTATTGTAATAGGGCATGCTCATCCTAGTAATTTAGGGAAGTCAATGCCCAATACCTACATCTTGCATAAAAGACGAGCATGTACATGTACATAAATATATCTAAACTAAACAGACAATGGTAGGGAGTGGTACATCGTGTAGATCCTAACTAGTAGGTGACTACGACTCCCTCCCTTAACCACATCAAACATGTCAGACATGAGATAAAATAGACATGCGCACCATACACATGCAACTATGGGGTAAGTACCATTATAAATCATGAGACAACTTATCAAATTCTCAGATACAACAATGCATCTCTATGAATACAAACATATTCATCATTAAAGACATCTCATTTAACATCATTATGAAAGAAACCACATTTACTAACTAGGAATCATCAAAGCATCATTAACACATAAGTAGCCATTATCATTAACAACACATGAAATGTAATCAACTAACTAATTATTATAGATATATCTTTATCCAAGTTATGGAATGATATCATATAGTTGAAATCAAATAACTCTAAAACTAACCAATGCATGAAATTGGCCTAAAAGAGTTTTCCAATCAAAACATAAAAGAAAACTACATGTGGGGATTACATCCACCTCCCCTATAATTAGGCTTACTCCTGGAAGCCTATTACAATGACTAGGGTAACTAAAAGTCAAAGTGTACTATCCACAATGTCAAACAAAAGGGTCATTTAAGAAACTAATACAAATAAGTTAACTATGTATACACTTTCAGTAACTTAGAAAAATATGATTATGGTTTAATAATAAATCGAAAACCATATTGATCCAACATTCATCTTTTTAACAAATACTAAAATAGATCCCCTACAACACTCCAAGCAAAAGATCAACATCTTTCAACTCATCAGAAAACATAAAGGGTATAATGCATAGATATAAAGCAAATGTCTACAACATAAATGTTATGAGTTTCCAAGTTTCATGTTCAAAAGTTCCACTGCTTCTAATTTGGTTTTGTTCAAACTTTTTAGGTTCAAGTTTGATGTTGATAAATGTTTGTTTGTTAATCTTGTTACAAGTTTACTAGTTTCTCAAGTGATGGTGCACAATATACCTAGAGTTCCCCAAATTGAAATGTGGGTTCTGATGCCAGATGTAATGCCCCATTCGGGAACCCAAGAGAAATAAACCTAACATGTAACAATGTTTACTGAACCATTTTTTTTTAGTTTAAACAACATTAAGATAACATTAATGTAGAAGAAATATTAACATACACATCAAATACACATAAGAAATTACAAATACAGTTTCAATTTGTCAAGGGTTCCTTCATGTTGAGTTACATTAAGAAGTTTATATTAATTAGTTTAAGTTTCAAGCACAATGTCTCATGATCATAGAGAAATAATAGATACATAATCTCATAATAAATTGCATAACTAATACAATGAAAGTACATTTAATGGTTAATATCTACTACACATGTCACAGCATATATGAGAATATATACAAGTACATTAATTGAAAAGAAGTCTCCTAGGTAGGAATAAGAATGGTAAAGGTACAATTGCATCCTCAAACTTCCAATGGATGACAATGTGAGGGGGAACTAAATGTTAAGAAGACACTACCTCCTAACCACATGGTCACCTAGTCAAGCTTCCACTCCTACCGTGCAGGAAAGATAATGAATGATCCTCATACGACTAGTCAATCATGAAACATTCTTAGGCAAGGAATTCCTAATAGCCAAAACTACCTCAAAGGTAGCACATACTACTTGGGTAGAAGCAAGAAGTTGGGTCTCAATTCTGCGGAAGTCTACAGATTGAGATTGTGCTCTTTTAGAAATGGGTACCCATTTTAGGCTCGGGTACCCAATTCAAAATTTAAAAAATGGGCACCCATTTTTTATTTTCAAAAAATGAGTACGCGTTTTTTCAATTTAAAATAATGGGTGTCTGTTTCTTACAACATGGGGCAAGATTTTTTCTCCTACCTCGAATTTTGGTTTGGGATAGGCTTGATGAGACCAAGCATATGCCTTGACCTCTCAAGATTTGGCTAAGGCATTGAATTGAAAAATTTACGCCTTGCCACAATTTTTAGAGGGTCTTCCCGATCAAATTCTTTTATGAAACAAAAATCCATTAGAACTCTCACTGCCCTAATTTTAGAAATATAAATTTTATAGGGCTATTTTTTTATTTGCTATTTTTGCATTATTTTTTAATCAAAAGTGGTACCTAAATGTAAAATAGTGAAGTTCACTAAAACTTTAATAACTTTCTTATTTTATAATTTTTCTTAAATTAATTTATATGTCATCAATCTACATACAATTCTTTTGTGGTTAAAAAAAAAAAGAATTTTTGAAAAAAGTGAAATTTTGATCAAATTATGGTGTCTGTACATGAGAGTTTTAAAATTTACCTTTATAGCCAATTAATAATTAATAATAATAAAATTATTAAATTAAAAATTAATGAAAATTATTATCATAAATCTTAGGTGTATTAGGTAACTCCCCTTAAAAGGATTTATGAAATTCATTTATTTGTGCCAAATTATGGTGTCCATACAGGAGTGTGGTATGGTCCTAAAATAGGGATTTTGAAAAAGTGGTTTTTAAAGATCCATACCAAAAAAAATTATCATATGGGTACACAAATAAATTACATATTCAAAAATTAGATTCCAAACACTACAATTTTTATTTCTAAAGTTTTTTTATATTTAATCTCTAAATGCCTCAAATTTTGACATCAATTGACAAGAAATTTCAAAAGTAGGAAAAACACTTCCACTTTTTGCCTAAAAGTGAGACCCAACTTCTTGCACTTACCCACTTAAGAAGACAAGATAATCCAAAAAGAAAGTACACTCAATCAAATATGAAGACCACATAAAAAAAACATCATACAAATGCCAAGAATAGATCAAATCGCCAAAATCATGAGATAAACTCACTGAAAGATATCCACCTCAAGTCAAGAACCACATGTCAAAATTACATCATCCCTAAACCACCAATCTCCATCAATGAAAGTAAATAACCACATTAATTACATCCAACAATAAGTACACTACTAGAGGTACAAACAAAATCTACAGAGGAGACTCAGGCTACATACTAGGGAGTGTCATCACATGGTGAAACTACTTGAGCTACCCTAGACTGATCTCTCAATAGACCCCAGACCCTCAAGCATTGAGTTACCTTGGACTAGTTACTCTAAACCCCAGACCCTCAACATGACATGTGTGGAACTAGAATATCCTCTCAAGAAGACAAGGAAAACTAGTCATACCTCTCACTAGGTATCATTCCATTCTCATCCTTATTATGTACAAGCACTCAAGGCATGGGCAATGTAAATATCTCTAATTTTTCTTTTTAGTGTGTTTCCCCAAAATATTGATTAGTAGATTATCACTTATTACATAACTTACAATAGGTTACCGTGGCACTAACCACTTCATGTCTCAGACCCCTACTACAAGCCACTCCCAAAGACATGTACTTAGACAACCTCTCATAAGAACATAGAAGACAATTGTGTCTCATACCACAACACCCATAAAGATCAAGCTTAGTTCCTAAACAAGCAACCTGAAAATAAGTTGGTTCTCCCAACCCAAGTAAACATAAATGCACCACATAGCAAAACTCATAAATGTTCTTTCAAATTTAAAAACACAAGCTTGTCATAATATCCAAAATAGATATACATCATAAAAGAAATCACAAAGAGTTAGGCCAACTACACAACTCACATTAAACCATTACCAAAAAAAAACACAATGTAATTTCAAAACTGTCACCAAATAGATACCAAAAAAAAATCTCGAATAAGCATATAGAAAGCTAAAGATTTCAATCCTCATATTAAAATCATTTATTTTTCAAAAGCTCATTTTGACCATATGAATATATAAAAATAATAATAGTAATGACCATATACAATTATTAGCATTTAATTATAATTCAAGTTTATTAAAAATCATGCTAAATTATATTTTATTTATTAATAATTCTAACAAACTAATTTACAAATCAATTTATAAATAAGTCTCATTTGAAAATCCAAATTAGCTTGATCAATTTAAAAATTCTATTATCATAAATTAATCTTTAAATTAGCTAAATTTTAGTTTATTTTAAATTATTTTAAATTAAACTAAAATTTAGCTAATTTAAAGATTAATTTATGATAATAGAATTTGTAAATTGATCAAGCTAACTTAAATCCTAAATTACTTAAACAAACTTAACTATACTAAAATTATAAAAAGAAACTAATAGTCCTTTTCCTTTTTAAAATTACATGTCCTTCTCTTGTGCCTTTTCATTTTAAATTAATGAATGTGGAGGGGTCCACCTCCCATTCCCTATTTACCTATGTGAGAATAGGGAGTACATAGGTCTTTTTTTTTTTTTAAATAAACAAATGGAATTGGTTGCTCTCATTTTGTAAGTTATTGTCCTTTACTTTTCGACGATAGTGAGATTTAATGTTGTTTATTTATTTATTTTGAATTTGTTTTAATTAAAATGTTTTTTATAATAAACTTTCTAAATGAAATGCATTATTTTTTTCATTTTCTGTGTAGGCACAAATCTGGTACAAAAACTTTCCAGTAACATAAAGTTTTATATATATATAAAAGTAAAATTGTGTCAATATCAACAACATATATATGAGTAAATGCACAAAGTTGTGGTGCCAAAAGGGGGGGGTATAAGTGGACACCTTTTTCCTGAAATCAGCAAATTCTGGACTTCAACAAGAATTTGAAGATAGTTACGCTCAAAATTTTAAGATATGACAAAAATAAAAGTCGTAGTCCTTTGAATCTAGTTTCTAAACTACTAATTTTTTTTCAAAATGGTTTAGTTTTAGGTCCTCAAAAAAGTGGGCCACAGAAAGTGGTACTGTTTATTCCAAAAACACATAACATAGTACAAAGTGTGGCCCCCCTAAAATTTTAACTTTTTCGGGTAATTTTATAATGTGTATTTTTTTTTTAATGAATTTTTAAATTAGACCCATCCCAAAAATGTGAAATATCTATGTGCTCCCCCTAGAAATGATTGAAAACTAATCTAAAATGAAAACTTCTTTTTTTCAAAGTGTGTAGAATGGAGTCTAGTTTCTAAAAAACTAAGTTGTTACAAAATTCGATGAATGAGCTAAAATCTACAGCCCAATTAGTACATGGTGGTTTTTGACAAAAAATGAACATACATTCAAAAGAAATTATAGATGAAAGACTTAATATAGTTCAAATTAAAAATAAATTATATGGTTAGATAGCTAATACAGAGACCTATAATGTTATGTAACTTGATCTTATCGATACCCAACCACAAAGAATCTTGAAGGGGAGCACACAAGAAAAATTAATCATTTTTTGTATGTTTGCTGGAAAATACGTCTCAGACCTGTTTATAAACTCCAAACCTTTGGGTTGGATCTCCAAGGCAAAACCAAGCCTTAGGCTTGGTTTTAATGCAAATCTTTGAATAGCGTGTGCGCCCTATAGCGCGCACGCCCTATTAAAATGCTATTGAATTTGAGGTAGTGCGCACGCGCTACAGTGCGCATGCACTATTGAGACCTAAATTGAAAATCAAAACCAAGAGAGAGCTGGGGGGTGGGGCGAGGGAATGGCTATTTGTGTGTGAGAGAGAGATAGAGAGAAAGTAGGGGATGGGAGAGGGCAGAGAGGAAGTGAGAAAGAGTAGGGGTGGCAGAGAGAGTATAGGATAGGAGATAGAGGAAATGTGAGAGAGTAGGGGTGGCAAAGAGAGTACAAGATGCAAGAGAGAGGAAGTGTGAGAGAGAGAGTAGAGGTGGTAAAGAGAGAGTATGGGATGGGGGAGAGAGATTGAAAGTAGGGGATGGGAGAGAGAGGAAGTGTGAGAGAGAGTACAAGTTGGGAGAGAGATATTGAGAGTAGGGGATGGGGGAGAGAGAGAGTAGGTGGTGGGAGACGGAGTGGGAGAGGAAGAGCGAGAGAGAGGAGGATGGGAGTGCATGTGTGTGAAAGAGAGAGAGTAGGGAATGGGAGAGGGGGAAGATAGAGTAGCTTGAGAGAGAGTAGGGGATGGAAGAGAGAGTAGGGGATGGAAGAGAGAGTAGGTGATGGGAGAGGGAGTGGGAGAGGGAGAGAGAGAGGGGGGATGGAAATGTGTGTAAGAGAGAAAGAGAGAGAGTGTGAAAATGTGAGAGAGGGTAGGGGGTAGCAGAGAGAGAGTAGAGAGGGAGAGAGTGAGAGAGAGAGAGAGTGAGAGAGAGTGAGAGTAGGCAGTGGGAGAGGGAGAGCGAGTGAGAGAAAAAGTAGAGGATGGGAGAGGAGAGAGGGGGGATGGGTGTGTGTGAAAGAGAGAGAGTAGGGAATGAGAGAGGGGAGAGAGAGATAGAGAGAGTAGGGGATGGGATAGAAAGAGAGTAGGCAATGGCAGAGGGAGTGGGAGAGGGAGAGAGAGGGTGGATGGAGGAGAAAGAGATTAGGCAATGGTAGAGGGAGTGGGAGAGGGAGAGAGAGGGGGGATGGAAGTGTGTGTAAGAGAGAAAGTAGGGGATGGGAGAGAGAGTGAGAGAGAGTAGGGGTGGCAAAGAGAGAGAGTGAGAGTAGGGGATGGGAGAGAGAGGGAGAGAGAGAGAGAGAGATAGTAGGCGATGGGAGAGGGAGTGGGAGGGAGAGGGAGAGGGGGAATGGAAGTGTGTAAGAGAGATAGAGTTGGGGATGGGAGAGAGTAGGCAATGGGAGAGGGAGTGAGAGAGAGAGAGAGGGGGGAATGGGAATGTGTATAAGAGAGATAGAGTAGGGGATGGGAGAGAGTGTGAGAGTTTGAGAGAGAGTAGGGGGTGGTAGAGAGAGCTTGTATAGGATGGGGGTGAGAGAGAGAGTAGGGGATGGAAGAGAGAGAGTGAGAGTAGGGGATGGGAGAGAGAAAGTAAAGAGGGAAAGAGAGTACTTGAGAGAGAAAGAGATAGTAGGTGGTGCAAGAGGGAGTGGGAGAGGGAGAGAGAGGGGGGATGGGAGTGTGTGTGACAAATCTAGAGAGTAGGGGATGGGAGAGGAGAGAGAGAGGGGGGGATGGGAGTGTGTGTCTATGAAAGAGAGAGAGTAGGGGATGGGAGAGGGGAGAGAGATCATAGGGGATGGGGGAGAGGGAGTGGGAGAGGGAGAGAGAGAGAGGGGGAATGGGAATGTGTGTAAGAGAGACAGAGTAGGGGATGGGAGAGAGTGTGAGAGTGTGAGAGAGAGTAGGTGGTGGCAGAGAGAGCTCGTATGGGATGGGAGAGAGAGAGTGAGATTAGGGGATGGGAGTGTGAGAGAGAGTAGGGGATGGGAGAGAGAGAGAGTGAGAGTAAGGGATGGGATGGGAGAGAGAGAGAGAGTAGAGAGGGAGAGAGAGAACTTGAGAGAGAGATCTAGTAGGCGGTAGGAGAGGGAGAGGGAGAGAGATAGGGGGGATGGGAGTGTGCATGATAGATGTAGAGAGTAGGGGATGGGAGAGAAGAGAGTGGGGGGATAAGAGTGTGTGTGTCTGTGAAAGAGAGAGAGTAGGGGATGGGAGAGAGTGTGAGAGTGTGAGAGAGAGTACGAGATAGGAGAGACAGAGTGAAAGGATGGGAGAGATAGAGTGAAAGGATGGGAGAGAGTGAGAGAGTAGGGGGTGGCAGAGAGAGAGAGAGTATGGGATGGGAGAGATAGAGTGAAAGGATGGGAGAGAGTGTGAGAGAGAGTAGGGGATGGGAGAGAGTGTGAGAGAGAGTTGGGAATGGGAGAGAGAGAGTAAGAGTAGGGGATGGGAGAGAGAGAGTAGAGAGGGAGAGAGAGAACTTGAGAGAGAGAAATAGTAGGTGACCTGGGAGAGGGAGTGGGAGAGGAGGAGAGAGAGGGATGGGAGTTCGTGTGACAAATCTAGAGAGTAGGGGATGGGAGAGAAGAGAGAGGGGGGATGGGAGTGTGAGTGTGTGTGTGTGTGTGTGTCTATGAAAGAGAGAGAGAGTAGGGGATAGGAGAGAGTGTGAGAGTGTGAGAGAGAGTAGGGGGTGGCAAAGAGAGAGTACGAGATGGGAGAGACAGAGTGAAAGGATGGGAGAGAGTGTGAGAGAGAGTAGGGGATGGGAGAGAGTGTGAGAGAGAGTTGGGAATGGTAGAGAGAGAGTAAGAGTAGGGGATGGGAGAGAGAGAGTAGAGAGGGAGAGAGAGAACTTGAGAGAGAGAAATAGTAGGTGACCTGGGAGAGGGAGTGGGAGAGGAGGAGAGAGAGGGATGGGAGTGCATGTGACAAATCTAGAGAGTAGGGGATGGGAGAGAAGAGAGAGGGGGGATGGGAGTGTGAGTGTGTGTGTGTGTCTGTGAAAGAGAGAGAGTAGGGGATAGGAGAGAGTGTGAGAGTGTGAGAGAGAGTAGGGGGTGGCAAAGAGAGAGTAAGAGATGGGAGAGATAGAGTGAAAGGATGGGAGAGAGTGTGAGAGAGAGCAGGGGATGGGAGAGAGTGTGAGAGAGAGTTGGGAATGGTAGAGAGAGAGAGTAAGAGTAGGGGATGGGAGAGAGAGAGTAGAGAGGGAGAGAGAGAACTTGAGAGAGAGAAATAGTAGGTGACCTGAGAGAGGGAGTGGGAGAGGAGGAGAGAGAGGGATGGGAGTGTGTGTGACAAATCTAGAGAGTAGGGGATGGGAGAGAAGAGAGAGGGGGGATGGGAGTGTGAGTGTGTGTGTGTGTCTGTGAAAGAGAGAGAGTAGGGGATAGGAGAGAGTGTGAGAGTGTGAGAGAGAGTAGGGGGTGGCAAAGAGAGAGTATGAGATGGGAGAGACAGAGTGAAAGGATGGGAGAGAGTGTGTGAGAGAGTAGGGGATGGGAGAGAGTGTGAGAGAGAGTTGGGAATGGGAGAGAGAGAGAGTAAGAGTAGGGGATGGGAGAGAGAGAGTAGAGAGGGAGAGAGAGAACTTGAGAGAGAGAAATAGTAGGTGAACTGGGAGAGGGAGTGGGAGAGGAGGAGAGAGAGGTATGGGAGTGTGTGTGACAAATCTAGAGAGTAGGGGATGGGAGAGAAGAGAGAGAGGGGATGGGAGTGTGAGTGTGTGTGTGTGTCTATGAAAGAGAGAGAGTAGGGGATAGGAGAGAGTGTGAGAGTGTGAGAGAGAGTAGGGGGTGGCAAAGAGAGAGTACGAGATGGGAGAGACAGAGTGAAAGGATGGGAAAGAGTGTGAGAGAGAGTAGGAGGTGACAGAGAGAGAGAGTACGAGATGAGAGAGATAGAGTGAAAGGATGAGAGAGAGTGTCAAAGAGAGTAGGGGATGGGAGAGAGTGTGAGAGAGAGTAAGAGTAGGGGATGGGAGAGAGAGAGAGAGAGAGTAGAGAGGGAGAGAGAGAACTTGAGAGAGAGAGAGAGAGATAGTAGGTGGTGGGAGAGGGAGTGGAAGAGGAGGAGAGAGAGGGATGGGAGTGCGTGTGAGCGATCTAGAGAGAGGGGGATGGGAGAGGGGAGAGAGAGGGGGGGATGGGAGTGTGTATCTACAAAAGAGAGAGTTTAGGGGATGGGAGAGGGGAGAGAGAGAGTAGTGGATGGGAGTGTTTGTAAGAGAGAGTAGGGGATGGGAGAGAGTGTGAGAGAGAGTAGGAGGTGGCAGAGAGAGAGAGTAAGAAGTGGGAGAGGGAGGATGGGACTGTGTGTGAGAGATCTAAAGAGTAAAGGATGGGAGAGGGGAGAGAGAGAGAGTGTAGGGGATGGGAGAGGGGAGAGAGAGTAGGAAGAGAGAGAGAGTAGGGAGAGAGAGAGAGTAGGGAGGGTGGAGAGTGATGTGTTCTAATATAGTGCGTACGCGCTATAGCGCGTATGCACTATGTGAAATCATTTAAAAATGGTCAAAAAGCAACTTTGGGGCCCATTTCATTCATTCTCTACTTTTGTTCTGTTCTGCACTCTGTTATCCCGACAGAAATCGTAGGTTTCAACACAGCAAACATTCTTTCAAAGTGGCAAACACTATTTCAAGCTAACAAACACTATTTCAAGGTGGCAAACACTTTTGGAAGCTAACAAACACCAAATTCAATCATTGGATACACGATTTGAAGACTTTTTGAATATTCTTTGTATAGAAAAGGTTAGTGCAATCTATTTTAAATATTGTTTGTTGATATATAGATACAAATTTGATTATAATTTGACATGTTGTTTAATATATAGTGAATTCATTTAAATTTGTATGTTTCAATGAAATGTTATTTCAAAATGGTTAGAAATTTGACAAGTCATTTTATATATATATTGTGTATTCATTCAAATAATTATAATTTTTATATGTATTTGAATAATTTGTAATTTACACATTTTAACTAATTCAAATGTTTGAATAATTTGACATGTAGAAATCATCATCATGCCAAGGAAGAAACCAAAAAATCAAACAAATGAAGATAGGGAGAGAGATTTGGCAATTAAAAGAGATAAAATGAAATTACTATGTGAGCAAAGAAAATTGCAAAGCAATAATGAAGAATTGACTTTCGAAGAGGATCAAGAACCACCGGTACCAAGAAACAAAGAGGAAGAATTGGAAAGACAAAGAGAACAAATGAGACTGTTACGCTCAAGAAGACAATTGAATTGTGAAGCTACACCATCTTCTAATGTTGGAGTCATATCGTCCGCTACACCATCTTCCAATGTTGAAGTCATATCGTCCTCTCATGTTGAAAAGACACCGATTTGTAGATCCGACAATATACACACTCCATCATGTCATGTTGAAGGCACAACATCAACACATCAAGTAGGTGATATTCCATCTTTTGCATCTTATTGCCAAGGCACATCATCTTCAGTTCAAGGTACGCAATACACTCAACCTTATGTTGATGTTCAAAATGTTGAGAGAATTGAAAAGATTATAACACCTTCTAGAATTCGTTTTAGAAGACCAAAATATTTGATTGATATTGATAGTAACATTTTGAAATCAATGCCTGACAAGATTAGCAAGTGTACTTCTCAAAGAAAAGTTAATCGTATGTGGAGATTATTTTTTGATGAATTAAATATTACAGGTCAATGCCAATTATTTTTTGAAATGATGAGAAATTTAAAATTTAGGCCTATCATGAAGATTCTTGGGCTAAGAACGATGGATGATTCAAATGAAAAAAACATTGTAAAGAATCTAATGAATGCTTATGACAAAGTGGGTTCTAAATCATGCACCAAAGATAGTAATATCGCAAGACGAGTACTTACATCGACAATAGTAAGTAGCCAAATGAAGAAAGCTTGACTCATGAGAAAGACAAGAAAAATATTAAAAATTGGTAGACGTACTCTAAGGAGAGCCATGCTAAGGCGTGAGAGATTGGAAGATCCAACAAAAAATGAGTTATGGACATTTAGTGGTAGACTACCGCGAAAGGATAAAGAAATTAGTGAAGCCTTGAAATCATTGATCGAAGATTTTTGAAAAAATAACACACGTGTTTCCCCTAATCAAAGAGATGTTGTAAGGAGGATTTGTAGCCAAAATCACGAGCCACATGCAAAACATTTTTTGGACACAACTCAAACACAATTTTTTGCAAAATTTATTGGTATGTATCCTCAAATTTCAATAAGTCAAAGATTTTTTGAGATGGATAAACCTTTTTATGTGAAGATAAATCACACACGCACAACTTGTTGTTGTAGGATACATATTGAATTTTCTAACCATTTTGATGTTTTTAGGCATATATGCATAATTTTGCATTCTCAGTTTGTTTTGCAGGATTGTGACATAAATGAGCCACCAAGATCTTCAAGGGAATTCATATCCAACATTTTATGTGAAATAAGGGATGGCCAAAAATTTTACAAGACATCTCATCTAACATGTTCCAACTCCTTGCACACTCTCAGCAACTCATCTCTTACACTTTCTCAATTTTGCCTCTTCTAGGCTTGTTCCAACTAGCCCTTACCAATCACTAATTTGTTGTTTTCTCCAAAATTTTCCACAGAACTTCCTAAAATATTGGGTGATTAAAATACCATTTTCCTCACTCTAAAATATAATCCAAAACCAACTACACTTGTTTTGTAAAATATCACTCAAAACTGGCTATTTTAGTCTACCAACTAGGCCTAGTTTGAGGCCATTTACAAAGCAACTCACAATCCCTTGACTTTTGGAACTCCCATGACCCAAAAAAGTCTTAAGACATGACTCAAATGCAATGATTCTTCTATTTTTTTGGTCTCATGATCAACTTTACAATGGTTTTTACAAAACCCTCCTTTCTAGCCCCTTTACCCTAGGGCTTTCTAGAACTCTTACTTTGTAACATCTCTAGAACCCCAAAATGGTTCAAACACCTTCGCTTTGGTTATATTAGATGACTTCAAACATAAAATGCAACTCTTGTTTGGAGAAAACACTAAATCCACCTTGGGAGCAATCACATACCCCTTTTTATGCACTCAAATTTTAGGGAAAACTATGCAAATACTTCTTAAATGGTTTCAACACTCGACTTTTCAGATGGAAATGGTTATTATAGACTCAAAACAACAATAAAAATCCCAAACTTGAGGTTTCTCAACACTCAACAATCAAATTTCAAAACTGTTACTAGCACTTACTACTAGGACAATTTCTAGTTTTAATGGTCAAACTCCCAAACCATACAAAGGAACCCCCGCTATTTTTTCATTTTTAAACACTCTTTTTGGGGACCTACAATAACATCTCTCACTTTTTGGAGATCACACTCTGTTTTCATTTTACGACGCCATCTCGGGTGATGCTAAAACTTGCAATGTCGGCTAGTACAAAGTTGCCAACTGCCAAATCTCTCTCACCTTTCCTCGTGGGATCTAACTGTT
This sequence comes from Cupressus sempervirens, assembly GCA_028749045.1. Lineage (NCBI taxonomy): Eukaryota > Viridiplantae > Streptophyta > Pinopsida > Cupressales > Cupressaceae > Cupressus > Cupressus sempervirens. The sequence goes on along the minus strand of CM053785.1, from coordinate 261,117,012 downwards.
TGCTCTGTTAGCTCTGTGTGGTTGAGTAAACCCTATCCCCAACCTCATCCTATCCCCTTCAGTGCTTGAACGTTCTCAGGCACGCCAATCCAGAATGTCCCCAAGGGTCACTAAATGCCATAGGGCTGCGATCTTTGACAGGTCATATCTCGGAGCTCGTGTGAGGTATGGATGCGATTCTAGTTCCTACAAGACCATGTTGTGGATACCTACAATAACCTCTCTCACTTTTTGGAGATCACACTCCATTTTTATTTTACAACGCCATCTCGGGTGATGCTGAAACTTGTAGTGTGGGCTAGTACAAAGTTGCCAATTGCCAAATCTCTCTCACCTTTCATCATGGGATCGAATTGTCTACTCTGTTAGCTCCAGGTGGCCGAGTAAACCCTATCCCAAAACTTATCCTATCCCCTTCAGTGCTCGAACGTTCCCAGGCACGCCAATCTAGAATGTCCCCAAGGGTCACTAAATGCCATAGGGCTGCGATCTTTGACGGGGCATATCTCGGAGCTCGTACGAGGTATGGATGCAATTCCAGTTCCTACAAGATTGTGTTGCAAACACCTACAATAACCTCTCTCTCTTTTTGGAGATCATATTCTATTTTCATTTTACAATGCCATCTCGGGTGATGCTGAAACTTGTAGTGTTAGCCAATACAAAGTTGCCAATTGCCAAATCTCTCTTATCTTTTGTCGTGGGATCAAACTGTCTACTCCATTAGCTCTGGGTGGCTGGTTAAACCCTATCCCCAACCTTGTCTTGTCCCCTTCAGTGCTCGAACGTTCTCAGGCACGCCGAACCAGAATGTCCCTAAGGGTCACTAAATGCCACAGGGCTGCGATCTTTGAAGAGGCATATCTCGGAGCTCGTGCGAGATATGGATGAGATTCTAATTCCTACAGGACTGTGTTGCAGAGACCTACAATAACCTCTCTCACTTTTTGGATATCGCATTCAGTTTTCATTCTACAATGCCATCTCGGGTGATGCTGAAACTTGTAGTGTTGGCCAGTACAAAGTTGCCAACTGCCAAATCTCTCTCATCTTTCGTCGTGGGATCAAACTGTCTGCTCCATTAGCTCCAGGTGGCCGTGTAAACCCTATCCCCAACCTCTTCATGTACCCTTCAGTGCTCAAACGTTCTAAGGCAGACTGAACCAGAATGTCCCTAAGGGTCACTAAATGCCATAGGGCTGTGATCTTTGATGGGGCATATCTCGAAGCTCGTGCGAGGTATGGATGTGATTCTAGTTCCTACAGGACCGTGTTGCAAAGACCTACAATAACCTCTCTCACTTTTTGGAGATCACATTCTGTTTTGATTTTACAACGCCATCTCGGGTGATGCTGAAACTTGTAGTGTTGGCCAGTACAAAGTTGCCAATTGCCAAATCTCTCTCATCTTTCGTCGTGGGATCAAACTGTCTACTCCATTAGCTTCGGGTGGCTGGGTAAACCCTATCCCCAACCTTATCTTATCCCCTTCAGTGCTTGAACGTTCTCAGGCACGCCGAACCAGAATGTCCCTAAGGGTCACTAAATGCCACAGGGATGTGATCTTTGACGGGGCATATCTCGGAGCTCATGCAAGATATGGATGAGATTCCAATTCCTATAGGACTGTGTTGTAGAGACCTACAATAACCTCTCTCTCTTTTTGGAGATCACATTCCATTTTCATTCTACAATGCCATCTCGGGTGATGCTAAAACTTGTAGTGTTGGCCAGTACAAAGTTGCCAACTGCCAAATCTCTCTCATCTTTCATTGTGGGATCAAACTGTCTACTCCATTAGATCCGGGTGGCTAGGTAAACCCTATCCCCAACCTCTTCCTGTCCCCTTCAGTGCTCAAACGTTCTCAGGCACGCCGAACCAGAATGTCCCTAAGGGTCACTAAATGCCACAGGGCTGCGATCTTTGACGGGGCATATCTATGGGTTGTCAATACTTCGACTATACTTTAAGTCAATGATTATCAATATGTGAAAAAATGGAACTCGTTGTATTTTGAAGTACTGAGAAGATGGCCTTGCCCTTCCCCAGGAGTTTCAGAAATGGGAGACATTAGGTAAGAGAGTGAAAATGTTACTATCGCTTCAACGCACATGACACAATTGGAAATGCAAATTTTGATGGTAATCATTTTGTGATAAGGGAGAGACTAGGGATGATCATTGTTACTATCTCTTTAGTAGTGGAATTTTGTTTTCTCTTGAATTTGGTGGTGGGGGATCAGTGGTAAGACTCCTTGGATATTCCTTCTTATGATGTTAGTGACAAGTGTTGCTCTTTGAAAACACTTGTACAATCTTTTTTAAATTATTAGATAAAAACAGAGAATTGTAAGTATTAAACATGATTAGCCTTTAGTTCCTAGAAGATCTTTATTTCCCCATCAATGCATTTAGAAAGTTAAGTTTGAAGAAGATCATAAATAGAAAAAATTAGAGAAGCGATTTAAACATTTATATTGATTGGAAACATGTGAGTCTTGAGTTTCCTCTACCTTTTAAAGAACGTTCTTTAGCTAGCAGACCTAATTCCACATTCCATAAGACTGTCATTGCGCTAAAGATTTAGGAAACCAACTGCTCTAAGATAAAGCTTCCCGGTCAATAATAATCTAGCCTATTGAGGTACATAATACTTCTCAATTAAACTTGTGTTAATTCAGTATTAATTTTGTAATTAACTACAATTTCAGTATCTATGTACAGGGGGTGACTGAGAAAACTATTTGAGGTCCAATTTGAAAATATATTTGTAAGGATCTCGACCAAGGTTCACAACTTCGATGATTAATACATTCATTCAAGCCAGAACCTCACTACAAAAAAATAATATATAAAAAAGGTAGTGAATAACATCATGTCTAGACCCAAATCAACCAATGAAAGTCAAATTAGCATAATGTGGAACAACAATATATGCATTGAGTGGGTTGTCATAAAAAAGCTTCATAATAAAATTCATGTCTAGAATTAAAAGACCTTAAAGAACATTTATGCTTGTAACACAAATGGCCATTCAAAACTGAATATGATTACAATATGTGAAATAGCATTACAAGAACTTGTAATGCTCTTGTGAGCATCGTGTTAATTCTTGTAAGAATCCCTAAGATGCTTGTTATACTCAAAATTTTGTTGAAATTGAATTAATTTTTATCCTGTCGATTAATTGGCTTAGGGTGATAAATGCTTCTTGGATGGAATAATGAGTTCATGATTAACTCTGTATTAAGATTCATAGCATCTTCTAGTTATTTGCAAAGGAAATTTATAAATTACTTGCTAATGTCATATGGCTTGCTTGAGAAAGATGTCTATGTTCTTATTGATGGGTACTAATGACTATCCACATTTAGTTCTTTAATATCCTATTTGACAAGCTTTCCATAGACATTTCTTTGCCATACTAAGTATTTTTGAAAACATATTTGAGTAGGACTATAGTAGATACTACCAGAAACAACTTCTTTGCAATTTTTGAGAAATACTAATAAAGCAAAAAAGAACATCTACTAGTTGGTAGACATAATGGCAACTCTCTAGCAATTGAATTTAATTTCATACATGCACATATCTAATTTAATGTCATACATGAACATATCTAATTTAATGTCATACATGAACAAACATATAATATAAAATGATAACCAATAATGTCATATACATTAACAAACACATAATATATTATGATAACCAATAATGTCGTATATGAACAAATATATCATATATTAACCAATAATGTCATACATCAAATATGTCATACATCAAATATAGAATGTCATATGTACATCAAATGTGTATCGAATATGTCTCTCAGATGCTTATATATATACATGGGGAAGGAAACAAGTCTCTATATATATGTATCAAATATCTCAACTACATCTTTTCCTTCCCACGAGGGGAAGGAAACAAGTCTCTCGACGTCCTCTGCCGTCGTGTGGAGGGAGACAGTGGAGATGATGGGGCCTTCCTGACATGCTCACTTGACCTCTTGTTGAGGCTCTTCTCTAGGTCCAACTAATACAAAGAAAGTAGATATGAATCAATATTTATTATACGTTGAAATCAAATATATGTACTCACAAAATCAATTATTTTCTTACCGCCAACAAATAGTCACTCTGTAAGTCCACCTCAAATGCTCGTGGATGATTAGGCGTGACAAGACCCTACAACAATTCAATAAATATAATCACTTATAAATAACATTAGAAATTTTGAGATTAACTATTATAAACAACAACTAAAATGAAGAAAATTCTTTCATACCTCCGTCAGTGGCTGTGAGCTAGCCACAGCTGCGGCCACTCCACTATCAACAGACTGTCGCAGATGAGGAGGTGTGTCTGACATCATGAGCTGCACGTCATACAATACACGTTATATCTAACATGAAACATGGAATAAATATAATCAAATGAATTAAATTAACATGAAACAACTGTACCTGTGTGAAGCTCGTATGATGTCTCTGCTCTGCATCTGTGGTAAAGGTTGAGGGTCCTGTGGAGAACTGATGCACATGCATATTTTTTTTGTTCAATCCTTAATATGATTACGTAATAAATATATGTATTAATTAAAATCATTAAATTGATACATACCTCAGGACTCGTCGAAGGGACAAAAAATGGGCCTGGAGGATCACTGCTAGGCCCAGGAACACTTTGACCCTAAATTTTGAACAATGTCAATAAATCCTAATTAATTAATCATTCACTATACGTATGAAATGTGATCAAATTAGTAATTTACCTGTGTGTCAATGCCAAATGTCTCATTCAGGAACTAATCGGTGACAAGCCCATCATCTGCACCATCTCCGACATGAGTGCCAAATGTGCATAGGGATCCACATGAAGTGCACATGTGACCACGACGTATAGAAGGCTCCCCCTCAACTAATGGGCTCATGGAATGGATGAGGGTCTATGTCAAAGCATTAATGGTCCCTAGAGTGTTGGCCTCTACATGTTCCTTCACAACTGAAGGAATAATCACATGCTCACGCTGTGGATGGACCACGGGTGCCCTAACTACATCAGGGTCACAACGTGCTCCGGGCCTTTCAAATGATGACCCCCCACCTCTACCTTGGGAGTCTAACATATCAAAATAATTGGGGATCTCCCCAAGGACAAACTCACAATATTTCTTCAAAAAATACATGGGGACCTCGTGATTGTTGCAAGGAGGGGCATCAAAAACCATCCACCATCTATCCCAAAAATTATTTCTAATAGTATCATGTATGCACCAATGGATGGGGAATTGTTTAGTACCCTCTCTAATAGTATTTTGTTCACCGAGTTTTCTAAATAGTGCACATATACTACTTTTTGGTATTTCCTTTTTTTTAACATCTTCATATGACAATTTATTTGCATAAAATCTTTTTTGTTCATCCCTCTTAGCCCACAAAATATCTAACTGACCACTAACTGAGGCTATCTAAGTGTTAATGGATTCGAGGGATGATGCCAATTGAGCCCTCATTGGATTGGTTTGTTCGAATTCTTTCAACCGAGCAATGATTCCTTCTAATTCAGTTTTGCCTCTCTCTATTTCATTTCTTAGATTTTCTTGTGTGCCTGGTGGAGGTCTTGCAATTGGTTCGGGTTGTGGAATTTGTTCTTCTTGAGGAGGGTTTTGGTTTTGGGGTTCTTGAGGGTTTTGATGTTCTTGTGGATTTTCTGGTTGATTATGAACATTTCCTGATAAAAAATCAATTGAAATTCAAATAAATAAACAAATCTAAATGAAATTTGTAAAAACCCTACAAAAGAATATAAAAAACTTACAAAAAAATATGAAAAATATATCAAATAATGCAAAGTTAGGTTTATATCACTTACGGCATCGTCGTGGGTGTGCTTGTGGTCTTGGATTTCATCGACGAGGAAGCATTTTGGCAAATGGTGGTGCAAATGTTGAGTCTTCAACTCACGTACGCGCTGCTCGCTGTAGGAGTAAAAGAAAATGGTAATGAAAATGATGGGTTGTGGGTTTGCAGCCCATCATACATACTTTTTATTTTTTAGAAAGCGCGTATGCGCTATTTAAAATAGGAAAAAAAAAATTTGTTGTCACCTTTTTGGCACCACAACTCGGTGCATATGCCCATATATATATATATATATATATATATATATATATATATATATATATATATATAGAGAGAGAGAGAGAGAGAGAGAGAGAGAGAGAGAATATTAAAACCTAATTGAAGATGAAATCTATGAAATTTTTTAAATTGAATCATTAATCAATCTAATTCATTTTTGCTATAAATTTCTTTTGTAGAAAAAAAAAAGTGAAAAGAATCTAATATCATTCACATAGATCAAAACTACTAAGACAGAATGACAAATCAAGATTCCAGTGTCTAGAAAATACAAAGAAAACAAATATTTTCCAATGAAATACTCAATCTCAGGTTTTCAAACCCTACCTCACGTTGATGCTAACAATCTAGTAGTCGAGTGAAACTCCTATTGCAACAAGATCCTTCAAGCCACCAAAATTTCCTTCTTTTGCGAACCCCAGAGTTGCTCCCCAAATCCTGTGTGTGCAGTAATTACTTGAACCCTCTAATATAGAATTCTAATTATCTTTTAGGATTTTTGTCTCCACAAGCTCTAAAATTATAATTTTTTAAATTTAATTATTCCTTTCATGCACACTTAATTCATTTTTTAATTAAAATATTATTTTATTATTATTTTACTTATTCCTCCACATTACAATTAAAGTAAATTCATAAAAATGTATTTATTTATTATTTAATTAATAAAGATAACTTAAGTGCATTTTAAAATGCCATTAATTTTTAAATCTTTATTAATTAAATAGTAATGCTACACAATAATTAAAGTTTAATATTTAATATTTAATTTTAAAATCCTTTTAATGTAGTTTTCTAAATTAGGACTTTAAATTAACTCTTTTAATTTAACTAAAAATCCATAATAAATGCATAATCATACTATTTTAACATTTTTTCATTTTTTTAAAATTAAATAACATTTGGTAAATCAATATCGACAACCGATCCAAGAATCATAAACAACTAGTTCATCAAGCAAATCACCAAATCAAACTCAAGAAATGCATAAGGAAAATCAACCAAATTAAGAATCAAACCACATACACACAAAAGACTCACAGGTTTTAAAAAAAGGTAGAGAATCAATTACAAGTCCTCCTTGTAGGACAAGTATTTAGGCTATGCCTGGGATTGGACCTGATCATGTTATCTTCTCATTCTTACCATTTGAATACTGTAATAGGGCACGCTCATCCTGACAATTCAAGGAAGTCAATGTCAGGTACCTACATCTTGCATAAAAGATGAGCATGTATATGTACATAAATATATCTAAACTAAACACATATTGGAAAGGAGTGGTACATCATGTACATCACGATTAGCAGGTGACTATGACTCCCTCCCTTAACCACATCAAACACGTCAAACAAAATATAAAATAGACACGCGCACCATACACATGTAAGTATGGGGTAAGTACCATAATTAATTATGAGCCAGCTTATCAAATGCTCAAATAGAATAATGCATTTCTATGAATACAAACATAGTCATCATTAAAGATATCTCATTTAACATCACTATGAAAGCAACCATGTTTACTAACTAGGAATCATCAAAGCATCATTAACACATAAGTAGCCATAATCATTAACAACACATGAAATGTAATAAACTAAGAAATTATTATCAATATATCTATAATCCAAGTTATGGAATGATATCATATAGATGAAGTGAAATATCTCTAAAACTAGCCAATGCACAAAATAGGCCTAAAAGAGTGTGGCAATTAGAATAGAAAAGAAAACTATGGTTGGGCATTACATTCACCAACCCCCCCCCAGAGCTATTCTTACTCCTGGAAGACTACTACAATGAATAGGGTATCTAAAAGTCAAAGCGTACTATCCATAATGTCAAATAAAAAGGTCATTTAAGAAACTAATACGAATAAGTTAAAAATATATACACTTTCAGTCACTTCGAGAAATATGATTCTGGTTTAATAATAAACCGAAAACAATATTGATCCAAAATTTTATCTTTTTAACACATACTAAAAAGATCCCCTACAACACTCCAAGAAAAATATCAACATCTCTCAATTGATTAGAAAACATTAAGGGGTATAATGCATAGATATAAAGCAAATGTCTACAACATAAATGTTATGAGTTTCCAAGTTTCATGTTCAAATGTTCCACTGCTTCTAAATTCTTTTCTTTAAACTATTTAGGTTCAATTTTGATGTTGATAAATTTATTTTTTTTACTCTTGTTACAAGTTTACTAGTTGCTCAAGTGATGGCGCATAATATGTCCAAAGTTCCCAGTGTTGAATCTTGGGCTCTGATACCAGATGTAGCACCCCACTGAAGAACCCAAAAGAAATAAACCTAACATGTAACAATGTTTACTGAATTATTATTTTTTAGTTTAAACAAAATCAAGATAACATTAATGCAGAAGCAATATAAACATACACATAAGAAATTACAAATACAATTTCAATTCCTCAAGGGTTCCTTCACCTTGAGTTACGTTAAGAAGTTTATATCAATTAGTTTAAGTTTCAAGTACAATGTCCCATGATCATAAAGAAATAAAAAATGCATAATCTTGTAGGAAAATGCATAAGTATAACTAATACAATTAAAGTACATTCAATAGTTAACATTCACTGCACATGTCACAGGGTATGTGAGAATAGATACAAGTACATCAACTAAAAAGAAGCCTCCAAGGTAGGACTAAGAATGGTAAAGGTACAATTGCACACTCAAGAAGATAAGATTATCCAAAAAGAAAATACATTCAATCTAATACCAACCTCGCATTACAAAACATCATACAAATACCAAGAATAGATCAAATCACCAAAATCATGAGATAAAGTCAATGAAATATATCCTCTTGGGCCAAATCTTCAAGAGCCTCAAACCTGTTAAAGGTTTCCTTGGTTCTCTTGTCCCTCCAAGTTCTCTTCTTTCATATTCCCCTATTATGAGACTTGAATTGAGTAAATCATTTGCTATCAATAGGTCCCATAGATGAGGTAGCCTTCCCCTTATCCACCCCACAAGGTCCAGGAGTAGCCATGGAGGGGAGCTTATTCCTGGGGCAGTTATGATATAAATGCCCATATTCATGACAAATTCTACATCTGAATGGTAGGGTCTCATAGTCCATCTATTGGATCCAAGATGATGATCCCATGCAAATTTCCATAGAGTCTGGCAATGGATTAGTTAAATCAACTTCTACACAAATGCGGGCAAAAGAAATTACCTTACGATCTTGCGTCTGTGTAGCTGAACCCACCGATTTCCCAAGAAGCAATGAGATTGAGTGAAGAATATCATCTCTCTAGAATTCCAAAGGCAGCCTCGGTAATCAAATCCATACTAGAACTCGTGAGAGAATTTCCTCCACCAAATTAAAGCCCATATACCAAGGCTTGATGAAAAGCCCCACCTAGTTAAAGAAATACAGCCCCCCTTCAAATGCCTTGTTTCTGTCTGACATGCTTGAAAAGATGACCATAAAATAGTTATTGGAAGCTAATAGAATTTCCATGTCACCTTCTGGGTTCCACATCCGACGAGCCCAAGATTCTAGTATGGGCAAGGAAAGGCGAAGGCCCAAAAACTTACAGATAAGGGCATGATTGCTCCAGTATTCAACATCTTCTGAGACTTGTTTAGGTTGTATAACCAGAATTGGCCGATCCTCGGCTCTCTACAAACACCCATTCAATTTCTTTAGTTGAAACCCTCTGATTGGAGAAGAATCGCCCTCCCCTGATTGCAGCTTACCAGTCAGATCCTTGATACTGAGGACGAAGGCTCCCCATCACCTCATCATCAGTGAGAAATTGGGAGGAAGGCCCATCTCGATTCTTCATTCAAACCAAAGCCTCGATCAAAAAAAGTGAGGAGGGACTGGGGCCAAGCCCCACAAAACTCTCCCACTGCAACCCCACCAACGACAATAGACAACAATGTTTCATAATAGCAGAACGCACTCCTGTAGGCTGGAACCTGCGGCCACCCAATCCTCTCGCACTGACCAAGGTGGAACCAGAAGCCAATAGACTCCAATCTACCAAAATGGAAGCCAGATGTTGCAAGGGCTAGGGCACGAAGGCCCTAGCGGGAGCCTAAATTTGCACGCACTTCATCCATCCAAAAATATAAAAAAAATAAAAAAATAAAAACCTACCAATCTTCATCAATGAAAGTAAATAACCACATTAATTGCATCCAACAATAAGTACACCACCAAAGGTACAAACAAAATTTACAGCTCAAACTCAGGCTACATACTAGGGAGTGTCATCACATGGTCAAACTACTTGAGTTACCCTAGACTGATCTCTCAATAGACCCCATACCCTCAAGTATTGAGTTACCCTAGAATTGCTATTCTGAAGCCCAAACCCTCAATGTGACACATGTGGAACCAGAATACCCTCTCAAGAAGACGAGGCAAACTAGTCATACCTCTCACTAAGTACCATCCCATTCCCATCCTTAGTATGTACAAGCACTCAAGGTATGGGTGATGTAAATATCTCTAACTTATCTTTTTAGTGTGTTTCCCCAAAATATTGATTACTAGATTATCACTTATTACATAACTTACAATAGGTTACCCTGGCACTGACTACTTCATGTCTTGGACCCCTACTGCAAGCCACTCCCAAAGACGTCTACTTAGACAACCTCTCATAAGCACATAGAAGACAATTGTGTCCCATACCACAACACCCATAAAGATCAAGCTCATTTCCTAAACAAGCAACCCGAAAATAAGTTGGTTCTCCCAACCCCAGTAAACATAAATGCACCACATAACACAACTCATAAATGCTCTTTCAAATTTAAAAAATTAAGCTCATCATAATAACTGGAAATAGATATACATCATAAAATAAATCACAAAGACAACATGTGGTGTACATCCTAGTTGGGCCAACTACACAACTCACATTAAACCATCACAAAAAAAAACCACAATACAATTCCAAAATTGTCACCAAATAGATACCAAAAAAAAAATCCTGAATAAGCATATAGAGAGCCAAAGATTTTAATCATCACATTAAAATCATTTATTTTTCAAAATCTCATTTTGACCATATGAATAGATAAAATGATAATAAAAATGACCATACACAATTATTAGCATTTAATTAATAATTCTAACAAACTAATTTACAAATCAATTTGTAAATAAATAAGTCTCATTTGAAAATCCAAATTAGCTTGATCAATTTACAAATTCTATTATCATAAATTGATCTTTAAATTAGATAAATTTTGATTTAATATAAAATAATATAAATTAACTAACTAATCTTTTTAGCAAACTAACTTTATACCATCTATATAAAAGAAAGAAACTAATTTAAAACTAACTTAAATCGTAAATTACTTTAACAAACTAAACTATATTAAAAAGAAAGAAACTAATTTAAAACTAACTTAAATCCTAAATTACTTAAACAAACTAAACTATACTAATTTTTTTTTTAAAACTAATAGTCTTTTTCCTTTTTAAAATTACGTGTCCTCTCCTTGCTTTTCATTTTTAAATTAATGAATGTGGAGGGATCCACCTCCCATTCCCCATTTACCTACTTGAGAATAGGGAGTACATAGGCTTTTTAAAAAAAATAAACGAATGGAATATTTTGCTCTCATTTTGTAAGTTATCATGCTTTACTTTTTGATGATAGTGGGATTTAATTTAATGTTGTTTATTTATTTATTTTGAATTTTTTTAATTAAAATGGTTTTTATAAAGAACTTTCTAAATAAAATATATTATTTTTTTCTTTTTTGTGCAGGCATAGATCTAGTACAGTAACTTTCCAGTAACATAAAGTTTTATATTTTTTAAAGTAAAATTGTATCAGTATCAACAACCATATATATATATATATATATATATATATATATATATATATATGAATGAATGAGAAGATTAAAATTTAATTGTAGATTAAATCAATGATTTTTTAAAATTGAATCCTTAATCAAACTAATTCATTTTTGCTATAAATTTCTTCTATAGAAAAAAGGAAAAAAAATCTGATATCATTCATGCAAATTTGAACTAATAAAATAGAATGACAAATCAAGATTCCAGCACCCAGAAAACATGAAACAAGTAGATATTTTCCAATGAAATACTCAATCTCGAATTTTCAAACCCTACCTCATGGTGATGCTAACAATTTGGTAGCCGAGTGAAACCCCTGTTGCAACAAGACCCTTCAAGCCACCAAAGTTTCCTTTTTTCCAAACCCTAAAGTTGCTCTCCAAATCTTGTGTGTGCAATAATGTCCCAAAAACTCTCTAATATAGAATTCTAATTATCTTTTAGGGTTTCTGTTGGTACAAGCTCTAATATTTTAATTATTTTTATTTAATTATTCCTTTCATGCACACTTAATTTATTTTTTATTTAAAATATTATTTTATTTATTTCTCCACATTGCAATTAAAGTAAATTCATAAAAATATATTTATTTATTATTTAATTAATAAAGATAACTTAAGTGCATTATTTAAATGTCACTAATTTTTTAAATCTTTATTAATTAAATAATAATAATGCTACACAATAATTAAAGTTTAATATTTAATATTTAATTTCATAATCATTTTAATGTAGTTTTATAAATTAGGACTTTAAATTAAATCTTTTTATTTAACTGAAAATTCATATAATTCCAATAAATGCAAAATCGTTCTATTTTAACATTATTATTTTTAAAATTAAAAACATTTGATAAATCAATATCAACGATCGATCCAAGAATCATAAATAACTAGTCTACGGGCAAATCACCGAGTCAAACCTCAAGAAATGAATAAGAAAAATCAATCATAGCAAGAATCAAACCACATACACACAAAAGACTCACGGGTTTTTAAAAAGGTAGATAGTCAATTATGAGTCCTCCTTGCTAGACAAGTATTTAGGTTATGGCTAGGATTGGACCTGATCATTATCTTCATATTCTCACCATTTGAGTATTGTAATAGAGCACACTCATCCTGGAAATTCAGGGAAGTCAATGCCTGATACCTGCATCCTGCATAAAAGACGATCGTGTACATGTACATAAATATATCTAAACTAAACAAGAAATGGTAGGGAGTGGTTCATCATATAGATCCTAACTCGTAGGTGACTATGATGCCCTCCATTAACCAAATCAAACACGTCAATCAAAAGATAAAACAGACACACGCACCATACACATGAAATTATGGGGTAAGGACCATAATAAATCATGAGCCAACTTATCAAATGCTCGAATATAATAATGTGTCTCTATGAATGCAAACATAGTCATCATTAAAGACACCTTGTTTAATATTGTTATGAAAGTAACCATATTTACTGACTAGGACTTATCAAAGCATCATTAACACATAAGTATCCATAATTACTAACAACACATGAAATATAATCAACTAAACAATTATTATCGATATATTTGTAATCCAATTTATGGAACAATGCCATATAACTAAAATCAAATATATCTAAAACTAACCAATGGATGAAATAGGTCTGAAAAAGTTTGACAACCTCAATGGAAAAGAAAACTATGAGTGGGCATTACACTTCATCTTTCCCTGTGATCTACCTTATATCACCTTTCACTTCTTCATGTTCCTTGCTCCCTTTGAGAAACTAGACTACTTTATTTGGCTCCTCTACTCTGCAACTTCTATTTCTCATACACTCACTTCAACAACAAAAAATAACACTAAGTGTCATCTTTTCCTTTTTGCACTTTTCAATCTCTGGGCATCAAAACCTAACTTGAAAATCCTACTCAATTTGTGAATTCAAATTTTTGAATTGCTTGTATAGGTTGGTTACATTACACCCGTGAATACCTACTCATAGGCATCTAGACTAGTAGACCCATCAGTCTAATTAGAGTCCTTCCATAAATATTTGTTAACCTTTTCTTATGTGAAGACTCTGTGCTAGATAGTTGGTACATCATGTTTCATCAATGTCCTTCTGTCACCTCATATTAATGGTGAATATGTACTCTTGCATTCTAAATGTGACTGCACATTGTTCCTTCTATTAGTGTGAACTTCATATCCACTATCTCATTTGGACTAATGTGAGACTTTATCAGTGGCTTTTTTTAGTCTTTTAAATCCATGCCTTCCTCTTTCCTTTGCTACTAGTTGGAAATCAATGACAACACAGGTTTGATGCCAAAGTGGTAAGCATCATTTGTCTTTAGTCATCATGCCAATAGTCTTGATGGTCTGACAATCTCCCCCTTTGGTATTGATGGAAAAACCTTTGACCTTTTCTTTATCTCCTTCTCCTATAATCACTTTGATTTTTGTAGTAGATGTCTTCATGTCAGTGTGGAATTTCCTCTAACCTTTTCTTTATCTCCTTCTCCTTTTCATTTTATCCTTGACATTTGTACTTTGATATATTTCTCCTTGCTGAGCTATATTCCCCATTTCTCCTTCTTCTTTCTATTATTTTCGCCTTCTCTTCATCTTTCTTCTTCTCCTAAAATCTTTCTCTTCTTCTTTATGTTATTTTTCTCTTCTCATGTTCTTCTTTCTTCTTCTCCCTCTTTTTGTCAACAATGAAAAAGGATGAATTGGGTTGTACAACCTATCAAACATATCTTTTTAGAGAGCCCAAGAATTGTCATGGTGCTCCTTCCAGTACTCTTTCAACTTAGTAAGAGCTAGAATATCTCTATGGAAATCAAATTATAATAACCTTAAAATGGTCCTATAGACTAGAGACCCCATTTTCTCCCAATCAAGATTTACTCCTAATTATGCCAACTCAATTACTAGCATAATTAATTTAATCTTCAAATAAATGATCAGACAACTCAATTAATTCGTAAACCAAACATTAAATGACCTAGTCTATTTAATTAAATAAAAACATTAAATACACATGGCTAAGTTAATTACTATAAAGGAATTAATAAATCCCACCAAAATTCATGTCATATTAAAGGGGGAAAATGAACAAGAAGTGGTTACATGAACCAATGAGAATGCATCACATGGATCACTCCACTTTGAATCCTAACCCTCCCTCAAGTTTGAATATAAACCCTCCATTCAAGCCTTAATTCCTTTAAATAAGATGGATTTGAAGCTCAAATTCCCTCTTTCTTATTTGCATTGTCATTATAGTGAATTACTAGCTCATTTGCATTGTACTCATTTCAATTATAAGTAATTAGATCATTATTGCTTTCAATTTGGTAAATGAACATAGGATTTGCATTCGTATCTCATTGATTTTATTGAATCTTTTATATTAGGCATATATTGTCACTTATTTGGGACTTAATTGTTAATCTCAGATTGGTTTTGACATATGAGTGTCTACACACTTTGTCATGTTCATAAAGTGCATGTTGAGTAAGTAGTCTTTGTCGAGCATAAGTTGTCAGATAATGCATGCTGAGAAGAATATATATTATGTGTCAAGCAATAGTATGTGTCAAGCACTGAGTCACTCTAATGACTAGCAAGCTAGTATATGTTGAGTAAATAGTGGATGCCAATTCATTCAAAAGACAAGTTACAACACTGAAGATATAGTGAATGTCGAGCATCAGAGGTTTCAAGTGCCGAGTAAATAGTTTTGGACATAATTGTTTGTAATGGTACAAACTCCTATATAGACCATTTTTGGGCCGACTTAAGGATTTTTTTTCAATTCTAAATGACAAGAATGAATCTATATTGAGAATCCCTATGCAGTACATGTAACCAATTAGATTGAGGAATTTTTGAAGTGGAAAAATGGGTGAATCACAATCATTGATTCCTACCTAACCCTAAGTCACCTAGGTCTTCTTAAGGAGGAAAAAACATAGAGTTTAAGGAGTGAAGAGAGAATTTTTCTTGCGTAGACAGAGCATTCATGGTGACTAAGGAGTTGTGATTTAAATATGAATTATAGAATCATTTAGAGGGAATAGAGGAAAGCAAAGAGGACATAAGTAATACATCCAATCAGAGAGGATCAAGTATACATCAAGAAAGAGATGATCTGATATCTAGTAGAGAGGTGCTAACCAAAGGATCAAGGCTAAGACATTCTAATAGGTGAATTAGTAAAAATATCTTAACCGAATAGTCCTAGCAGGATTTTGTAAATCCTTTAACAAGGCGATTACTTCATTGTAAGTTAAAGTCCTCTAACTAGGCACACTTCTAATAGGGTGTTGAAATCCTTTAACAGGGTAAGATCTAATAATCTGTGTAAGCCTTTAACAGGGTAGACCTTTCACAGGGTAGATCATAGTTTATGCTTAAATATTGTAACCTTCATTGGATACACTTTACATGAAGATTTGTAGGTGTCATCCCCACCCCAGTTTTACCTTCTCATTGGAGGTTTTATGGGTAGCCAAATATCTTGTGTCATATATGTGCTGAATGGTTATTTATTTTCATGGTATGGATGAATATGCTTAGTTTGGTATTTTAGTTTACATGCAAATTGTGAGATGGATGTGCGGTGAATGTTTTAATGGTTAAAGTTTTGAAGCACTGATTCAAACCCCCCCCCACTTAGATTTTACTTTCCCTATTATCTTTTGAGCAATTGGTATCAAAGCCTTGTTCTCTAAAAAGGAAAGCTTTGCAACTTTAAGGAAAGATCTTGAAGATGGAAGTCTACAAGTTGGGAAAAGTCATTTAGAACCAAAAGATTGAAATCTAGCTTGCCCTACATCAGTTAAATGAAGCAAGAGATGATTTGAAGCACTCACTAAAGAGAAGGAAAGAGATAGCTATTGAGGAGAATGACGCACATTATCAAGAGGAAGATACTATTGAATTGTTTGTAGATGGAAACTCAAGTGAATTTGATGCACCAGTTGTAGATCTGATGGAAAAGAATGGTGCCCTAATTAAAGAGGTCATAAATCTTAAGATAGAACAAGAAGTCAAATTAGTATTGCTATGTGAGGTGATCAAGCTAGAAAAAGAAATTTGAGGAAGACAAAGTCATGATTGAAGATGACAAAAGGATACTAACCAACAGACTGGAAGAAAAGACATTAAAGGTACATAGGATTGCCAGCATGCAATTGGAAACAATGAATCAAGTGATGATTTCCAATCATGAATTGAATGGTAAGGACATTGAGATCAACCCTAAAATTACAAAATGAACAACTAAGGAATGATATAAGAAGAGAAAGAGAATTTGCTAAAATTTTCAACATAACAAGTGAAGCCATCAAGTACTTTGAGAAGTTGATGAGATCTCCTAGATATAATGATGATACTACTGGATTGGGATACACCAGTATTGAGGAAGGAGAATCATATAAAAGTGGTGAATAAAGAAGAAACAAAGGTAAGAACTACAAACCTACTTATCATAATTATGGAAAGTTAGGTCATACAACAATTTTTTTTAGAAGCAATAACGTAAATCAGAACCCTAAGTAGAAATTCATGGGTTACTATCATAAGTGTAACAAGCAAGTACATTAGGCACATAAATGTAAGACTAAGACTACAAGCACACAAAGATTTGAAGGATATTGCCACAATTGTTAGAAGTATGGACATAAAGCATATGAATGCAGATCTAATGCCAAGTGGACATCAAACAAGTAGACAAAGGGACAACACAATGGAAAACCCTATAGTTGGGATTATAATACAAGGTATAGTTGTCACTATTTTCAAGAGTATGGACATGTTGTTGAGAATTGCATTAGAACATATTTCAGAAGTGACTACAATAGATGGTTGAGTCAAACTACATGCTTTAGCTATTTGAAGACTAGTCACATCAGCAGGACCTATCCAACAAGGTCAAATGCACCTAGCAGTGAATTCAACAAAGGAAAAGGGAAGATTTATGTTGAGAATGTCAAAGTGTAGATGAACAAGACATGGAAAAAAAGGAAGATTACATCACATCAAGTTCAAATGAAGTCACTTCATCAAATGGATCAGGTGATCACATCACCCCCACTAGGAAATCAAAAGGTATGTGGGACTGATATTTCAATGATATACTTTACATTAATTCAAAGAATCTAAGTTCTGAAAATATTATATATGCATGAATTAAGATGTAATGTATTGGTTTAAACCTGGAATAAATCTATAAGTTTTGTTAGTTTTCATGTTGCTATTGATAATGAAATGTTTCATGTTGTTGCCGAGTGAAAATGAAATTTTAGTTGATGATGAGATATTAAAGGTGATAGTATTGGCCAAGCTCATTGTGGTTTATGAGTGTGGAATAAATCATGTGTAAGCTGAGTGAGTTTAAATTTCTATGATAGTCGATCTTATAGCTATGTAAGCACTAAGAATTTATTGTCGAGTTTTAAGGGCTATATGGTCAATTTTTTACTCATTTGAATTCATTCAAGATCAAAGAGGCCATGAAGAGCATAAGGAGAATTGAGGTGAAGGATTCAAGTGTTTGTGAACTAGATTCAGCTACTACTCATCACTAATCATTAGATTCATAAGGTATTTATCATGTGTCAAGTTACATTTTTTGAATTGTCGCAAATGCTAGATATTCTAAATGGCATCTAGTTCTTCTACTTCTATTACAAAGGAAGGAAAAGAAGTTTTGAATGTTCAATTGATAAGCAATGAGATTAAACAACCACCCTTCTGAGCTATTCCTGAGATTGCATACAAGGGAGATCCAACTGGTGTGTTATTGATGATACAAGATGTAAGATATTGCTACACTTTTAAGGTTGGAAGTATTGGAGATGTGGAAATTAGAGATTTGTATGGAAAACTATGTTTTGATGGAGTGTTGAAGGAGGAAAATAAAATTGTAGAGGGAAAATGGTTAACTTATGCCCTAAATTTTCCAAATGTATTCAAAATAGAATGGAGTAAGATATATTGAGCAGAATACATGATCACTCAATATGGTTGGAAAATGGCCCACCAAGATCACTAAAAGGATAATTCAATGAGTAATAGGGTACCCTACCCTAAATAGACCCAAGACCATGTGAAGTATGCAAAGGAAGTAATTGAGAAGAATATAAGGGTTGTATGGAACAAAAGAGGGATGACTATTAATACAATTTCAGATCCCCTAATTACATTTGTAGTGAGAATTATTTCTCACAAGTTCTTTCAATCTAGCAGATTGAACAATATGTCTTGTATGGGTATGGATTTAGGCTACAAGATAGTGAATAAGGATCACTCTTATGACCTTGTTGAGTTACAACTCTACCAATTATTAGAAAACTTGGGAGTCATAAGAAAGACAAAGAGTGCACAATGCAAATTTGGTTCATTACTAGTTTGCATATTCTTTTGTGTAGAACGCATTTCCTTCATTTGGAAAAGTTTCTTGGAAGACCAATAGGTCTATTGCAATTCAAATTGGAGAGGTCATAGAGAAACTTGGGGACAATTTTGAGTCATTCATGACAAGCTATTTTGAAGATTTTAAGAAGTCTATGAAATAGAGACTGGGGATATCAGTGTCACCAATAGAGAAATATTATGATGATATTTTTTTTCTAGTTGATGATGATCATACTTATGTACAAGCAGTTGTTCCTAGGGTCAGATGGTTAAGCCATTACCTTATGAAATTAATGTGGATGAGGCATTAGTAGCCATCACAACTTTACTTGTAGAGGAAGTAGATAAGAGTGCAACCTCGTTTGGAAATTATGAGGAAGCCAAATCAAGAATTACAATAGATTTGAAGATAGCTTCTATGGTGAGAAAGAAAAAAAAAATTGTGAATAAGCTTAAAGAAATATTTAGTGAAGGGGGAGAAGAGGAAGAAGAAGATGATGATGAGGAGGAGGAGGAGGATGAAGAAGATGAGAAACCTACTCAAGACCCTCTTGCACTAACACAAGGTCAAGGAGAGGACCAAGAAGAAGAAGTGGAACATGATGAAGGTGTCAAGGAAGAAGAAGCCAATGAAGCACCTAAGCCTGCAGAGAAGAAGAAAAGTAAAGTAACAGAGCCAATAGTAAGAAAACCTAAGAAGGTTGTGAAGACAACACAATAAAAGCTAGTAGTGCCTATTACCAAGGCTAGCACAAGGGCTATTGCAAAGAAGACATAGGAAGCTAACAAACCCAAAGGAAAAAGAGCTATTGCTACTACAAAGCAGAGTCAGCAAGATCAACCAAAGAGGAGGAAGTGTATTTCTCTAGATGAATTAGATGAGGAGAGGACCAAGTCAAATGAAAATGGTCAGTTCCAAGTGGTAAGCCATGGTCCCTCTTCTAATTTAGACAACTTGTGTGATAATATCAAGAACAATGCAGATTTGTCCCTAAGGTACATATGCCAAGTGCTAGTCCCCCTCATGTGGACCAAGGAAGTCAATAAGAAACCATCAAGAGAAGGGATGTTTCTGATAACACAATGCAAAACATCAATCCCTTAATAGAGGATGATTTGAAGAGGATACTACTAGATTCAAATTTAGCTACTAAATTATGCACTAATCTTGTATTAATTAGTAAAGATGAAATTGACAAGGTATCAAGAGGGGAGAAACATAACACTGACACATCTAGTGTGCCCCTTACAAAGACAAGAAGTCTAGAAGCACAACAAGATGTCATCACTGACACTAATGTTTCAATGCCCATTGTGGTATATCAAGAAAAGGACACAGTGACATCAAATTCCATCACATTGGTGCCAAATGCTTCAGTACAAGAAAGTATTGATAGTTGAGAAGGATGGGACACAAGTCCAAATAGGTCAGGAAGGCAGTCCTACACCTAACTCATAGATACAAGGTGAAGAAGACAAAATAGAGAAGGATAGCACTAAAGAGTTATTTTTGACTGTGAAACCAGAGGAATAGATAGTGATTTAGACATTGGTTACCCTACCAATCTCTATACCTCTTATTCCTAGTCAAATTCTTCATAGGTCGAGTGTAGATGTTACAGCACTGCAATCATCAAGGCCTAGTCCTGATACATCTAAGGTTGGAGAAGGCACATCTTATGGAGATTTAACCTTAGATAATGTGATTGAACTTCCAAATTTTGATCTAGCAACAATCACCATAGAACAGATGGGCATATTACAAGAAGCTCTAGCAAGGAAAAAGAATCAAGATTTACTGAGGAGGGAGCACAAGAAAAGACAAGTGCTATATGACATCAAAGACATATTTCTTGAATCATTTAGCCTCCCAACACCTGGTGAAGAAAAACCTATTATTGAGCAACTGATGAATTTATTGGATAAAATCAGTGATACAAACCTAGACATAAACACTAAACCTTTAGAATGGTTTGAGAAAAGATTTCTAACAAAAGTTGATGAAAATATTTCTGGTGCCATTACACTCAAATAGGTTGACATAGCAACCAATATGGAAGATGTGAAAAAGGTGTTAGAGAATCTATTTTCTCTATACACAAAGCTTTGTGATGTGAACTTGTTCACACAAGAAGCACAAAGAGTTATTGACTGGTTGTAGGGAGATTTAAAGACAATAGGTAATATTCTTAATTTGTCTCCTAGTCATAGTCAGACTCATTTTCTAAGGTTATTATCTACTCAAGCTCAGCTAGCTACATTACATGCACAAGATTCCAATACTAGGGCTACCTTGATAAATATCCAAGCAATGTTGACCCCACACATGGAGATGTTACACAAGGAACTAGCATTTGTAGAAACATTGATGAAGAAAGATCCTCATCTTTCTACACATGAAGGCTTAGTGGACCTTGTTTCGAAGCTAGATGTTCAAATTGAATCTCTAGAGGAAGTGTGCAACAATTGGATGCAACACTTAAGATTATAATGGAGGTCTATCAAACATATTTGGACAAACGCACTATTCATGTACCACCCATGACATAAGTGTCAAAAAAGGGGGATAGTGAAGAATAGGGGGATATTGGATGAAAGGAGATATTGAAGAAAAGGAGACCTCACCCAAAGGGGGGGGTAAATGCAGAAACAAAGTAATCCAGTAGTTCAAGAAAATTTACTCAACAAGAGTATCAAATTCAGATACAACACAGAACAATAACTTAGGGGGAGTTATGAAGTTTTGAGGTATGACTAATAAGTCATCATTTTTTGCAAAATTTTGATATTTTGAAATTTTGTATGTGAGCCAAGTAAAGATTATAGATTATCTAATTTATGCTTAAGTTAAAGGTTATATATGTGTGACCAAGTGTTTTTTCCACTCATGTCAAAGGGGGAGGTTGTTAATCTCAAATTGGTTTTGACATATGAGTGACTACACACTTAGTCATATTCGTAAAGCTCATGTCAAGTAACTAGTGTATGTCAAGCATAAGTTCTCAAATAATGCACGTCGAGAAAAATATATAGTATGTGTTGAGCACCAGTATGTGTCGAGAAAAATGTTAGTGTTGAGTCACTCTAGTGATGAGCAAGCTAGTATATGCCAACTGATTTAGATGTTGAGTAAATAGTAGGTGCTAAGTCATTCAAAAGATGAGTTACAACATTGAAGATATAGTGGATGTCAAGCATCAAAGGCTTCAAGTGTTGAGTAAATAGTTTTGAACATAGTTTTTTGTAATGGCACAAACTCCTATGTAAACCATTTTTGGGCCAACTTAAGGATTTTTTTGTGATTCTAAATGATAAGAATGAATCTATATTGAGAATCCCTATATAGTAAATGAAACCAATCAGATTGAGGAATGTTCTAAGAAGAAAAATGGGTGAATCACAATCATTGATTCCTACCTAACCCTAAGTCACCTAGGTCTTCTTAAGGAGGATAAAACCTAAAGAGTTTAAGGAGTGAAGAGAGAAATTTGCATGCATAGACAAAGCATTCATGGTGACTACAAATTTGTGATTGAAATATGAATTGTAGAATTAGTTAGAGAGAATAGAGGAAAGAAAAGAGGAAAAAAGTGATACATCTTATCAAAGAGGATCAAGTATACATCAGGAAAGAGGTGATCTGATATCTAGTAGAGAAGTGCTAACCAAAGGATCAAGGCTGAGACATTCTAACAGGTGAATCAGTAAAAATCTCTTAACCGAGTAGTCCTAGCAAGCTTTTGTAAATCCTTTAACAGGTTTCTTACTTCATTTTAAGTTGAAGTCCTTTAACCAAGCACACTTCTAATAGGGTGTTCAAATCCTTTAACAAGGTAAGATCAAAAAATATTTGTAAAATCTTTAACAAGGCAAACTTTTCATAGGGTAGATCATAGTTTATTCAATCAAACATTGTAACCTTCATTAGATACACTTTACAACTATAGTAGTGAATATTTGTGGGTGTCATCCCCACCCCAATTTTACCTTCTCATTGGAGGGTTTTTGGGTAACCAAATATCTTGTGTCATATATGTGTTGAATGGTTATTTATTTTCATGCTATGGATGAATATTCTTAGTTTGATATTTTAGTTTACATGCAAATTGTGAGATGGATGTATGGTGAATGTTTTAATGGTTGAATTTTTAAAGTACTGATTCATCCCCTCCCCCCCCCTCTCAGAGTTTACTTTACCTATTGTATTTCCAACATCAATTCTAAGGGAAATTTAGGATTTAGTTATACTCTTCCTAATTAGAGAGAAATAGGATGATTTGGTTAGGGTTTATATGTGTTTCTATTGATATCTTTCATGTGTTAAATCCTAAGCTTGCAATGTCTTATCAAAGTGATGTATTTGCATATACACATCTTATACACACATTTTTGGTGCCCACCATAGGGATAGATCCCTCATCTACCATTACCCCTTCTTATCTAGACCTCTTTCTTACTTTCTAGCTCCAAAACCTATCTAGGGTCATCTTTGGGACTTGTAGGTCACATTTGGTGATGCAAAGTTACCTTTGGTGATGTAGAGCTACCTTTGGGGCTTACAAGTTGCTTCTAGGAGGAGGAAGGTTTCTCTTGGAATAGGCAAGTTGCCTTTGGGAACAGAATAGTCACCTTTGGGAGAGACAAGTCACCTTTGGTAAAGGACAGTTGCCTTTGGGGACCTTTGGCAAGGTATAACATGAATTTGAATCTTGTTTGATACATTTGATGTCATTCTTTGATTTGCTAATCACCTAGAGGTTCACTTGACTAATGTTAACTTGTTCTTATGGTTTAGTGTTTATTTGATTCATATTTTGAGCTAACCTAATAATTTACTTGTTTTTTGATGTGTTCTTTCTTTCATTTTCTTATTGTTAATCCTCTAATGGTTTTTTACATGTTTTGATAGCTTTGATCTAACGATTTTGTGTAGGATTCTTGTAGAAGATACCTTAGCCAAAGATCATAATTGAAACATTGCAAACTACTAATGATTTGATGTATGTTTCCTCAGAGATTTGGAACATTGTGTTTGTGTTATTATTTTCTTAGGAACATAGTCTAATTAGGGCCTTTTTAAAACTTCTAATAGGCTCTTGATAGAAAAGTAGGGGATTATATTCTTTGTCACATGGAGGTGATGACCATGTAAAAATTAGAAGCCTAGATTTTGCTAGGAGATTGATCCTTTGGGAAGAAAGGAAAGGTAGAGAGTCACTTTACTTGTCTATTAGTAAGGGGAGTATGCTCTTTTATCTATGAGAAAAAATTAGAAACCTAGAAGCTTGTGGATCTTGTTGAGAGATAATCTAGCTCGGTGATGAACATGCTTGATGTGTCTTGGTGAAGTAAAGAGGTAGATGAGTATTCTCTTCTCCATTTAGGCTCCATTTAGGAGAATTAAAAACTTAGATCCTTGGATCTAAACGAGTTAGTCCATTGTCACCTTTAGAAGGCCTACCAAAGTTCTTAACCTCCAAGAATGACCCAGGTGAGCACACACCTTTTACCAATGATTCCAACTCATTATAATAAAGAATCTTTGTAAAGTATAAAGACTTAAAAGCCATGTTAACTCATTCCTCTTTATTCTTGATATTGCATATCTTGAGGATGTATTGACTATTGTATTGAGTGACACTGCTCCTTATGCCCTACTTCTTAGGGGTGTACACTTTTAGGTGTCAGTGTGGTTGAGAGGTCTTATTCTCACTCGTGGGGCCACTAAGGGTTAATGTGAATGGAATCCTATTAAACACCTCTTAGACTGTTTCTAATTGGTTCACCTCCTAAAGGGGGCATAATCTTTGTGCAAGGAGGGGGAAGATTATCTCCTATAGATCCTACCATAGGTATACACCTAGATTCTTGAAGGTGGTATATGGCATCAGCCCCTGCTACATGGGTAACCTTTTAATATATATTATTAATTCCATGGAAAGACCAAAAATATGGGTTCCCTCTAGGGGGTGACACAATTTTGTGATGTACAAGTATACACATAAGATGTGAGACAAAGGTTGTGTCTTCTCTACCAATTTTATTTATAGGGATAAAAATTGTCTTTTAATGTCCAAAGTTGTCAAATATTACTCTCATCCTTCCAAATTTATTTTACCTTGGTTTGATTATTTTTGACATACCTTACATTTTCAAGAATTACAAAAAAAAACCTTTCAAATATTCAAACTTACAAACGTTGAAATCTTATGTGTCCTAAAGTGGTAAACTAGTCTAGAAGCATCACATCTTGAGTCACTTCTAGGTGTTCCAAAGTTTCTCACAGTCTTGAATCAATTTATTTCTAATATCTAAGTCTCATATCCAAGTACTCTTTTGAGATTTATTTTATCCATTTGGTTATAGGATCCAAAGTTGAAAATTCAAAACAAAAGTATACCCTATTTCAAGGTGATCTAACTCTTGGAAATGTAAGAGTGTAATTGAGAGGGGAGTGGTGAATCAGTTACAAAAAAACAATTCCCTATCCCTAGATGTCAATTCAAACTTTCCATTGATCATGAAATATTGTCCAACTCGGTTAACTCTAGAATATTATTGTCACTCAGCTAACAAAGCTATCTTATGATTATTAATCTATTATAACCTTTAGTAACTTAGTTGCAAAAACATAAAGCATAAAGAAAATAACATGTACATAGATGACACCAAGATTTAACGTAGAAATCAAATTTGGGAAAACCACTATGCAACTAGTTACAATATTTTCTAGTCTTCTAAAGTGAGCCCTATTAGGAGCCAACCCTATTAAAGGTTACAATACATACTATTAAGTATGAACTTGTTATAGGATTTAGATCACCTTATTAGGAGTGGCCTAGTTAGAGGTCTTCAAGCACTTCAGTCTTGAAATGTCACCTTGTTAGAGGATTTACAATATGAGTGTTAAGTCAACTCTGTTAAGAAATTTCTTTACTGTTATAATGGTTAGAAGGTAACAACAATTTGACCTAATTTATGAAGCAACTATCTTTGTAGATTCAGATCTCTATTTTGGCTTGATCTTTGTATCCTTACTAATTAGATGTTATTTGCATCTTATCTTCCACACTTTCTTGCTCTGCCTTTGCCTTCACTCACATAGCCATCTTATTCCATATTCCACTTACTCACTTTATCCTTACAACTTGACCTTTCTTATATATCATAAGCTAAGAAAAGTTGTCTTGAATACCCTTCCAAATAATCAATAAACATCCAAATAGTTAGACTTAATCAATTAAATATTAGACACTTACATTTTTTTGTCACTCGATCAATATTGAGATTGAACGCTCAATTAATACTACAAGTCCTATGATGCCTGACCACCCGGTTAATATAGCAAATAGGATATTCTTTATTAACCAACTTCTTAGTTAATACTAAAAGTTCTTATTTACCCAACTTCTTGGTCAATATTGAGATATGCAAGGTTAATACTACAAACTTCTTCATTTTTTTGTTAATACTCACATTGTGTAACATCGATGACAACATACAATTGAAGAATTATTTCCAAAAAACTCCTCGTTTGGAATTGATGGCAATAGAATATGTCAACATAAATTGGTAAAAGTATGAACAATTGTATAATATCCTTAGTTTCATTCAAATTCTCATCCATACCAACTCCCTCTAAGATTCTGCTTGGATTTGTCTCACCTGCTTCTACTATCAACACTCTACTATGAACTTCTGTCATTTTCTCCCTCTTTTCTATACAATCCATCATTTTAATATCTTCCTTCTGAGATGCAAAACTCTCCCTCTTTCACTTTGACATTGAACTCTCTCACTCTTCCTTGTTGACAATGAACTCTCCCTCTTTGACATCAAATGCCAAAGGGTACAAATTTTGAAGTTACTATGTACCTTTGTATTGATTCATACGCAATATGTGATGTACCCAACCACCCTTACCAACTCACAACCAATATCACAACAATATGGAGACAAAGAGATGAAAAAATGATTCACAAAGCATGCTTTTATTATACTTGAAAATTCTTACAACATCAATAATATGACATCATAGATATGACTTCTTCCAAAAGAATTTTACAAATGCTTCAATATAAGAGAACTCCCAAATAAGAGCTTCTACAAGAAAAGTCTTCCCACCAAGAGATTCACCAAGAGCTTCCACCAAGAGAAGTTTCACCTCCAAGCTTTCTTACAAGAGATTATACCATGAGAGCTTACACTTGAAGAGCTTATACTTGAAGAGTTTCCACTTGAAGAGCTTGATTACAAATGCTCACAAGTCTTGCTTAAATAGGCACTTCCAACCCAAGATATTACAAACACAACCAATGTGGGATAAAAGGTAAATATGACTACCTTAAAACAAATATTAAATTCCCACCCAAATATAAATAAGCACCACCATGTGGCCC
Source organism: Cupressus sempervirens (assembly GCA_028749045.1). Classification (NCBI taxonomy): domain Eukaryota; kingdom Viridiplantae; phylum Streptophyta; class Pinopsida; order Cupressales; family Cupressaceae; genus Cupressus; species Cupressus sempervirens. The sequence goes on along the minus strand of CM053785.1, from coordinate 261,089,183 downwards.
AATTAGAAAATTACATTTCTTTTTTGGATCACAACGAATATTAAATGCATGATTCAAAGAACTTTTCACAAACTTCTAAGATGACACCTACACACCTCAATAAATGAAATGAGAGCTATTTTTCTATTGACGCCACCTATGCACCTTGAAAATAGAAATTTCGCTTTTCCCTCCTTTCCCCCTTTTTATTTTTATTTTTATTTTTCTTTCTATTTTTGTCACTTTCTCTCTCCTTCACTTTTTTTTAAAAATTTGATCACACCCACCTTTTTGTGATCCAAGATGCTCTTGCATCAATATGCTACCTACATTTCACACCTAAAGTATGACAATGTGCATAAACTTGTAAGATCTTCAATGGAACTTGGTTGATTCCTCACTATCTTTTGCTTTAGTGAGCATCAAATATGGGAACCCCTATTTTACCTCTTAGATACATAAATTCATCCTTAGGTAAAGCCTTAGTAAATATATCTTCTATATGCTCCTTGGTATTCACATATTCCAATTTCACCTCTTTGTCTTGAACCAACTCCCTTAAGAAATGATACTTGATTGCAATGTGTTTTTTCTTTATGTGCATCACATTATTTTTGGATATATTGATTGCACTTGTGTTATCATAATAGATAACCATTGGTTCCTTGATTTCTTGCTTCATTCCTAATAGTAATTTCTTGATTCAAATTAGGTTAGAATAATCAACTGCTGCAATAACATACTTTGCCTTTTCTATAGATTGAGAAATATAATTCTGCTTCTTTCTTGTATAAGATACTAACCTCTTTCCAAGAAAGAATGCTCCTTTGTTGGTACTTTTTCTATCATCAATGCTTCATGCCCAATCTGCATTAATAAAGGTTCTCAACTCAATATTTCCTCCTTTCTTATACCATAAACCATATTCTTCATTTCCTTTTAGATACCTCATAATTATTTTTACTGTCATCATGTGATTTTCTTTAGGATTAGCAGAAAACCTTGCAACTATGCCTACTGCCAATGCAATATCAGGACTAGTGTGTACTACATACTAAAGCTTCCCAATAATTGATCTATAAGTAGTTTGATTTACCTCCTTTGAATCTTCATTCTTTGAAATTTTATGTCCAGTAGACATAGGAGTTCCAACAAGCTCAAAATCTTCCATTCCAAATACTTTCAATGTTTGCCAAATGTCATCCTTTATTTGATGAACCTGTAGACCCACAAATAATTTAATCTCTCCAAACATAGACATTTCAAATTCTTTCCTCATTTCTTTAGCAAATGACTTGCATAACATCTCATGTCCTCCAAATATGATATCATCTACAAATATTTCTGCAAGCAATATCTTGTCATGTGGTCCTTCCTTAATATACAAATTACTATTATCATTTGTCTTTTCAAAACCAATTCTTACTAGATATCCATGTAGTCTTTCATACCATACTCTAGGAGCTTGCTTCAGTCCATATAAATCTTTGTGAAGTTTACATACCATGTCTCTTTTGTTTGGATCAATGAAACTTTCAAGTTATTCAATGTAGACTTCTTCTTCCAAGACTCCATTCAAGAAAGTTTATTTAACATCCATATGATATACTTTGAATCTCTTTTGTGTTGCATATGATAGAAGTATTCTGACTCCTTCAAGTCTTGTAATAGGGGAAAATGTTTCCCCATAGCCAATACCTTCTTCTTGAGAATAACCTTTGCATACTAGCCTTGCCTTGTTCCTTTTTACTTCTCCATTCTCATTCAACTTATTTCTAAATATCCATTTTGTACCAATCACATTCTTATCCTTAGGCCTAGGTAAAAGAGACAAGGATTTATTCTTTTCTATTTGATCAATGTCTTCATTCATTGCCTCTATCCAACCTTCATTTTCTAATGCATCTTTTATAGATCTAGGCTCAAATTCCTTGGGAAAACATGTACCTTTTATTTTTTTCCTTGTCAGTATATCTTTTATCTCTCCTCCATTTATTTTTTTAGGTTAATCATGTTTTATGACATATTTTCCAAGTCTAGGATCTTTCCTTCTTGACTTTGAACTTGGTTCACTTGGTTCTCCATGATCTAATTTACTTTGCTCCAAATCCTCTAGTTGATTTGTCTGTAACTCGGGTTCCTCTGACTATGACTTGGGTTACATTGCCTATAACTTAGGTTACACTACATGTGGATACAACTCAAGTTGAACTATTTGTGACTACAACTTAGGTTCCTTTTTCTATGACTCAGATTGTATTGCCAGTGAATTGCTAGGTTCACTTTGTTGCTAATTGGCTTCAACTATTTGTGGTAAATTCTCAAGTTCCTCCTCATAGTAGACAAACTTTTTGTATTCTTATGGCTCCTTGTTGCTATGTTCTTCACTTCTTTCTGCAAACTTATCAATCTGCATATGTGCACTTTCTATGACTTTGTGAGTAGTAAGATTCAAACATGTATATGTCTTTCTTTTATTGGAGTAACCTAGGAATATACCTTCATCACTTTTTGCGTCTAGCTTTCCTTTCCTTACATCTTTCATGATATAGCATTTGCTTCCAAATACTCTAAGATAACAAACATTAGGCATGTACCCATACCATAATTCATAAGTTTTTTTTTTACCTTTCTTCAGTTGAACTTGGTTAAGTGTATGAACTATTGTGTTGATTTCTTCTCTCTAGTATTTTGGAGCAACGTTCTTCTCAGTCATTAGTGTTCTTGCACACTCCATGATGGATATGTTCTGTCTTTCTACTATACCAATTTTCTCTAGAGTTCTAGGTGTTGATACCTATCTTTTGATTCCTCTTTCATTGTAGAACACATTGAATTCATTTGAGATGAATTCTCCTCCTCTTTCTAGTTCAGGCATTTTAGATTTTTCCATGTTTCTTTCTCAACTCTAGCCAAATACCATATGGACTTTTGAAAAGCATCATATTTATCTTTCAAAAACATTACAATCATCATCCTAGAATAATCATCAATAAATAGAATGAAGTATATGTGTCCATAGTATCTTTCTATACCTATTGGCCCACAAAGATTTGTATGAACTAGTTCCGAAACTTCTTCATAATTGTAGGACTTACTTCTCAAACTCCTTTTACTTATCTTTACAATTTGACATTGTTTGCACATGCCCATCTCAAGTTTCTTCAGATAAGGTATGCCTCTTACTCTTTTGTTCTTGCTTATGCTAACTAGGTTATCAAAGTTAACATGACACATCCTTTTATGCTATAACCAACTTTCTTCTATCTAAGCTAGCAAACATGTACTTTCAATGAGATCTACGTAAAACAAGTTGCATTTTATCTGATTTCTACTCCAACCAAGTTTCCTATACTATTTAGTTGTGTTACATTGAGTAGATGATGTCTTAATCCTTCAACCCAGTAGGAATTTTCATCTTTGATACCTTCAATTAATTCTATGATTCCTTTTCCTTTTACATAATAGGGTTCATTTTTTCCAAATCTAACACTTCCACCATCATAGTGTTCTAAATGTTCAAACTAGTTTTGTCACCAGTCATGTGATGAGAACAACCACTATCTATGATCCACGTATCATTTTTGCTAACATGAGAGATGGTCTAGGGAACCCTGACCATTACCCATGGAATTTTGATACTTATTTAGTATATTTTGAGACTTTATAGATTAGGTAATTAGTTGTTTCAAATTTTGTTATTAGGTGTTCGAATTAAGGTCATGTTGACCAGTTTCTTGTTTTAAGCAATATGGGTCAAAGTGAGTAAAAAAGTGGGAAAATTCCATGCAAGGGAATAAATGGAATATAATATGGTGTTAAGATGTCATGTTGTGATGTTGGACCTATTTAGGGTGCCTAGGAAAGTTATTAGAGCATAAAATGCAACATATGCAAAAAGTATAAAATTATCAAAAGTTGCAATCAACAATTTATGCAAAAATTACAAGTTTTAGAAGGTGAATAGTCATCCACCTTGAATGACCTCTTAAAGGAGGTGAAAGGTCTTGTTTTTTGTTATAAAACATTATGTCTTCATGTAAAAGATAGAGGAGAATGTATGGAGAAGAGGAATGAAGTTTTTTTGTATATGGTTGTGAAATAGAAATCAACATTTTGGTGTAATATTGTTGTTATACTAGCATTTAAATTGTAGTCCTTCTATCTTCTCCTTGAATTTTTGGTTGTGATGATTTAAAGATTCATATTTATGGTGAAGAGCATAGTACTTTTGTGGTTGATTGAACATATGTTTGTTATCATTATATTATTAAACAATAAATTCTATATTTTCAGACTATGGTGTGATAGTGATGGTATATTCTCATTGTGGAGATAGTGGAAGATATTAAAGGTTCCCATGGTTGTTTTAGATTTCCCTCTTACTAATTTGACAAGTTATCTTGTTTCTTGTAATGGAGATGTTGGAAATATAAGAGGAGTAACTAAGAAGGGAGGGGTGAATTAGTTACTACAAAAATAAATCCCAAATCCCTTAGATTTCAGTACAAAATAAAACTCTAAAAACTAAACTACGTTGAAGCTTGGCAAACACACATAAAAAAAATTAATTCAATAAATACTAAATATGCTTGGAAAATACTTAACATGAAAAATTTAAGATGTTATCTATGATTACCATTACTTTAACTTAGTTGCAAACACATAAAATAAATAGCATGAACACATTTGACATGAAGATTTAATGTGGAAACTCAATTTGGGAAAAACCACCAATTGCAACTAGTTACTGATTTTCAATCTTCTAAAGTGAGCCCTATTAGGAGCCAACCTTGTTAAAGGTTACAAAACACATGGTTAGGTGTGACCCTATTAGAGGATTTAATCACTCTGTTAAGAGTGGCCTTATTAGAGGTCTTTAGACAATTCAATAGAATTGCCACCTTGTTAGACGATTTACAAATAGTTGTTAAGCTAACTCTGTTAAGAGATTTAGATTATTGCTACAATGGTTAGAGAGTAACAATGAAATGACCTGATTTTGGATGCAACTAATTTGTTGATTATAGATTTCAAATCTGGCTTGTGTATTTGATCCTTCTTGATCGAATATATCTTTTCAGCTCCATAAGGATATTTTTCTTATTGTTCTGATCCGCTTCCTCTTAGCATCATCAAATCTTCAATTATATTCCATGCATTCACACATTCTAAATCTCTACTTGACCTTATACTTATATCTTTCATATTTTCAAGTCAGCTAGAATACAACTTAGAATAATTAATATTCATCTCCTTAGTTGGCTAGAGCTAACAAATAAATCAATTAAACTCAATATGCCAAAAAAAAAAATCCTTCGTTAGCTGACCCTGCTTGGTAGACTTACTCAGAAATGATTCCTATGTTAACCAAGTGAACTCAATTAACACTACATACTTGCACAAATCCTATGGTAACCAAGTGAGCTTGATTAACACTGGTTCCATCCAACATTTTCTTCATTAACTGAGTGAGCTTGGTTAACAATCATCTTCCACAAAATTTTGGTAAAAATTGTGTTCTGAACTTGGCAAACTCTAGAACACTCGGTAGACATAGAGAACTATCTTCACTACCTAAGTGAGCTTGGCATACACTAACTGGTAATGATATGACATTTTGTGTAACATCAAAGATAATACACAATTAATCAACAATCTCCCTCTTTAACATTGATGACAACACAACATGTCATAATACAAAAAAAAATTAGAGCAAGAATAAAGTAAGGAACATATCCTTAGTTTCATTTTGATTTTTATCCAGGAGAACTCCCTCTAATAGTGTGAACTCTTTCTTCCTTCAATTCCTCCTTCTGTCAAAAAACTTATATCTGTAGACCAAGTTCATTCTCCCTTATGTACATCTCTTCTTTTTAAAAAATTTCTATGATAGAAAACTTCTCCCTCTTTTAAACAAAAATTTCTATGAGATATGATAGTAAACTTCTCCCTCTTTGACATCTCATGCCAAAGACAATGCTCAGTAAGTATCAATGTACCTCAAGTATTGATTCATTTGCAATATGCCCTTATCAATACTACATCAATTGATTGATCTTCAACATGCTCTGGTTGATGCATCATTAAAATTCATTTAGTGAGCTTCAGATAGGGGAATGACCCCTACCTTACTTCTTAGATATAGAAACACATCCTTAGGTAATGGCTTGGTGAATATGTCTGCAATTTGTTCTTTTGTATTTACATATTCCAATCTGACTTCTTTATCTTGTACCAATTCTCTCAAGAAATGATATTTTATAGCAATGTGTTTTGTTTTGGTATGCATCATTGGACTCTTTGATATATTGATTGCACTGGTGTTATCACAATATATAACTACTAGATCCTTGATCTCTATCTTCATACCTACCATCAATTGTTTGAACCAAACAATATTAGAAAAATTAACTATTGCTGCCACATATTCTACCTTTGTTGTGGACTAAGAGATATAGTTATGTTTCTTGCTTGTCCAAGACACTAGTCTTTTACTAAGAAATAATGCTCCACCACTAGTGCATTTTTTGTCATCAATACTTCCTACCCAATTAGCATCAGCGAATACTTTTAAGTCTAAATTGCCTCTTATTTTGTACCATAAACCATAGTCTTCAGTACCTTTTAGATATCTCATGATTCTCTTAATTTCCATCATGTGATTTTCTTTGGGATTTGCTAAGAATCTTGCCACCATAATGACTGCTAATGCAATATTAGGCCTTGTATGCACTACATACTGCAATTTTCCAATCATTGATCTATATTTGGTCTAATCTACCTCTTTAGAATCATCATTTTTTGAAATCTTATGTCCAATAGACATAGGAGTTCCAACTGGTCTTGAATCTTCCATTCCAAATTTTTTTAGTATCTCCTTGATGTACTTAGATTGAGTAATGTAGATGCCATCTTTCTTCTGCTAAATTTGCAATCCAACAAAGAATTTTATCTCACCAAACATAGACATCTCAAATTCTTTACTCATTTCTTCTAAAAATGCCTTGCACAAGTCATCATTTCTTGTGAATAAAGTATCATCAACAAATATTTCTGCTAACACAATCTTCTTGTTAGGTCCTTTGATATATAGGCTACTATTATCATTTGTTCTTTGAAAACCAATCTATACCAAGTAATAATGAAGTCTTTCATACCAAGCTTTGGTAGCTTGCTTGAGTCCATATAATGCCTTGTGTAATTTGCAAACCATGTCCCTTTTGCTAGGATCTACAAAACCTTCCGGTTGTTCAATATAGACTTCCTCATCAAGAATCCCATTCAAGAATGCAGATTTTACATCTATTTGATACACTTTAAATCCTTTGTGAGTTGCATATGCTAGTAAAGTTATAACACCTTCTAATCTTGCAACAGGAGAAAAAGTTTCACCATAATCAATACCTTCTTCTTGAGAATAGCCATTACATAGCAACCTTTCTTTGTTTCTGGAAACTTCTCCATCTTCATTTAGCTTATTTCTGAATACCCACTTTGTGCCAATTATATTTTTATCCTTGGGTCTAGGAACAAGAGTCCAAGTTTTGTTCTTCTCTATCTGTTCTATTTCTTTATTCATTGCTTCAATCCAACTTTCATTATCCAATGCATATTTAACATTTCTAGGTTCAAATTCAGCAAGTAAACATGTACCTTTCAATTTTTTTACTATCATTGTTCCATCTAATTTGTCTCAAATGATCTGATCAGGTGCATGATGACTTCTAACATATCTTTCTAACACAAGTTCTTTGGATTTGGAATGAATTTCACTGATTTCATCATGAACTTCAGTATTGTTGTGGTTCTACAATGCATGCCCCATTTCAATTAGAAATGGGGACCCCCTATTTTATTTTTTAGTTTTTTTAGGACCCTAGTCTAGGGTACGAGTCATTTTAAGGTTTGCTTAATGCCCTAGTTTGTGTTTCAGTCCTGACTAGGATGTTCATTTGTTTAGATTTCATATATTTTAATGCTGGAGGCATTTTTTGCAAAGAAAAAAAGGTGCACCAGCACACCTAAATAGGTGTGTTGGTGCACCAAAATAAGTGAGGAAAGTGTTTGAGTATCTACCGCAACTACATAGCTCTATGGTACCTAGGAGACCCGAGGGGCTATAAAACCACCCCCCCCCCCCCCCCCCCTTCCCTTCTTCTTTCTTTCTAACACTCCCTACATTTCATAATTCTATCACATCTCTGAGCTCCAAAGAACCCCCCACTTTAGCTTAGGTGTGCCTCTCTCCACCTACACAAAGCAAATTAAACCAAATCAAAAACACAAAAATATTTAAGTAAACCCCATGCGCACCCACTTGGGTGCACTGATGTGTACCCAAATTCGACCAAATGTAAAAGAAAACTTTAAAAAATTGCAAAGAACCCAAAAATTGGGTGCACATTAGTGCACCTACCGAGGTGTGCTGATGCATACCCAATTTCAATGCAAAAGATAAAACTAAACTAGAAAACAAAGCATTAAAACACAAGTTTAGGTGCGCATTAGCACACCTAACTAGGTGTGCCAATGCACACCTTAAACTTGCTAAAAAAATTAAGCACAAATTTAAAAGTGTAGCACATCAGCCACACCTATTTGGTGCACTGATGCACCCTTTTTTTAATTTTTTTGTTAGTGGGTTTGAACAGGGTTTTTAGTTGTTTTTAGGCAATCCAATTTTAGGGTTTTAATCGTGTCATCAATTCATTTTTCCCTCAATTCTGAACTAATGGACATCTTTTGTGCAGATATAATGGCATCCTCCTCATCTTCCTTGGGTGAGAAAATGGTGCCAAAATGAGTAGTATTCAAGTTCCAGGGTGTTCCTCCCAAATCATGGTTAATCACAGTTCCAAGATGACAATTTAGAGATTTGAGATACCAATTTGGGACATACAGATTTGGGAGAATTTTTAAAGATATGCAACAAACCTATAGAGAGGTCAAAAATGCTTTCTTCACTTGTCCAATTAAGACTTGTCAGTACAGCTTCACACCTAGTGTCAGTACAATCGTTGGAACTCATTATGACACTTGCAGAACACTTTCTCCCTGAGGAGAGGGTTGTGAAGAGCATAATAGGAGAAATTGTCCTTGATCTATGACCAAAGAATATTAAGAAATTATTTCATCTCCCGAGGGCAGATCAGTTCATTAGGCTCACCTATGAACAAGCAGAGAGGTAGTATTGAGAACATATTGAAGAGGCATCTGAGATCATCCAATCTTCATACCTTATTGAGAAGACTCCTTTGGGAAAGAAAACTAGAAAAGTGGACATGATGCGAGGGTACATGAAGGAGGATATTGGATACTCAATCATACTCTTGATTAGGGTTATGGGTCTACTAGCAATAAGACACTTGAACATTTTCATGGTGCACTTCATTGAAATAATAAAGAAAGTGGAAATGCCACTGGATTGGGATACCACTCATAGTGAGAATTTGTGTGAATAGTTGGTGGCAGAAAATAACAAAAGGATATTTTACATGACATCATATTTGGCATACATGTTAGTCGTGAGAGCCATAGATTATCTAGGGCTCTACAAGAAGGGTACTATGTAGGATGCCAACGCATGGCCATATATTGTCTATCCTTAGCTAGTAAAGAAGAGGCTCTCAAAGTAGAGCAAAGAATACAAAATTATGAATGATGCATTCATCTTTGCAATAGTCTAGTTCATAGGAAGAGATTATGCAAAGATAATATTCAAAGATGTAGCTGCATAGATATTAGTAATTAGAGCTTATTATATCCAATTCTAAATGTTCACATATTTGAGGGTAGCGAGTACATTTTTCAACCCAAAGAAGCTCCCAAGATACCCCAGTGATAGATTAATTCTCTTGGAGATTTTTTGACAACTCTTGTCGGCATATGATAGAGTCAGAATGTAGCATAAAATATGTTGGATATGGCCTATGACTATAAGACCTTTTAGGGTGGATAGGAGGCAAAATATTCCTTATTTTGAATGTGAATGGGATCAGTATCCCTTGGAGGAGTACAACTCCCCTAGGCCTTATTTTGATAACATTAGGAGAGTACAATACTTAGCTGAAAAAAAATTTAACCATTAAGAAGCCCTTGAAGACCATTGGATGAATGTGACAAATGAATATGATGTTTTCATAATGGATTATTGTAGGATGACCTTGTATCTAGTAGAAAATGCTTTGAAGATAAAGATTCCATTGAAGAGTGTGTAGCAAAACTTAGAGGAGCTACTTGATCCTTTGTTCAACAAGGATAAGATTAGTGAATGACCCATTATGAATGTTGAGTTTGATAGAAAAGAGAATTTTGACATCAACCACAGGGTGAGGTACATCATTAAAATGATGTAGGATTGGATAAAGAAACCTTTCAAACTTGATCCAATTCCTAAAATAGTAATATTTCATGTACAAGCTAGTCTTGCCAAAGGAAGAGGGAAGAAGGTCATCATCCCTACATTTATAGCTCAGTCACCAATAAGGCCAAAAATGGTGCACCAACTCGATAGGCTAGTTGGTTATTATCAAGCCCAAAAGGGTAAAGGAAAGAGTAAGCGGAAGAGGAATTCTCCTCAACAAGCTGAACCTGAAGAGGGAGAAATTTTGGCACCTCTACAGTAAGGGGAGGAAAATATACAAGGGTTGAAGAATGAAGAAGCTACACAAGCCCTAGAAGATACTCCTCTACCTCCAAATAATGAAGAGGAATGGGTACAAGGGGAAGAGCTATAACAAGTATCCACTAAGGAAGTGTTGAAAGAAAGACAAATGAGTGAATAGCCTCATAAAACTTCCCAGGACACTAAGGTGTGAATTGTGGGCTCAACAAAAATAGAGATTGCAGATGAGGAGCATTCACAAAGGGAAAAGACCTTAGCAAGGAGTGATGAGGGGAAGAGAGTAACCGAATAGACTCCTTCATCCTCAAAAGGAAAGTCCCCAACATAGCATGTTCCAAGGACACTCTAAAAGGAAGTGATCAAAAACAAGAAACAATAGTTCACTATTGAGGAAGAAGATAAAATAGAACTAATAGAAGTATAAAGGAAACTTGATTCACCTCCAAAGGATGCAAGAGCATTATCTTTCATCATGAGTGATTAGAATTAGGACCTTTTTGCTCACATGGCTATCCCTCCTCTAGAATCAAATGTTGAAGAACTAACTCATAGGGATTATTAGATCCAGGAGGTTATGCTTTGGAAGCGAACCTTGGAAATTGCAAAGCTAATGGTTACTATAGGGATGAAGGAAGTTTTTCGGAGCCTGGAATAGGATGAGGCAGAGCTAATAACACTTTGGCGACAAAATGAAATCTTAAAAGGATATTTGAGTGAAGTCTTTGGCCCTTTGGACCCCGCTAACCCTAAGGAGACTCTAAATGTAGCAATTCAAAGAAGAGATAGGGGAGCGGTGTAATTGGATCCATTTTTGAATGCTTGTCAGTAGTGGTGGGCAAGTTTTTAGGAGAAAGGCATACTCATCATCCAAGGAAATCTTAATCTACTACATGTCATGCAAGAGAATGTAGATAAAATGGTGGCAATTTTGAACCAAGATTTTGGTCTTATGGATGAGGTGCATACCTGGGGAAAGGATCTACAAGTATTATAGGCGATCAAAGGCCAAACGTATCAGATGCTCATGGATGTATATATGGTGGAGGAACTAGATTTAATAGATGATTGGATAGAGAAGATAGCAGATAGCAATAAAGAAATGGAATCATTACATGTGGAGATTCAAAGGCTCAAGGACCAAGCCCGAGAGAAAATTTTGGAAGCTGAGAAACATTATAGTGATGCATGTCTAGACATTTTTGAGGATGATGCATGGGAGAAACTAATACTTGTGGAGGCAGTAGTTTAGAGATTTTGGAGAATATTTTATGAAGTTTCTAATGATGAAGATGTTCAACAAGCATTTAGGATAGAAGAAGCTTTGTTAGAGCTTGATACAAAACTCAAGGATTTTGTTGAAACCCGTATAGAGGTGGATAATTATAGGCAAAAGGTGAAAGATAAATGTAATGCCTTATATTTACCAGATGTGATGCAAGTCATTGAGATAATAGAGAAATTCAAGGGCAAACACCCAGACATAGCTCTAGTATGAAGGGGAACAAAACTGAGAAGCTAGAATTTCCATGTTGACACTTACTAAAATTTTGCATTTTTGGACCTCTAAGGTGCACTGGTGCACTAGTGCATTTTTTGCAAATAGTTTTTTTGAAGATTTTGAAGTATTCAGATGTGCACTTATTCTGAGGTGCACTGATAGTTAACTGCTAGTTCCAAAAATAGAGCTTTCCATGCATCGAAAACACATTCTGACAACAGTTTAACTCCTATGAATGCCTAGTGAAGGTGAACCTTCTATTTTTGGAACTTCTAAACACTTCTACATCAATTGAAAGCTCTCTTCTTCTTATTTTTCTCATAATTTCTTTGTTTAATGACATGTAAAGGCTCATGCATCCAATTAATGATATAAAAATGGATGGAGTCCTACTAAGCACCAATTAGATAATCAGTTTGTATATAATTAGTTTGTTTTGTTAAATTAGAAGCATATGATTTCATGAAGATATCTCTCACTCTCAGCAAAAATTAAGGAGATGATTTCTTATAAATACAGGATTGTAATATGTAATCAGGGTTTTTGTTATTTTGCAATAATATATGCTTTTGGTACTTGCATTTGGAGTGTAGTGATTCTTTCCTAAGTGTGTTATATTTTGTGAATGTATGTTCATGAATTGTGATTGAGCCAAAATTTTATTGCATTATTTTTGGTTTTGTGATCTTTTAATTCTAGTGTTTGCTACTAATCTACAAATTCTACTAATGTATCTAGTTTGAGAAGAGATCACCATATTGTTCCTTCATAGCTTTTTGTCTCACATGAGTGCACCTTTCATGGCTTTGTGATTTGATGAAAAGTTAAACATCATATGGTTATTTAATTCCCCATCAATGATTGCATTAATGGAATTAAGGAAGAAATGTTCCTACTTTCATTAGTTACCTATCGATCTTTTCGAAAGATTAACTAGCAAATGCGTTGTTTTCGTATTTTATATCCACTTGCATGTTATTTTTTTAAATCCCTTGTTACCCTATCTTTGTTATTTTCTTTATTAACCCCTTTTTTAATTTATGAATTCATATAGTTACATTATTAGATTGCATTCATTAAAAAAATAGAAAAATACAAAAACATAGTTCTTTTGTGTGTGTTTTATTCTTTTGACAATAAGTAGATTCTACATCTCATCCAAAGTTTTTGAACCAGTAAAGGCCTCCTCATGAACATTCACATTTATCTTCAACTGAAAAAATTCCAGTAGGTTGCAAGATTGCTTGAAACCTTAGAGTTGATCCCCAAGATTGAATTTTCAAGAGAGGAGTTTGAAAGGATTTTTGTCATTAAGCATCATGCAAAATGACAACTCAACAAGTATCAAGATTAGGTCCCATTTTCTATGACTCAGGTCCATCAGACTTCGTTTGTACTAGCTCAGTAGCCTTTGACTATGACTCAGGTCCTTCAAACTATGACTCAGGTTGCACCATATGCAACTCAGTAACTATTGAAGATTTTGGGGACTTGGGAGGTGAGGCCTCCTTTCTTCCAAATAGGTTTGGTAGAGTATCAAGTTCATAGTAAAAAAATCTTTTGTAATCCTTAGGCTCTTTGTTGCTTTCTTCTTCACTCTTTTCTGCAAACTCATCAATTCTCACATGTGCACTTTCTATGATTTTATGAGTAGACAAATTCAAACACTTGTATGCTTTACTTCTATAGGAGTATCCTAGGAATCTGCCTTCATCACCTTTGACATCGAATTTACCTTTTCTAGATTTTTTCAAGATATAACATTTGCTACCAAATACTTTCAAGTAACTTACATTAGGTTTGTAGCCATACCATAGTTCATAAGGAGTTTGATTTGAGTCTTTTTTCAGTTGTACTCTATTCAAGGTATGAACTGTAGTGCTAATTGCTTCCTTCCAGTATTTGATTACAACATTCTTTTGTATCATTAGTGTTCTTGCACAATCCATGATGGATCTATTCCTTCTTTCAGCTATACTAAGGTGTACCAGGTGCTGATACTTTTCTTTTAGTTCCTCTTTCAATGCAAAATTCATTGAATTCATTGAAGATGAATTCACCACCTCTGTCTGATCTCAAACATTTCAACTTTTTTCCAGTTTCTTTTTCTACTCTTGCCAAATACCACTAGAATTTTTGAAAAGCTTTGATTTTTCTTTTAGATATATTAGTCATCATTCTAGAATAACCATCAACAAAAAGAATGAAAAACTTATCTCCACTGTAACACTTTATTCCAGTAGGTCCACATAAGTCTATATGCACAAGCTCTAAGACTTCTTTAGAATGATACTTCTTGCTTTTCAAAATACTCTTTCCCATCTTGCCGATTTGACAATTCTTGCATAGACCCATATCAAGTTTCCTCAAACTAGCAATACCTCTTACTCTTTGGTGTTTTCTTATCTTAACCAGATTATCAAATTTTACATGACATAGTCTTTTATGTCATAGCTAGCTTTCTTCTACTTGAACAATAAAACATGAACTTTCACTGAGATCAAGATAGAATGCGTTTACCTTTTGTTTGTTTGCCAGATCCAACTAGATTTCCTTTTCCATCCAGTGGTTTTGCCTTTCCATCCATGAATTCTATCTTAAATCCAATGTTATTCAACTATGCCACACTCAGTAGATTATGCTTTAGTCCTTCAACCCAATAAGCATTATCACATATAAGTTCTTTAGTCAAAGAAATACATCCTTTTCCTTTTATGCAACAAGGTTCATTATTTCCAAATCTCACACTACCACCATCATAATATTCCATGTGTTCAAAATTTATTTTTTCTCTAGTCATATGATGTGAGCATCCACTATCAATAATCCATGTATCATTTTTGCTAACATGAGAGATAAGTGTCATCTTATCTCCTTCATCATTAGATTCATCTTTTACAGAAATTTACACCATTTCATCTTCACTGTTATCAGAATCTTTAGCCATAAAATAAGATTTCTTACCTTTGTCCTTGTGGTCCTTGTAATTTATTAATTCCTTCTTGCCTTTGAACTTATTGGTTTTCTTCTCATCCTTTTTTTCTCTGTTTAGGCACCTTACAGCAATGTGACCAACTTCTTCACAAGAAAAAAATATCAAAGGAACCTTAACTTTGTACTTTCCTCTACCTTTGGAATACTTCCTTGCAAGTAGGGCTTCAACAACCTCAAGATCACTATCAGAACTTTCTTCTATTTCTTCTTCTTCACTTCCTGATTGATTGGCCTTTGATTTCTTACTATTTTTCTTGAGTGAGAGTTTAGCTTCAAATGCAGACTCAATACTTTTGGAACTAGGAACATAGTTATCATAGTTATCCAATTCAAAAGCTGTCAATCTTCCAACTAGAGCATCCAAAGTTATTTTGCTATTTGGATCACATCTCATCTCTTGAATAGTAGACACTCAAATTGCACGAATAGAAAGAAGATTCCTGAGTACCTTGCTTACAATTTTTTTGTCATCAATATCTCCTCTAGATGCTTTGATTGCACTCACACTTTCTTTGATTCTTTCCACATATTTTGCAATGTTTTCATCTTCTCTCATTTTCATCTGATCAAATTATCCTCTAAGACTTTCTACTTTAGCTCTTCTTACATTATCATCTTCTTCATAAATTTCTTTTAGTTTGGTCCACATTCATGATCTTTTTTGCAATCTTTTACTTCATCAAATTTAGCATAACTAAGAGTAGATGCAATATCAATCATCATGATATTATGATTCTTCTTTTCAGCAACATCTTCAACTGATAATGTTCTAGTGGGAGTCTTGTATTCAACATCAAGATAATTACAACCTGAATCACTAATAGTTGCCAGATGTAATCTCATAAGTCCTTTCCATGCTGCAAAGTTGTCTCTATTCAACTTGGGAATCTCTCTTCTGTAAGACATCTTGATCTTTAGCTTAGGTCCTTGAAACCTTCTCTGCAAGCATCAAAAATATTTAATACCAATTGTTGAAATATAAGAGTAACTAAGAGGGGAGGCATGAATTAGTTACTACAAAAATAAATCTTAGATCCCTTAGATGTTAATACAAAATAAAACTTTGAAAACTGAACTCTGTTGAAGCTCAGCAAACACACATAAAATGTTGTAAATTGGTAAATATTGAATATGCTCAGCAAATACTTAACATGAAAAACTTAAGATGTTATATGTGATTACCATAACTTTAACTTAGTTGTAAACACATAAAAGATATAGCATGAACACATTTGACACTGAGATTTAACGTGGAAACCCAATTTGGGAAAAAACACCAATTGCAACTAGTTATTTATTTTCACTCTTCTAAAGTGAGCCATGTTAGGAGCCAACCTTGTTAAAGCTTACAAAATACACTGTTAGGTGTGACCCTATTAGAGGATTTAATCACCCTATTAGGAGTGGCCTTATTAGAGGTCTTTAGACAATTCAATAGAATTGCCACCTTGTTACAAGATTTACAAATAGTTGTTAAGCTAACTCTATTAAGAGATTTAGATTACTGCTACAATGGTTAGTGAGTAACAATGAGATGACCTAATTTCATATGCAATTGATTTTCTAATTATAGATCTCAATTATGGCTGGTATACTTGATCCTTCCTAATTTAATATATCTTTTTAGCTCCATAAGGATATTCTGCTTATCAATCTGATTCGCTTCCTCTTAGCATCATCAAATCTTCAACTATCTTCCATGCATTCACACATTCTAAATATCAACTTGGCCTTATACTTACATCCTTCATATTGTCAAGTTGGCTAGAATAAAACTTAGAATAATTAATATCCATCTCCTTAGTTGGCTAGAACCAATAGATAAATCAATTGAATTCAATATGCCAAAACAAGAAAATGCTTCATTAGCTGACCTTGCTCAGTAGATACTAACTCAGAAATTATTTTCTTGTGTTAACCAAGTGAACTCGGTTAACATTGCATACTTGCATAGATCCTTTGGTAACCAAGTGATCTCAGTTAACATTGGGCCCATCCAACATTTCCTTCATTAACCGAGTGAGCTTGGTTAACACTCATCTTCTACAAACTTTCCTTTGGCGCCCAAGTGAACTTGGTATAACTTGTCTTCTGAACTTGACAAACTTTGGAATGCTTGATAGACACGTAAAACTATCTTCATTGCCTGAGTGAGCTCAGCATACACTGACTAGTAATGATATGACATTTTGTGTAACATCAAAGACAATACACAATTAATCAACATGAGATTCTTGTGAATCATCAAATTATTTATTTTTGCATGTCAGCAATCTGAAAATAAAGAAAACATGACAAAAGTTGGTGTATGGTCTACATAAGGCTTAGAAGATTGTGTTCATTCATAGGAGGTTGGAGAACTATTTGGAAGTGAAAAAAAGGTGAGACATTGGAGTTTAGGAACCAAACATGGTATTCAACAAGGAAACCCTCATCAATACAAGGGTTTGAAAGTTTAATCATCTACTCAAAGACAAGGAGCCTAAGAATTAGTAGTTTGAAGATTTTTAATAAGGTAATGATAACTTCAAGTTATTTTGGTGGTGTTATTTGAAATTTTCAAGAGTTTGTAACATGAGTATGAGTTTTAGGCATATTAACTAGAATAGAGCCTACAGGTTATACGCCACATAGAATAGTTGGGAATCTATGATTTTGGAATCTAATCGAATTCAGTAAAGGGTGTTAGAATATGCCTTTGGTTTTGAAGAGATGTTTAGAAGATTTTGATTCCTTACCTATTTCCCAAGGAAGGGCTACAAGGAAGAACCTCCTTAGGTATGTTTATGGAAATTGGTGTTTGAAGCCCACCAAGGGATGTAGAACCTTGTGAATATTTTGAAATCACTTAGTTGGAAATGAGTTAAGTCTTTTGAAAGCTTGTAGGGGTATGGTGTTGAAAAGATCCTAGTAGATGTAAGGTGGTGTAGGTGTCAAGTATTGTGAGAGTTAGTTGTTGGATATTGTGAAGGGTTAGGTAGAGACATTTGGAATAGGTGAGAGTGGCACCAGGAATAGGCTAATCATCTAGTCTCTAACCTTGGATAATCATAAGGGATATCATATGATATACTGGTAGCTTGGAAGAAGCCTAGTAATCAAAATTAGTAAGTGAAGACCATATTTATTATCACCTCTTACATGCATCAAGAGATAAGTGTCATCTTTTCATTTTCCTCATTGTCATATTCATCCTTAACAACAATATAGACTACTTGTTGTTGTTCTTCTTCTTCACTATTAGAATCTTTAGCAATGTAACAAGATTTATTACCTTTGTCTTTGTAGTCCTTGTAGCTCTTGAAGTCTTTCTTTCCTTTGAACCTGTTGTTACTTTTCTCATCTTTGTCTTACTTGTTTGGACATCTTGCAACAATATGACCAACCTCTTCACATGAGAAACAAATCAATTGAATTTTGCCTCTGAATTTTCCTTTACCTTTTGATACTCTTTTTGTAAGTAGGCCTTCAATGACTTCAAGGTCTTCATATGAATCATCTTCTTCATCACTATAACATGTTTTCCTTTTGAGTTTCCTCCTTTTATACCAAGGGTTAGTTTGGCTTTGAATTTAGATTCAATATTGCTAGAAGTAGGAGCATAGTTATCAAAGTTATCCAATTCAAAAGTAGTTAATCTTCCCAAAGTGCATCCAAGGTTATATCATTTTTTGGATTTAATCTTATCTCTTGGTTTTTTGAAACTCTAATTGCATAAATAGGAAGAAGAGTTATTAGTATTGTGTTGACCATTGTCTCATCAGTTATATCTCCTCCTATAGCTCTAATTGTACTCACACTTTCTTTGATTCTTTCAATGTATTGGAAAATGTTCTCACCTTCTTTCATTTTCATTTGATCAAACTTTCTGCTCAAGCTTTCTGCCTTGGCTCTTTAAACATTTTTATCACCTCCATAGACTCTCTGCAATTTTTCCCACATATCAAATGCAGTAGGAAAATCTTTAACCTCATCAAATTTAGAATTTTTGAGAGAGGAATCTATTTCAATCATCATTATATTGTGATCCTTTTCCTCTTTCATATGTTCCACAATCATAGGTTTAGGTGGTGGCACATATATGTTTTCCAAGTAGAACATACCAATATCACTAATTCTTGATAGGTGTAGCTTCATCAATTCTTACCATGCTGAAAAGTTGTCTCTGTTAAGTTTAGGAATCTCCCTTTTGTAAGACATCTTGATCTTTAGCTTAAGACTTTGAAACCTTTTTTGCAAGCACCAAAAGATTTGATACCAATTGTTGTAGATGCAAGAGTGTAACTAAGAGGGGAGGGGTGAATCAATTACAAAAAAATAATTCCATGTCCCTAGATTCCAATTCAAACTTTCCACTGATCATGCAATACTATCTAACTCGATTAACACTAGATTATAATTGTTACTCGGTTAACAAAGCAATCTTATGATTATTAATCCATTTTAACCTTTAGTAACTTAGTTGTAGAAACATAAAGCATAAAGAAAATAACATGTAAAGAGATGACACCGAGATTTAATGTGGAAACTCAATTTGGAAAAGAACTATGCAACTAGTTAAAATATTTTTTAGTCTTCTAAAGTAAGCCCTGTTAGGAGCTAACCTTGTTTATAGGTTACAATACATACTATTAAGTATGACCTTATTAGAGGATTTAGATCACCCTATTAGGAGTGTTTTAGTTAGAGGTCTTCAAACACTTCAATCTTGAAATGTCACCTTGTTAGAGGATTTACAATATGACTGTTAAGTCAACTCTATTAAAAGATTTCTTTACTGCTATAATGGTTTGAAGGTAACAAAAAATTTCCCTAACTTATGAAGCAAATATCTTTGCATATTCAAATCTATATTTTGGCTTGATCTTTGGATCCTTACTGATTAGATGTTCTTTGTATCTTATCTTCCACACTTTCATGCTCTACCTTTTCCTCCACTCACATAGCCATCTTATTCCATGTTGTACTTACTCACTTTATCCTTAAAACTTGACTTTTCTTATATATCATAAGCTAAGACAAGCCAGCTTGAATACCCTTCCAAATAATCAATAAATATCCAAATAGTCAGCCTCATTCAATTAAATATTAGACACGTGTTTTTTTGTCACTCGATCAATATAGAGATTGAATACTCGGTTAATATTGTGATTCCTTTGATGCCTGACCACTCAGTTAATACTACAAGCATGATACTCTTCATTAATATTGAATGTTCTTATTTACCTGACTACTCGGTCAATACTGGGATATGCAACCTAGTTAATACTACAAACTTCTTCATTGCTCGATTAATACTAACATTTGTGTAACATCAATGACAACATACAATTGAAGAATTGTTTCCAACACTAACCTTGTCAAGTTGTGTAGAGTTTGGGCTCTCATCTAAATACTTATCCAAAGTTGAAAATCAAATCAAGGGTATTCTAGTTCAACTTTGTCCAAACCTTATCAAGTTCTGTGAAGCAAGATGTCAAGTGTGTCATCTTTTAAAGTATTCCAACCTTATCAATTTGTGTGAAGTAAGACATCAAGTGTATCCTCTTTCAAAGTTGTCCAAACCTTATCAAGTTGTGTGAGATGAGACACCAAGTGTGTCATATTTCAAAGTGGTCCAACATTGTCAAGTTGTGTGAAGTCTTGGCTTCCACTTGGACATTTATCCAAAGTTAAAAGTCTCATCAAGTCAAATATCAAGTGCATCCTAGCTCAAGTAGTCTAAACTTATCAAGTTGTGTGAAGTGTTGTCTTCAACCTAAACACTTTAGTTATTAGCTCATAAAAAAGGTAACTAATCCTTTTGACATTTAAACTTCTCAACTTTTTGTGTCACATAATCATACTTTGTGTCACACCTATCAATATTTTTTAGAGATAAACACACTTGGACATCAAAAAAACCCTAATTCAAACTATAGGACACTACAAACTTGACTTGAACATTGTGCAAACACAAAACCTTGATGGAACTCACAAGATCCAAAAGGTACAAATTCAAGTTGAATAATACTTTTGAGGAAGGACCAAGACTTATATCCTTTAAACAATGTGAAATTTCACAAAGACATTCCTTATTTGGATCAATAATTCCTATCACATAAAGTACACCAAGTACAACCCAAAACATCCAAAGAATTAGACATATAACTACTTCCAACATGTCTCAACACAAGTATGGCTTGGATAACTATCAAGATACTCATAATAAGGATGATAAAGATATCTTCAACCTCATCAAACAATATCAAGCTTCACAATCCAAAATTAAAGAAATTAAGAAAGAAAAGGATACTTCATCCGACATGTATTCCTTAAGATCAATATGCCCTTTTCCATTTGGGCATGATTCACTCATTGTTCTATCTCTTTCAAACATGGAAACACCAAAGTATTATAATCCAATCTTTGACAAAGAGACTATGACACCAACTTATGATGAACCTATATTTGATAAACAAAATCATTAAATGCATATGTCTTATACACTTAAAAATATTCCACATCTACAAGAACATCAAGAAGAACTTAATCAACTCTTAGAGAGAGTCTTTAATCCTTTGGAACATACTTATGAAATAATTTTGAGAAAACTTCTTGAAAAAAATCTTATCACATTACCTCAAACCACCTCATGTGGAATGTCATACATGAGAAACTATTGTAAATATCATCAACATAATGAGCATAAATTTTTAGATTGAACAGAAATGAAGCATTAGATTGAGGATCTTATTGATGATAACTCAATTGAAATTGTAAATCTTGATGACTCATATAATGAGGATACTACTCTCAAGAAAGATCAACTTAATGAACCTAACTCTAGTAGTGCTCATCTTGAAGCTCCTACTTCTTCCAACATTCATGCATCTCCTAAAGATTTGAAGCTAGCCAAAATGACTAAATTGAAAAAAGAACCTAGTGCTTATCATTGTGACTATGTGTACCCTCGAGGGCTACCTCTATAAGAAATCCAAACTAATTTGCATTTGACTCCAATGCTTTTTAACACTTCCAAAATCAAAGATCTCAAAGCTTCATGTGCTACTATGTCTATCATGCAAACACAATATAATACCTTATCCTTAGAAGTGGCTCCATGTTAAGAGGACCATTCAAAAGATGAAGAAACAAGTATGGGGTAAATGCAAGAATTTGAGTACCAAAACTACAAAAGGCGTTGAGGAAAAAAATTTGTCGATAGAAATGGGTACCTATTTATTAAAACACGAGTACTCATTTATTAAAACATGGGTACCCATTTATTAAAACACGGGTACCCATTTTAGGCTCATATGCTCGATCCTAAATTCAAAGAATGGGTACCTATTATTTTAAAAATGGGTACTTTTTTAAAAATAGGTACCTATTATTTTCAAAACGAGTACCTGCTTCTTTTTAAAAAAATTAAAAAGAAGTTTTGCCACCTAAATTCTCATTTTTACTCTCTTTTAGAAAAAAGTACCCATTTTGAAACATGAACCTATTTCTTAAAATTTAAATTTTCACCTTGTCATGATTTTTTGGAGGACTTTTTGAATGAATTTTTCGATAAAATAATAACTCATTATAGTAGTCTTGTCTAGATAAGTTTTAAATGTAAATTTTATAGTGATATGATTTATTTTGCTATTTTTACAATATTTATTAAGTCAAATTGGTACCTAAACTTCAAATCGTATGGTTAACTAAACTTTTAATAACTTTTTTGATTTTACATTTTTTGAAAAATGAATTATATTGCATCAATCTACAGATAATGTACTACAATATAGATAAATAAAAAAGTAAATTTGAAAAAATGTGAAGTTTTGATCAAATTATGGTGATGTAGAGGTTTTCAAAATCCACTTAAAGGAAAAATAAAATTTTATATAAAAGAAGTATTCAATAAAAAAATTAAAAATATATTCTTGTCAATATTTGGTGTGTTAAGTACCTTTCCCCAAAAGGAAACACAAAAACTCTCTTTTTGCTCCAAAAAAGGGTGGTCATACATGCCTGTGGTATGATCCTAATACAAGCATTTTGAAATTTTGGTTTTTGAGCATGTCTACCAAAATGTAATTTATACCATGTGGATATTCCAACAAATTACATATTTGAAAACTAGACTCTGAGCACTACATTTTCTATTAGTGAAGTTTTACAATATTCAATCTTAATGTGTCTCAAATTTGGACATCAAGTGATTAGAAAAAAATTTAAATAGGAAAAATACTTCCACTTTTTGCCCAAAAGTGGGACTCAACTTCTTGCACCCACCCTATGACTAAAAATCAAGATCAAGATCCCTCCATCCCCTTTCATGTCTTCCATAATTTTATGTCTTCATCTCAAGAACAACATATCCCTTCATATCATATATCTTGTCCATTTTCCAAGCAAGAACACAATACCATTTCAGGTGAGCTTATTGAAAATCAAGTGAAAGGTATTGTTCCTACACTATCCAAATATCCTTGTCAAGATCAAAGTATCCCCTCAGTACCTTGTGGTACTCCATATCCATCTCAAAACTCCTCCATTCCTCCTAATCCTTGGAATAATAAAAATATGCTTCCAAGATTCATCTACTCCTATCAAAGTTGCTCCTATAAAGTCTATTCATGAGCCTATTGATGTAAAAATGTATCCTAAAGATGTTAATATTCCTATTTATTATCCATTTGCATCTTCCAAATCCATCCTTGGCACTTAAAAATCAAAGCTAAAACCTTCAACTCTTCCATATGTATTGGGACCTTATATACCTTCATCTCCTATACCTCAAGATCAACAAAGATAATTATCCTTGAGAAACTTTTATCCACCCATCCACTTAAATCCAACATATCAACTTTATTCATCCATAAATCCAAAGTCTCTTGGAGGAAATTTGGATGTACAACATAAAAATAAGAAATACAAGAATCCATTTTCAAATGAAGATCATTGTGCCTTATCGAATTGATATGTGAATACAAAGAAATAAGAAATATTTGAAAGACCACAAAATTCCATGAAGAAAAGACTAACATCAAAGAAAATATGGTTTCCTAAGTCCATTATTGAATAAATGCATTCTAAAGAATCCAAACAAAGATAAAAAAGAAAAGCTATATGGATTCCCAAGTCTCTCCTAAAGGACTTTAATATTAAAGACAAATTAAAGTTTGAATCTAAGCTTCCAAAGACTTCCACTTCATCTTCCTTCAAA
Organism: Cupressus sempervirens; assembly: GCA_028749045.1. Lineage (NCBI taxonomy): Eukaryota > Viridiplantae > Streptophyta > Pinopsida > Cupressales > Cupressaceae > Cupressus > Cupressus sempervirens. The sequence continues at coordinate 261,064,883 of CM053785.1, read as the reverse complement.
CATTTATCAACACCACTCTTCAAGGTGCATGTTAATGTTGATCTTTCCTACTTTTCCATCTACCCTCAAGCTAATCCTCAAGCTAAACCAAACATGTTTCCTCCATCATTCCACCACTCTTCAAGGTGCATTTTAATGTTGATCTTTATTAATTTTCCATCTACCCTTGAGAAATCCTTTCAATGTCCTATCTACAATCTTATGCTTACCTATTATCCTTCTACTTTCTATCCTTCCATTCCATTTATCACATCCAATACATAAAACCTTATCCTCCATATTCCTCTATTTGCTATATCATCTCCTTTCTATCACCCTATCAACATCTTTGAGCATACCTTTCAGTGGCCTTGGCCCATCATAACACATCCTTTCAAGAGGAGCATTATCAAAAGAGAAAAAAGCTTTAATTCCTTCAAAAAATATGACAAGGAAAAAAGAGAAAAAAAAATGCAATTTAAAAAACTAAAAAAGAGAAAAAGTGTCGTGGTGAAAACTTGGTAAACAAGCACCTTGGTAGAAAAAGTAAAGATAAATAAATTTTTCCTACGGAAAAAACCACTTCTTATGGCACCTTGGACAAGTACCATGATGAAAATATGGTAAACAAGTGTCATGCATAATTCTTCCATCATCCATCTATTTGTTTTTTTCACCTTTGATCTTGACAAAGTTGAGTTATCTATGAGCATTGATTATCTTATCTATCAGAGACCCTATCATGATCATTATTATCCCAAAGAATTAACTCATAGCCTCTATAGTGAAATTCTTCCTAATTGCTCTATCCTATCCCTATTATATTCCATTGACCCCTTGGTCTTGATCACATTGAAAAGAAGAGAGAAGAAGAAAAACATGGCTCAAATAAACCTCTTGACATGTCCATCTATGTGGGACTACATGCTTTCATTACATCAAATCATTATCTTGTATGGTATCTAACTTTATTGAACTATCAGTTCTTATCCAATATATGCTTCATACGGCTCTTGTTGGAAATGATTGAAAAGATCTTTGAATGAAGAATGATGGAATTGGTAAAGAATGCTTTCAATCATTTTTTTTTCATTGATGTCAAACTTTCTAACTAAAGGAATGACAATTGCTTAAGTGATCCAAATACTATCACTTAGTTGATTGACAAGATGTAACTAGAACACCTAGAGAAAGGTTGAAGTTATGATGTTGTAATGAAGTATAAGGATTAGCAAATAAAATGATGAAATCATGTATTAATGAAATACTTTAAGACATAGGGAATGGATACTACAAAATTCAAGGTTTGACTAAACCATTTGCAAAGACTGACTAAGTTCATCTGTGAGTGCCGAGCAATCCTTCAGGTGTCAAGCATCAGAAAAGGGTAGTGGATAGTGAGAAAATTTCTTCAGATGTCGAGCAATCCTTTAGGTGCCAAGCATTAGAAAAAGGTAGTGGATGCCAAGAAAATTTCTTCAAATGCTGAGAAAATCTCTTAGGGTTCTGAGCATCAGTAAATAGCAATAAAAGTCGAGTAACCTAGTTAATGTCGAGCATCAGTAAACTAATGATGTCGAGTTGCTACATTATTTGTTAAGTCAAAAGAATTTCTAGATCAGTAATGATAAGTTTTTTACATTTAATTTTGTGAATCAGTTGGATGATAAGGATGATGAGTAGATGTCACAAAATTTTATGTAAACCATGCAAACTAATTCAAGGTGAATACTGATGGATTTTCTAGAAGAAACGGTTTGGAGGGAAAATAATTTCTAAAATTAATTCAAATTGATAAGCGGGAAGACTTGAGTGGAAAATGAAGAACAAAACATCTTTATAAGGAGTTAAAGGTCAGAGATTAAAAATGAGAGAGTGAGTTGGTCATAAGTGTGGTCATGTGAAGAAGCCAAGAGAAGGCTAGTGTGAAGTGTTAAGAAGAGGACACAGTGAGGAGTAAGCACAGAGCATCAAGACTCTAAGTTGATCAAGTGACCATAGAGTGCATTGTCATAATGAGTGGAAGAACTCAAGGAGATAGATCTTGAAGGGTGGACAAGTTGTCAGCACTGCAAGGAAGAAAATCTAAGCAAAGAAAAGAACTGAAGAGTGATCTGAAATCTGCAAGGTTAGAGTTGCAATCTTTATCAGGTCAAAACCTTTCTAATACTTTCTTACCATTGTATTAGACATTGAAATCCTACATTGCTAGGTTAGCTTAACAGCTAGGTGGATGAGCCTCAAAAAAAGGATAGAAGATCCCTAGGAGAAGGATAAGAGATCCTCAAGAGAAGAATAGGAGATCCTTAGAGAGGGATAAAAGATTCGTTTGAGAAGGTGATTGTAAATCCCATGGACTTGGGTCGGCCTAACAGCTCTGTGTAAATCCTTTAACAAGGTGGCATTCTAAGTTGAATGTTCTTAAGTCCTCTAACAAGGCACACTACTAACAGGGTGTAGAAATCCTTTAACAAGGTCACATCTGACAGTGTGTAAAGCCTTTAACAAGGTAGGCCTTTAATGGGGAAAACCATCAAAAGTGGTTGAAATCAATTGTGTAGTAATTTTGTGGGTGTCATCCCCACCCTAGTTTTACCTTCTTATTCCTGGAGGGTTTCTGGGTCACCAAAATCCTTTGTGTTATGAGGTGATGCATGTTTACTTTTCATGATTGTTTAATGTTTAATTGCATGCATGATAATTTCAATTATATGCCATTAAGGATTTGACAAGAAAGTAAAAAGGCTAGTACTTATGATTCACCCCCGTTTTATTAAAAAAATTGTATTGGACATTATTGGACCTTGAATTATTGATTCACCCCCCCCCCCCCCTCTTAGTTATTCTAAAAGAATTCTAATAGCTCTATCACCTTTTCCTAGCTTGGGAAATCTTGAAGAGTTGGTCCTTGAGGATTACATCCTTCTTTATGCACCGTTACATATCTAAATGATCCATCTACTTGCTAATTCATCATGCCATATACCTTGCTAGACATTGGGGGAAAAATAATGTCATCTTGCTTAAGAACTAGTTATCTTTAAAAATCTAAAATTTGTAAAATGTCCTTAAGAAAATTTAAAAAATCTAAAAATATCAAAAATCCAAGAACATCTAAATATCTTAAAATTCCAAAAACATCCAAATATCTTGAAGAAATCTCAAAAACATCTAAATATCTAAAAATCTAAACAATTCATAAAATCTTAAATCTTAAAAAAATGCAAATCTCAAGCCTAGTGTTAAATCTATCAGTTGTGTGAGATCTTGTATCAACTTGCATCCAATCCTTTGGATAATCATGTATTGCTATCAGCAAGTTCTTAGTTATCCTAGAGAGGTTTAATTTGATCAACATTTTGACACTTGACATGAACCTTTACAATGTTAAATCTATCTAAGTTAGGAAAGGGTAGATATCTAAATCCTAGGATCTCATTCTACACCTCTCTCCTAGTCAATCTAGTCATCAAGATTCATTCGTTAGTTGGGTCTGATCCACCAAAATTGGTCATGCCTAGTTTGTGGTCTAGGGGATTTTTCCACTGACAATAGGAAAAAAAATTCTTAACACTCTAAGATGAACAAAACTATCACAAACACTAATATAAAACAAGACACAAAGGTGTTTCTCAATACCACACTCCTATAATAGATATAAAACTACTGTTTCTCAACACTCCAATTAGATCACATTGATAATTGAACCTAACACAAAAGGTGTTTCTCAACTCTATATTCAAACAAACATTCACATACAGATAAAATAGTTCTTGAAACAAAGCTGAAAACATGACACAAATATTTGAAAAAATGACTAGTTCACATTTATGTGCTTGTCTTAATGATATCTCAACAACTAGAGAAATATGCTTGAATTTTAAAATTTATTTACATCATTAATGATTTCTTAGTTATCATAAACCTTGAGTGACTTGAGGATGTCTAAAAGACTAGAGTTCCAAAGACAAAGAGCATGGTGTTTTCTTTATTTCTATCTATGGTGATTGTTCCAATAAAACTTCAGTGAGGTTGGTTCATTATCCTTGTCTTTTTGTTAAATAAAAAATCAACTTCCTAGTAAATATGTACATGGATCATCCACCCAAGGATATGAACAAAAACAAGGGTCATTGTGGGTTATTGATCACATTTTACACACAAACAGAAGAATATTATCAAATAAAAAGGAAGTAACTGACAAATCATCATGGCCTACATGCCTTGATGCTTAGGTTCACTCTTGACATGATATCCGATTAAGGTAATATTCATATCTTTATGATTGTTTGATCTATTAGTGAAGGTTTTGCTAACCCATGAATCTATTATAAAACAACTCCCAATGATGAAAAATGTCCTACTTTGAATAATCAGTGGCATGTCTAGGTTGCATTCATTTTAACTTAGATGCATTCATGATTAATGTAGATTGCATGGGAGATGTTGGTGTTTTTTGGACTACCAGGTTTCTCCAAACCCAATACCAAGATGCATAAGATAAAAATAAGCCTAAGGATTAGCTAGATCCCATATTTAGCAAGATTAGTCTTAGCTCTAGACCAACTTCAATGGAGTACAAAGAACTCTCTAATCTTTAGGCTCTACAAAACCAAGGCGGGTACACCTCATTGATATGAATCTAACTGGCTATTTTGATTTTTTCTTCAAAAACCTGCTCACTAATACTTCTTCTTTCAAACATATCCCCTATAGCAGATATCAGTCAAATTTCTTCTTATATTTGCAACAAACTCCTTGATTACAATAGCAAGTTATAACCAAAAGGAAAGCTATCACAAATAAGTGTTGACCAGAAACTTTAGTTCTTCATTACATAAATGGAAAATTGATTTCTAGTTGATATATATATTATGCAACCATATGAACCATCAACTTGCAGCTGAAATTAATTGATCAATGCCTTATCAATAAGAGACATACAATTCATCCAAATTGCATTAAAATGAAAAAAATTTGTTCCCTTCAATCCCAAGGTCGTAGATATATAAGAAAGGAGACAAAACTCAAAGACACATATATGTAGAACTTCCTTTTGTATTAATTTCCTTTGAAAAAAAAATACAATACTAATATAGACTCAAAATATAACCTAGAACTTGACAACTTAATAATTCATATTCATTGTATCTTCAAGTTTACAAGACTAAATGCAATCATACAATTAGCAAAACTGGATGGACTGTGAATGACATAAAAACTAAAATTTCTATAGACTTTCGACCTCTACTCCACATCTTGGAAATACTTATATAAGAGGATTGCAACAAGCTTTAGAGGGAGGAGGACACATGTCAAAACCTTAATGGAACAAAAAGGTGACAAGACATATACAAAAATTTACAATTAAAACATTCCTATGTGCATGTACCAAAAATAGGAAGGTAGTTGTAAAGTTAGCAAGTGACCATTTATTGTTGGAGTTTTAAATTTAATCTTGTTGGTCTGATTTTTTATATATTAATTTTTCTCAGAATCATGGTGAAAAAATTAGATGTGTGTTCTTTTGTTAGGTTCTAGGGTTTTAGGGTTTTGGTCTTGTATTTCTGATATCTTTTTAAAACTATGTAAAACCCTAGGTCTTGCCTTTTAAATCTTATTTTGGTGAAAAGGTCTTAATAGAAACTGAATATTTATTCTCACCTATGTCGAGGTCATTGTTGAGTCCTTTTGAAAAATCTTATCCCGTCGTTGGATCTTTGTTAGAATCAACAGATGTCGCATACTCATTATAAAAAGATGCGAGGTTGTTTCACATAGCGAGGTAGTGACCATCGAAGAACTATGTTGTGATACTAAAAAGTGAAGTTTGACAACAAGAAATATGTATTAACATGAAGACATTATGACCACGTGCTATGTCCCAAGCTTGTCAGTTTTAAGAAGAAACGCATGAGGAAAAAACTCACAAATGGTGTCACCAAAATTGAAGTTTCTCCATCAACTCACTAAGTCGCTATTGGAAAATCTATGCGACCTTCTGGTAGCGAGGTAGTGACTATTTGGAAGGTTGAGATGCAAGGCTTTGAAATAAAGTGGGCATGTGCTTTGGTGACACATAGCAAGGTGGGGCCAAGAATTAAGGGAAAATGTTGAGTCATGCCATGCTATATGACACATATGCCCAGATGAAAGTACTTTTGTTATGGGCACAAAAAGTTTTAGAGATAAATGCAATAGTAAGATTAGTCAGAGCATAAGAATTGAAAGCAGTCATTTCATTGGCCCAGGTAGATGAAGCAACCATAAAGTACAGATTTTTCTTACACCGTTGATCTTGTTTTGATCAAATAGAGGGCGCTTTCCCACATTGAGAACTTGAAATAAATTTACAAAATGTGGGTATGCACCATGTGGACATGTGTCCATGATGATGTTATTATTCCCAACTCAGAAGGATTAAAAGTAAGGTCTTGTTGGGTGCCAGTAGTGCAAAAATTTCTTGTGTCATCAGTGCCCTAGACCCACGCCCCATTCATAAAGCATATATGGGATCCCAATCATCAGATTAGCTTAAATCGACAGTCCTCACCATCTCGCTATGAAAATTTGATGATGGTTAGTCTATGCAACATAGTGAGTATGGGACCCACCACTTCTTCAAGGTACTTGGTTACCCTTTGATTTGATCTCAGATCGACGATACTCGCTAACTTGCTATAGAAAGATCTGCAAAAGTTATGCATAATAAGGTAGTGATTTGATGACATGTGTCCCTAGTCATCAGGAGGCCTACTGAATTGATGAACAATGAATCTGAGATTGACATGTGGCATCATAAGATATGTGGAGGGGCCTATGGGCTCGAAAATCAAAGTTTTGACTAGAGAAGTAGGCTCGCATATGAGCATAAGGAGGACCAAGATGACTATCCGCTCTTACGACCAAAGAGGATCATGTATGAGCATGAGTCTTGATTTAGAGGCATTCCGATCCTCTGGTGGTTAAATCCACTCGTAAGAGCGTGAAACAATTTTTCAAGAGTCATGCGCTTACGTTCATCGTGAAAGCGTAAAGGGCAGCGATCAGCATATGGTCATGAATTAAAATTTGAAAGGGCCTAGTCTTACACTAAGGTCATAAAGACATAAAGAGAAGTTTGAACATGAGAGTGTAAAGAAAATTTCAAAGGCTTACGTTGCTACAGGCCCCCGTATGAATGTAAAACAATTTTAGAAAGGTTTCAGGGATATGCTCAGGCGTGAGAGCATAAAGCCATTTGAAGCCCGTATGAACGTAAAGGGTAATATAAAAGGGTCCTGGGGCCATGAGATTTATGGGATATTAATTAAATATTAATATCATCATTATGTGGGAGAATGAAAAGGAAATATCAAATCCCTCCAGTGCTGTCAGAAATTGGAAATTAATTAATATTAATTAATTAGTCAAAGAATTTTCGAATGATAATGGCCCAATGGAGAGTTGCAGTAGGAATTATGCATAGAGGAGGTGCAAATTTAATGTTGCAGATGAAATTGCAATCAGATTTAGAGATATTTTCATTTGATTTGACTTCTCTAGCAATTATAAGGATGAATTGAATGTTTTTGAAGGTGGTTGAGGAAATTATTTTTTCTAGCAACTACACAATGTTGAATTTCACAACAAAGCAAATATGGCATGATGAGATCAGATTTTGGGGCCTCAATACAGATTCTGATGATTTCTTGATATTCCTTCATGAGATATTTGTATATTTTAAGTGGGGATATATCAGATATTTTGATATCATTTATGGTTTTCATTTGCAGGTAGATGAGGAAGTTCAGTTTCAGCAACTCCAGATTGAAGACTCTTTCAATGGGACAGATGTCAGGTTCAGTTTTCCATTCTATAAATATCTTCTCTCCTATATATCTTCCTTTTCTACTTGTTGTAAGGGTTCCAATTCTTGGAATATTTTAGGAGGATTGTGAGACTAGTCGAGTCCCAATTTCCTGATATTTTCTCATAGTTGTGATACCATTTTCTTAGTGTTATTATGTTAGGAACAAAATATTGTATTTCTTTTGAAGCATTTTTTATATTACACAATCATTCTTTGTGTATTTTCTGAGTTTTGATATGCTGATGATGTATTATTTTCAAGGAAATTAATGCAAGAACTTCACCTTTCTTAGTTTCATTCTTATTCTCATCTCCTTCTTTTGTTATCTGTAATGTTTTTTTTTTGAGAACAAAGAGCTTGAACTTAGTTGCAATCCCTTAAGGTGGTATGTTAGAATATATTTGTTGTTGGAACAAAGAGCCAAGTAAATGCTTGTTTATACTGATAGGGTTACAGGTTACACCAGAAAGATTTTTCATAAGTACGAGAGTCGTTATGAAGATTGATGTCTATTTGCAAGTCAAATAGATAGATCATATGCCTAAATATATGAGTATAATTTAGGTATCCATCTTCATATTAAGGTTTAGTTGATGCCCAATGGATAAGGGACTAGTCAGCTTGAGAGATACATGTTTTTTGTTGTTGCATACCTAGATGATGTTGAGATGCACTTCTTAATCGAATATATTTCCTTTTTTGTTTAAGAGTTAAAAGATTTTTCCCTCACTTAGTTTATCAGGTTCATGTGCTCTATTATCAGCTATTTCACCCATGAATTCTTGCATAAACATAGAAGATTGAGGGATTTTATCTATTTTCCAGATTCAGTTGTATGCCTTTGCACTGGTACCATATAAAGAATCTAAGGTCCACCCGCATAGGTCTAACAGAGCCTAAAGAAGAAGGAGGATTTATCCTTATAGTTGGCCCAAGACTATAGTCAAGTGCATCCATCATAGGAATTTTCTAACCTTAGATGTATTGATCCGGTTTCTTGGTTATTTCGAAAACTGTTAAATCAGGAGCAAACAAATCCTTTTGTCTTCTACTATCTTTAGCAAGTAAATCCTCAACTACCTCCCATTGGTAGAGCCTTACTCTCTCCCACTACTTCCCAAACATAAATTTCTCTTTTGGTGGGCCACTCAATTTTTTTAACTTCTTCTAAGTCCTTTGTGGCCTTAATCCACCTGGCATCTATTATAGCCTTTAACTCCAATGAAAACTTATTTAAATGCATTTCATCTTTGAATAAGGAGTCAATCATATTGTTGAATGAGATATCAATATTATCTTCAAAAATTGAAGTTATGGCCTCTTGAGTCAGTACTACATTGAAAGAATCAGACCACTCCTGCCAGTCTCTCATTTTGTTGTTTGCATCCAAAATTGGTGGAATGTAAGGCTCAATCCCCTATGATAGAACTTTTATTTTTCCTTGTATTATTTTCATTTTTTCAGTAAAGAATCCAATTAATTCCTTTACCATCTCTAGGCCCTCCCTTATTGTAATAATATTACCAAGAAAATCTAGCTTTTTAGCCATCATCAGAATCATTTTCTCTAAAAATTGAATGTATGACCCCCAAATATTGAAAGTGGGTGATAACCATGTCAGTGCTTCATTGAAAACTTTCTTAGTATCTTGTAAAGAAACATATAATATATGGGCCTATTGAGATATATTCTTTAGAGTTTCAACTCTATGGCCTATCATACTCTTAAGGACAGTTGTCCTTACCTCATCACCTTGTTGTGTTGGTGGAGCATCCATGCTCATTCTTCTAGGCTATGTTTCCTCTATCTCTAGCTCTTCTATCTATGTAGTCATCTCTGTTGTGAAACTAGTTGGTTGTTCCTAAATGTCCTATTCTCTTCTTTATTCTACAATAGCCATTTTTTCCACATTAGATAGTTGCTCTCTAAGAGATGCAACTTCAACTTCTAGCCCTTGAATCTTAGCTTCAAGCTCTCTTTTTTTGTCCTTGTAAACATGACTCTTCCTAAGATCATCCTCATAGAGCTTCCTAACATCAATTTAGTTATGGAAGTCTTTGGATCACCTTGTTTCTATCTCCTCCACTTTAGCCTCATTCATAAATGAGAAGTTTTTCATGGCTTTGGAGATTTCTATACTAGAGGTACCCTATAATGTCCACACAATCGTGTTGCAATGTTCTATGATCTGCACATCCATCAAGTTGGGCTTATTTGATTTAGGAGCCATGCTCCATACTACTAGGGATTTGGTATCAATGTTAAAGCCTGATCCCCTTTACAATCCACCAATACCATATGTCTCATATAAGATGGCATTCTCCTATCTTTTGATTTGGTCAAGCATAAATGCTTGTTCCAAATCCCAACCTGACACCAATAGCATTCCACTCATCTGCACTAAGTCTCTTTCCTCCTCAAGAGTCATTACCTCACTCTCTGGATCATAGGCATGTAGTTTATCAATTAATTCCTACTTCTTTTCATCTAACTCCCTTGGTTTCATCTTTAACACTAGTTCACTTTGTTTTATCTTCTACAAGAAGCTCTTGAATTTAGTTGATTTGATGAGCTTGTCATCTTTTATGAATTTTTGGGCTTGGATGATCCTATCATCCAACCTTGCTATTTCTAGCTCCAAGTCAATCAATGTTTTTTTTTATTGCATTAACTCTATCTTGGATGTAACTCTATCTTAAGGCAGCAAAATACTTACTTTTACTATGCAAGATTTGTAGTTTTATTTGCTTTACTTTCTCGGTGATGTGCACAACCTTCTATCTTTTGTTTCCCTTTGTGACCCATGATACTTCAACAGGCTCATCTTCTTCAATCTCTAGGGTTACATTAGGTTCAAGGTTGTCAAGGTTCACCCTTTCTTCTTCTCCAAGTGGATCTTCTGGCATTTGTGCCATAATTTTAGATGGTTGACCACCATCTTCCTTATCCTTTGTGGACAAGGGACATCCATGTAAAAGCCTTGGAATTTGGGATCTATTCTCTTCAATTCCCTCTCTACTCTTAGTACATCATCAAATTTGGACAATTTGTTAGTTGCCTCCCCCTCATCAATAATGTTTGGAATGAGGTCCGTGTGAGGAAATTCTATTTTACTTGGTAGCACATAATTTCTTATTTCCTTGAGGGTGTTCCTCATCTAGTTGTCAGGATCATACATCTTATAAGGGCCAATTGATAGATTATAGTGGTGGAGGGAAGAATGAATTTGATCTAGGGATTCTTTTCCAATTGAAAAGTCCCCTGCCCTAAAGCACCTACATAAGAATATGCCTATATGCACCATAGGTCCTACGTACTCCCTGTTTACCATGAATAACTACCACATGAATTCAATGATGGCCAGTCTAGGGGGAATGCATTTTGGTAATATATGGGGTGATTGTGGACAACCATATACTCTCATTACAGAGAAGGTAGGAAATGGAAACATATCTCCCCAATTAAGATCTAATCATTAATTCTCAAGGAATAGGGATCGTTTCAAAAGACTCTTCAATATCTCAAGTGCCCTAAAGTAACCAAGGTCTAACATTTTCATGATAATTATACTAAAATTATTTTAACATGAAATAGAGTTAGAGTAGTGATAGGAACTATCCCATACCTATGTCCACAGTTGAATAGGAAAATCTCCATTTGCATCAGATGTGTGATCACTTAAATCTGGGCTTATATACCCCACATTCTTGTATAGGATCAGTTGCATCAACAATGAGTAATGATGGAACTCAAATTTTCCCATTTCTCAACTTTGTGCTAGTCCAATGTTTTCTTTCATTTTCTCCAAAATATACTCTACATAGTCATATTATCCATCATGGTAGGAGTCTTGTACATCTCTGGTAATGATAAATTGGGCTCCATATACCATGTTAGTTCCATCTATGCCAACTACCTTATGGACACCATACATTGTTTTTACAAAATAGTTCTTGAATTTGTCCAAAGGCATCTTCTTCTCCACCTTTTTAGGGTAATCACCCACTTTTTTGAGGTCCATGGGGATATGTTGTAGCATATACTTCACTGTGTAAGCTTTGATGTTTCTCTCAAATTTCTCTTCTAGGTCAACCAGGTCTACTAGTCTGCTCATAGCACCATCCAATCCAAATACTTCAATGAAAGAAGCATGTCTAGTGTGCATAGAATGGTTCCATCCCACTTGTGGAATTATTTAGTGGCCAATTTTATGATTTTACTAGGGCCTTTACCAAATCAACATCCATAAATACTTCTAGAAAGATAAGTTTCACCAGATTCTTTTTCCAAGGATTGCAAATAGGGATCTTCTCTACTTGGTTGTGATAGAAGTATCTGAATAGTTCATAACTAGTGACACTAGAGAATATAGCATCTTTTCAAAATGTATAAGAATCTCTAAAATGTGATCATCTATAGAGATGGCATTTGAGGATTCTGGGAACAACTTAATCCATTCTTTGACAAACCGGTTAGGTTTCTTCTGCCTAGTTTTTCCTCCTTTGGAAGTTGAAGTTTCTACAAGTTCCATTTCAAAAGCTTGAATCTTTTCCACCTCTTTGTCAGACATCTTGAAAGTAGACTGGAAGACTAAAAAACTTTACAACTAGCTCTGAAAACAATAATTTGTTCACACTGAAAATTTTGCAACTGCAATTGCTAGAAATTTCTTCTCTCTAAAAATGGTAACAAATCACTAGCTTTTGGAATGTTTCTATGTTGTGCACACTTTCATCAACATTCTATGCGCATTGATATTATGCATGCTTAAGCTTTAAATTTAGTGATGTCTATCACCTCAGATGAAGTGTCCACATAACTATACAGCTTAGGAACCTTTGTACTTTACTCAAAATTTATTGGCCATGGGCGTTGTCATTTTCAAGCTCAGAAAAGCACAACTCACTTTTTCATGTCAAACTTAGGATTTATGATCTTATGATCAACTTTGAAAAGTAATATCTTCATATCATCTTAGGTGGAGAAATTCATCTCTAGGATCTTAGGATCACTTAGAATTCAACCTTTATCGCATTCTCGTAAGACTTGAAAATGGCCTTTACGATCCTACGATACACCATTTTTTGTGCCTTCAAATCTCACCCTTAAGTCTCTTATGATCTCATGAGACACAGTTTATCTTAAGATCAAAACACTAGAAATAGTGAATGCTTTCAAGAGCCACAAAGTTACATCGAATAGTTAATAAACCCTTTTGTAGCATCTTATTTTGCTTTCCTTTTCCTTAGGATCTTATGATCGTGGTTTACTAGACCATTTCATAACTTCGACAGTTACCTTCCAAACACTTACAATGTTATGAGCACATCTTTGGTGTAACATCATGACTCAACTTTTTATTCCTTACAACTTTTTTATCACAATCAATAAATTGACTTCATAACATCAAAGGTCACCTTTAACTACTATCATTAACCTGTGACCCACGATGGTGGTTATCCTTTCTTCATTGTAGCTTCGAAAGCTTCAATTTTCACCTTCATGATCTCATGATCAGAATTTCTTTGTAGCTTCGTAAAGCCTTTTAATTGACCTAAAGATCTTATGATCCAATGCCCCTTGTAGCATCGAGATATATGAACTACCATGTGTCTCAAAACTTTATGCAAATGCACTTGGCCCCACCTTGCTTTATCATTATTATCTTACAATCTTATGATCGCTTCTTTATTATACCATCAGCCACCTCAGAATCTACTCCCACGATACTATGATCACGGCCTTTCGTATCTTCAGAGGTTTTATTGAAAGCCTTTATGATGTCTTGATCTCCTATTTGTCGTAAGATCAAAAGTCTCCACAATCCTTAGCATCTTTACGCCCTTACGATCTTATGATCACCTTGTCCTCATATGGTTGTGGGTTCCTATTTTAGCCTTTACAATCTCATGATTACCTATTTTTTGTAACATTCTGTACCTTGATTTCAAAACCTTCCATCAGACACCTAAGATGATACGACACAAGGGGAGCGGTAAGATCAAAGACTTCAATTTGAACATTTGTGATGCTACAACCATACAATATATCTTAAGATCTGGAGACTCAACACTTTACTTGTACAATCCTCTAATAATCCTTACATTGTAACATTGGGAGAGGGAAATCTTAAGCTCATGACTAGATGCCTAAACTCTAATCGTAAGATTGTAGCACATGATTTGAAAATGATATACAATCTCCTGCTTGAAAGAAAACCTAGGGTAGGGGTGAAAAGGTTGCAGATTTTAATAAATTATTTCCATGATAGGGTAAACATACAACCTTAGGATATCAAATTATCTCACTAGGGCAAGATTTTCAACATTGGGCTAGGGCAAAATAACCAGGTTAGGGTTTTTTCTAGAAATTGATAACAAATAAAACACAAAACCTAACAATACAACACAATTCAACGTATTTTCACAATAAATTTTCAAATTTTTGGCATAGTGAAAATAAGGGCTATCAGGAGATTTGAACTTTAGTTCATTCTTATTATCATGAGTAGTTTTATAGAATCTAAAATCAAACAAATCAAAATCAAAGTTTGACTACTTGCTCCAATCATAATCAAATGATTTTATCACATCTATATTAGACATTATTGGTACCAAAATCAAAATAAAAGGGTCCAAATCATTTAAAGAACTTGGACAAATAGTATTTTATCAACACTTTATCAACTCAAATTATATTCTAAAAGATTCAAAGAATCAATAATGGTTTAAAACACCTTCTAGGTGATTCTTATCATCTCTTAATTGATCATAATCACATTCCTACCAATCACATGCCATCACACAATGCTAGAAATCATGAATTTCATTAGGGTTCATTTCAATTTTGCTCCCAAGGGGGCATGATTATACCTAAATCAATATATCAATAAATCAAATCAATTCTACCAAGGCTAGGGTCATGATAGTTATCTTCAATGAAGTTGAGACTAATGGGTTATTGACTTCATTGCATCATATCAAGTTGATTATATGTGATGCAGGAACATCCTGGGTTGCCTTGTTATCCTACTCATTTTTGTTCATTCTACAATTCCTTCATGTGCCTAACAATCCTTCATGTACCTAGCATTCCTTCATGTGTCTAGTAGTTCCTTCATGTGCCTAGCAATCCTTCATGTGCCTAGCAGTCCTTCATGCACCTAGCAATTCCTTCATGTGCCTAGTAGTCCTTCATGTGCCTAGCAGTCCTTCATGTGCCTAGCAGTTCCTTCATGTGCCTAGCAGTTCCTTCATGTGCCTAGTAGTCCTTCATGTGCCTAGAAATTCCTTCATCTGCTTAGTAGTCCTTCATGTGCCTAGCAGTTCCTTAATGTGCCTAGTAGTTCCTTCATGTGCCTAGTAATCCAGTTCCTTCATGTGCCTAGCAGTTCTTTCATGTGCCTAGTAATCCTTCATGTGCCAAGTTATTGAAGCAATTCCTTCATGTGTCGAGTTACTCAGTGTATGCCAAGTGACTCTTCATGTGCCAAGTTACCTAGTGTATGCCGAGTGTTTCTTCACGTGCCAAGTTACCCAGTGTATGCCAAGTGTTAGTATATGGATGAGATTTTTGTGAGCTGACTTGTGCGATTTATTTTGATTGTGACATTTATGTTAAGATCTTTTCTTGGGATGTGTCCAGACCGTTGTTGGGTTTGCTTTCCTCTTATGTAATGTTCTAGAATAATCTGTAGGTTGTTTTGGCAAGTATATAAAGAGTGTTTAGGCTTAGAGTTAGGCAAGTTTTAAGAAGAAGATTGTAGAGAAAAACTGAAAGTGCAAATTTGTAGTTGGATCTTTCAATGTGAATGTATTTGTAATTGGTCATAACCCAAAATGCCTTACAACTGGGCATGTATGTTGAATATTTGAAGAATCAATAAAATTATTTCATTCTTCTTCCTCCTTTGGTTGATGTTCCTCATGTTTGCTTCTGTTGTGTTAACTCTTGCAAGGTGGTTTGGATAGTTGGGTGAGCCTTTGGCCCTAGTTATTCACCCTTTTCCTATGTCAATATGTGCCTAAACAAAATCAATCTTATAGCTAACTAGTTTCATCACATCATATCAAATTGGTTAGTCTATCAATCAAACATTAGTTCTTTGGATATCTTTTGACTTTGATCAATTCTAACTCTATGAATTGAATTGGTTATTTTTCAACAAATTATGATCTCATATTTAGTTTTAACATTGTTCACTTAAATGGGATATTCTTCTTAAGCTCTTATTGACCTTTGTTCCATCAAGTTTGGAGTTAGTATGGTCAATTCTCATTCCATCAAGTTCAAAATTGATGGCTTTAAATCTTCCAATCAATTGAATTTTATTTGATGAAATTTGGAATTCTCAATCTATGATTTGAGAATGGTTTCATCACTTCATATCAAACTATTCTCTGAATCAACATCATCATTTATTTGAATCAATGCATTTTTCACACATTGATTCAAAGAGGGGAAAATGTAATAACCCTAAAATGGTCCTATAGACTAGAGACTCTATTTTATCCTAATCAATATTTACTCCTAATTATGTCTACTCAATTATTGGCATAATTCATCAAATGATCAAAAAAATCAATTAATTCCTAAATCAAATATTAAATGGCCTAGTCTATTTAATTAAATAAAAATATTAAATACACATGGCTAAGTTAATTACAAAAATAGAATTAATAAATCCCACTAAAAGATATGTCATCTTAAAGTGGACAAATGGACAAGAACCAATTACATGGACCAATGAGAGCACATCACATGGATTATCTCACATGGATCACTCCACTTTGAATTCTAACCCTCCCTCAAGTTTCAATCTAAACCCTCTATTCAAGCCTCGATTCCTTTAAATAAGAAGGATTTTAACCTCAAATTCCATCATTCTTAGATGCATTATCATTATAGTGGATTTCTAGCTCACTTTCATTGTATTCATTTTAATTCTTAGTAATTAAATCATTATTGCTTTTGATTTGGTAAATGAACATAGGATTTGCATTCATATATCATTGATTTTTTTGCATCTCTCATATTAGGAATGTATTATCACTGATTCAGGACTCAGTTCTAAGGGAAATTGAGGATTTAGTCATACTCTTCCTAATTATAGATAAATAGGATGATTTGGTTAGGATTTCTATGTGTTTCTATTGATATCTTTCATATGCTAACTCATAACTATGTAACATCTTATTTCATGAAGTGTATATTTGTAGATACACATCTTATACACACACATACATGTGCTCCTCAATTTCATCTAATGTGTTGACCCGTAGTTGTGTGGTCAACTTCTCTTCTTTCATATGTTGTTAAGAAAATACCTGGCAATAATGATAGAAAGTATTGTAGTTCTAAGATCTTGACAACTCTATTATAATATTCAACTTTTATCTAGTTAACCATGACAATGCTTCTTAGGCCTTTATTGTGTAGGATGATGTTGCACCACTGAGGGGATCAAAAGTCTTGATGACTTGTTAAAGATCTCATTAATATGTTCCTTACTTCTACTCAAGATCATTGGTAAAGGTACTCATGTCAAAGACCTTTTATACCACAAAGGTTACATCTTTCAAAATATTTGAGATTTCCTCTTTAACTTGTGCTAGAGTCACCTTTTTGTTATCAACTTGGTCCATGCATTTTTCTAGCCTTCTTTTTTCAACTTTCTTCTCAGTTACCTTCTCCACATCTTCAACCTATTCATTAATGTTGTGAATTATTTTCTTTATTTGATCAATCAAGTTTGTATATAGGTCATTGTCATCACAAAATTTTTCACCCTCACCTGAAGTTTGACCTAAAGACAACCTTGTGAAACATGGAAACAATATCCAAATTGTGGACTTGAATAATGAGATTGTGTCTCTGAATAATTTTGACTTCCTTACTATCAGGATGCACCTAATTATTTCTTTGAAGGAAAAGGGAGAAGGAAATACATGAAATCAATCTACCTAATCTAATCTAGAGGGGTGCTACACCAAATAGTATGTTCATTCTTATCTCTACCTAGAATTGCAGATTTCATCAATATGGTCCCAAAGTACATAGATTTAATCTTTGCTTTAACTTAACAATCACAAGTAGATCAGAAACCAATAGAATGCTATAAGGAAGGAGCTTCACTCTATATCATTCAAATTCAAAATAAATACAACATACAAGTTGAAGAATGGAAGCAACACATTAACAGAAGGCAAGAAGATGTTGCACAATATATTAATAGAAGATGAGGTACAACAAAGAAGTATATTAACTCCAAGGAAAAGGAAATTATAGTAGGAAAGTATACAATACAACTGATATAGAATCAAAGAAGAGACCAACCCTTTGAAAGAGTTATAAAATTTGTCTTTATAGCTTAGGCATAACTGGGAAGACTTCAACTAAAACCCTAAAACTCAACCATTGTCTTCAAGTTGCAGAGAATAATAACTATTGATCTAAGGAAGATTTAATCCGATGCACATCCACATGTAGAAAATCTAATCTTTACATGAAAACTCTGGCCCTAAAGTGACAGGAATGGTAGCTATAACTACTCTGATTGTTAGATGGATAACCATGGTGGCGGAGGAATGAGATTTGCATTTATCAAGAATCGAGATCACCAAAAGGTGGTCACAGGAAATCAAAGGATTTTTTCACCATCAATGAGCCACTTTGAAAGTGTTTACAATAGTACTAGGTCAGCTATGTCATTGAGTCGACTAGATTCAACAGTCAACCTTGCCACATGGCCTTACATCTTTGAAGCATTCTACTAGATCATCTTGTTTCCAACTCAGAAAAAGGAAGAAAGTGTTTTCATGTCTTACTTTAGGGCTTGCAATCTTACAATCAACTTTAGCAATCAAACCTTTCATATCTTCTCAGACAAGGAACTTGGCTTTTACAATCTTATGATCACTTACTTATCGTGTGGTTGAGAGCTCCCTTCAAATCTTTTTTGATCTTACGATTAGCAGTTTGTCATAAGATCGGGGCATCACTTGGAATTATGATCTTGCGCTTATCATTTTATAACCTTTTCATAGCATCACCAACATTCATCTTAGCTCATATGATTATATGACACAACTTTGTGTAGCATCGGGCTTTATCGTTTCTTTCCTTACAATCTCTTGATCTCAGCCAACTAACCTTTTCATGACCTCGAATGTTTTCCCTTAACCATTTTCTCTTTGTTGTTGTAACTTTAGAGACTCTTGGATTCACTTTATGTTACCTCTTACGACCATACACTCACCTCCATTTTGTGGCATCAGAAACCTTCATTGTTTTCTCCTATGATCTTATGATCAACAACTTATTGTAAGGTTAGAAGATTCAATTTCCATGTGGAATAATTCTTTATGTTCATGCACTTGGCCCCACCATTTCTACGTCACTACATCACTTGCTCACTTTGGCTAAACTTCATGCATCTCTATAAAGCGAGAAAGTGACAACCATTGATCTAATAAGATTTGACAGTCACTATAAAACTAAAATTCCTTGTCATAGTCAGAACCTTTGACCAACCAGAACATGTCACTTTGTCAACTCACTCTGACACATTTCATTTTTTAGCCCACGCATGAGTCCTATCCCACTACGTCTATGTGTCAAACACTCACTTTCTCACTTTGGCTATTCTTCGCACAACTTTAGAAAGAAAGAATATGACAACCGTTGATTTGCATCTAATCAATGGCTTCAAAAATGTATCATTTATAGTGCTTAGAGAGGGGCCCACAAGGACAAATGTCAACTTGTCACTTCCTCACTTTAGCTAATCTTCATGCAACTTCAGAAAGTAAGAAAGCAACGATTGTCGATCACAAAAAGAAAAAACTCGCATGGGTTATGAAACTGAAATGAAACAAAGAGCGAGCTAACCAAAGGTAAACCTAGGCTAGAGATGGATTAGGCACTAAGGAAAATAAACTTTTACAAAAAATATTTAAAAGGGGTGCACAAAAATTTATAATATAAGTTTTTTTTTAAAGGATTAGGGATTTATTTAAAAACCTTCTCATGCATATTTGAAAATGCGAACAATGTCAACCAATCTTAGAGACCTAGGGCATAAATGATATTAGGACAATATAGTTAGGGGTTGGTTAAAATGACTAATAGTCATAAGTGACCTCTGACACCAGTTCAACAAGTACATCTTTAATTTTAACCAATTTCTTTGCACATTGCTTCTATGTGCTTTGTTTGTCAACTTTAGCATATTGATCAACCACTTTTAGATATTTCTTGAGGTCCTTTAAAGACATGTCTACTACATTCTTCTTTATTCTCCCCAGTTCCTCTTTGAATTAGTCTTTCTCAATATCAACTTTTGTTTTTTTTCATAAAGTTCACCTTC
The DNA here is from genome assembly GCA_028749045.1 of Cupressus sempervirens. Lineage (NCBI taxonomy): Eukaryota > Viridiplantae > Streptophyta > Pinopsida > Cupressales > Cupressaceae > Cupressus > Cupressus sempervirens. The sequence continues at coordinate 261,044,685 of CM053785.1, read as the reverse complement.
ATCTTCTAAACTAGATAATGATAATGATGAAGGTTTTGTCGGTCAATTCTTCCTCTTCTTCTTCCTTCTAATATCTTCTTTCAAAATTTACTTCCTTTTATATTACTCACTCCTCGGCACACTTCTCTATCCTATAGATATACTCTCTAATATCTAGGTTTTTGTTAGTGTCACCTCTCTCTCAAGGGATTTTTCTTTCTCATATATGTCTCCCTACTCTGACTCTAGAGTCTTCTCTCTTTTTGGGGTCTTCTCTTTCTCAAGTCTTCTTTCCCTTTAAGGATTTTCCTTATTTTTTTGGTGTTTTCTCTTTATCAAGATTTTTCTCCTTTTCTATTTTCTTTTCTTTCTCTAGATTTTTCTCCTTCTCCTTGTTAGGATTAACCACAGAAGAAATAACAATTACATGCTAATATAACCAATATCAAAAAATAAAAATCACACAAAAGAGAACACAAGACACCAAGATTTAACGTGGTTCACCCAATCCCTATGCTACATCCACCAAACAATGAGTCTAGTATTATTACTATCCAATGATTACAATCTAATTACAATATGTAATCCCTTACAACTCAAGACCACCATAAGAAGAAATTATCACATCACACCTTATGAAATTCCTAACCCTAAGCCATTTTATACAAGTTTTTTTATCATTTTAGGGTTAAAATTAGTTACAATAGCCCCCAAACAAAATCTCAGGGGTTACCGCCCACAAACCCCTACTCGAGGCCTAGCCCAACTTTGAACCTCACTCTTTGTATTGATCATTACATAATTGTGAAGTGGATTCTTAGATATCTAAGATCTATACTTTAGAGGTTGATATCTATTATAGTGGGATTAGTCTTCAAGTATATGGGTTTGTAGACCCAGATTTTGGTGGAGACAAAGATAAGAGAAATTCTACAACATGTTATGTTTTCACTTTAGCTAGAGGTGTTATTAGTTGGGTTTTGTAAGTTGTAGGTAGTAGTGGCACTGAAAAAAATAGAAGTAGAGTATATGGCAACAACATAGGCTAGCAAAGAGGAAATCAAGCTTCATATACTTTTTGAGTGAGTTACAAGTAAAACAAGACAAAATGGTTTTGCATTATGACAATCAAAGTGAAATTCATTTAGCACATAACTCGACCTCTCATTCAAGAATAAAGCATATTGATTCTCAATGTCATTTTGTTCATGAAGTGGTAGAAGGACATACATTTTTGGCCAATATTCATAGTTGTTATCACTACAGATATTATGATAAAGCTATAGGTAGAGAAAATCTCATTTGGTGCAGAATTTATCTTGGTTTGCAAATTACCTAATAATAGGTAGCAATGGCAATGATCTCTTAATAGAGTAATTTCACATGTTTTTAATTTGACTTCAAGTGGGAGAATGTTGGAATTGAATTCATCATATTCTCATCTAGTTTTGGTTGAGTCATCAAAGATGCTCATGCAGTGCATCATTTAGATGCTATACTGAAGGTTTTCCTATCAGAGTCACAATTTTTTTGAGACTTACTATAATTAGTAACTTTGTATGAGTCAACTTACTATAAATAGTAAGACATTTAAGAGGCTTACCTAAAGTAGTAATTTCAACAAGTTTTTAATGTGTAGCTATACGATCATACTTACAAAATTTAGAAAGTGGTATGTATTTCAAACTCTACAATTCAGTTGTTATCTGCAACTCAAAGTCATGATCGCTTATATGTTTTGAATACTTCCATAATTGTGAAAATTCCTGAGCAATAAAATTTAAGATATTGGCTTGTGTTTTTTTTACTGGTGTACTTGTACTAGGTTTTTCCATGTAAATACATTGTTATGTGTGTTTGCTCAATTCTATAATTTTTTACACTAGGTTATTTATCATTATATGGACTTGGTGGGAATATGCAAAGAATATGCCCTAATGACACACATACATAACCAATATTGAATGATGAACATATAGGATCATGAACTACATAACTAGAAACTATACAACACCACAAAAGACTATGTCCCACTCTACATGATGGGACCATATATTAGCATTTAGTTTTTATAGGTTTAATGGTTATCTAGAGGGTTTTCACACTTAAGTTTATAGAACTTTTATCATATATTTGTATAAACCTATAATTTTTAATCTCAGATTGGTTTTGACATATGAGTGAAAATATACTTAATTCATTTACTTAGTTCATGCTGAACAAGTAATACATTCTGAGCATAAGTTGTCAGGTAGTATATATAGAGCGAGAGATATTCAGTAAGTGTTGAGTCACTCAAGTGTCGATCAAATAGTAAGTGCCAAGTTATCTAGATGTTGAGTGATCAATGGATGTCAAGTCATTTAGAGGTCAAGATATAGCATTGAAGTTATAGTTGATGTCGAGCATCAAGGACTTCAAGTGTCAAGTAATACAGTTTTGACATACTTGTTTGTAATGGCACAAACTACTATGTAAACCATTTTAGATCCAACTTGAGGATTGTTTTTCAATCCTAGATGATAAGGACAAATATTTATTGAGAAAAAGGGAAGGTTTAAGTGGAAATATGGGTGAATCACAATCATTGATCCAAACTTACATTGTGCACTCTTGGTTTTCCTTATGGCTCCCAATTTTTTTGATAATTGTTGCAACTGTAGCTCGACAAGGTCATAAGTATGATCCTTCTTCACTATCTTATACCCTACATCAACTACAATACAAGGTACATTGTTCAACCTGCTTGGTTGAAAGAATTTGTGTGAAATAATCCTTACTACAAAAGCAATTAGGGGATTTTTGATGGTATCAATTGTCATTCCTCTTTTGTTCCACACTGCCCCTGTGTTTTTCTCAATCACCTCTTTTGCATTACTTCTCATAGTTTTGGGCCTATCTAGGGTTGGGTACACAATTACCCTCTACACAATATTCTTTGTGACCTTGATAGGGCCATTTTCTAACCATATAGAATTGTCATGAATTTTTCTCAAGACAATCTTTATCCACTCTATCTTAAAGATGTTTGGAAATTCTAGGGCATGGATTAACCCTTTTCTTTCTACAATCTTAAACTCCTCCTTCAATATTTTGTTTTCATACAATTTTCCATATAGGTCTTTGATTTCCATATCTCCTATGCTACCCACCTTGCATGTGTAACAGCATCTCGCACCTTGAATCATTAAGACTTGTGATGGTATCATGGATAATGCACTAGATGGATCTTGTTTGTAAGAAATGTCGAGAATAGGCTTGAAATTTGGTTGTCTAATCTCATTACTGATAAGTTGAACATTTAAAACTTATTTTCCCTCTTTGACCTTGGTAGCAAAAGAGCTAGACACTAAGGCTATTGCCTTCCGTAATTATGATGTTGCAAAATCAAAGAGAACTATGGACTTAAAGATAGCATCAATAATAAGAAAGAAGAACAAAATTGTTAAGTAGCTTAAAGAAAAATTTGGTGAAGGAGTAGAGGAAGATGAAGAGGAAGACAATGAAGATGATGATGAAGAAGAAGATTTTCCTGCTCAAGCACCACTGGCCCTAACACAAGGTCAAGGAGAAGATCAAGATGAAGAGGAAGTCGAGCTTGAAGAAGGTGTCGAGGGAGAAGAAGCCAATAAAGCACCTATAGTCATAGAGAAGAAGAAGAAAAAATCTAAAGCTCTAGTAGTCAGCAAACTAAAGAAGGTTGTAAAACCTAAGCCTATAGTACCAGCTACTAGAACCAGCACAAGAGCTACTACTAAGAAAGCTCAAGAAGTGGTAAAGCCAAAATAAACAAAGGGTAGGAAAGCTATACAAGATGATGACTCTATGAAGAGACCAAGGAGAAAGTATGTTGCTCTAGCCAAATCAGATGAGAAGAGGACAAAATCTAATGATAATAGCCAATTCAAAGTGGTAATTCATAGTCATTCTTCTGATTTGGATAATCTATGTGAAAATATTAATAATAATACATATTTGAGTGGATTTTCACATATTGAATTTGATAAGCTTGGAAAGTTAGATATGGATAAGGTAGAAGAGTTAGTATATGCCATGATGGAAACATTTAAGATGACTCCAATTAAGATCACCAACTCTTTACCAAAGAATTTATATGATAGAGTTGAGCAAAGATGGAAATATAGTCTCACAACAGAGAGAAATATAAGAGAAACTACACTTGCAAGAATGATGCCAAATTTAGATAAATCTAAGATGACAAAGGCCATTAATAAATATGCAAGAAAATTTTCTCCAAAGTACCAAGCTTTTAATATTTTGCAAAATAAGATTGAAGATGTTGTTTAGTAGAGTACCCAATTATGGAAGGTAATTTATGGGCTGACAACACCTAAGGCAATTGAGTAGACACCTATTAAGGTAGGTGATGAAAAAGATAAACAGGAAGTAACTAAGGTTACTATAGTTGATACTAAGAAAGATGCACATGTGGAAGGCACTAAGACAAATGCATATGCACAAGCAATAGTTGAAGATGAGCAAAAAATAGAACGAAGTATACCAGATATACAGGTGCTGAGTGCCAGTCCATAACATTTGACAGAAGTAGGCACTAAAACTATAAAGATCGAGGATGTTTCTGACAATGTGACTCAGAACATCAATCAAATAACAGAAGAGGACATGCAGAAAATATTGCTAGACACCACCACCAAGACACAACTATGTAGTCATCCTATATTGGTGAGTGTAGATGAACTTAAGAAGGCATAGATGACATCTGCAAAGGTGGAAACACAAGACATATCAAAAACCCCTCAATTTACTATGATACAACCTTCATTACCTCTTGTAGTGTATCAAAGAAAAGAGCCATCCATGACAAACATTGACAAATTGGTGCACATTGTGTCAGTACTAGAAGTTGCTACAGATGCACAGATTGGAACACAAGTTCAAGGTGTAGTTGAAATTAAAAGGCAAGAAGTAAAAAGGACTAAAGAGTTAGACTTGACTACACAACTTGTGGAACAATTAGCAATACAAACCTTAGTTGCTTTGCCAGCAACTGCTACTCCTCCAAGTCAAGCACTTCATAGGCCAAGGTAGAAGCTACACCACTATAGTCACCATAGCCTAGTCCTAGTACATCCAAGGTAGATGAGGTTACATCATTTGGTGATGTAAACTTGGATGAAGTGATTTTTCTACCAAAATTTGACCTTGCAACTATCACTATTGAACAAATGGGCATACTACAAGATGCACTTGCAAGGAAAAAGCAATAAGAACTACTCAAAAGGGAGCTTAGGTAGAAGCAAGAATTGCAAGACATCATGGACATATTTCTTGATGCATTTAGCCTACCAACACCTGAAGAAGAAAAGCCTATCATGGAGTAGCTGGTAAACATTGTAGAACAAATCAATGATGCAAGCCTAGATTCCAATGTAAAAATACTTGAATGGTCTAAGAGAAAATTTCAAGGAAAGTTAAGTAAAAAGATATCAAGTGCTATTGCATTTAGTCAAATTCAGTTAGCAACCAAGATTGACAATGTAAAGAAATTCTTAGAGAATATTTTCTCACTTTACACTAAGTTGTGTGATACCACTCTATTCACACAAGAAGTGCAGTGCCATATTGAAAATTTGGAGGGAGTTATGAAGAAAATAGGTACAACTCTACCTCATTCTCTAGCTCAAAGTCAGAGGCACTTCAGAAATTTGATGAATTCCCAAGGTTAGTTGGCAGCTCTGCATGCTCAAGAAGTAAATATTCAAGCTACATTGATCGGCATCCAATCTATGTTGAGCCCACACATGAAAATTATTCACAAGGAGCTAGCCTTTGCAAAGATATTAATGCAAAAAGATCCCCATAATTCAATAGTTGAAGGCTTAGTTCATCTTGCTGCTAAGTTAGCCATCCAAATCAAATCATTAGAGGTAGCTTGTGATAACTGGGATGTAGCCTTGAAGATAATACTTGAGGTCCATAAAACTTTCTTGGACAAACACACTATAAGTTTACAACCCATGACATAAGTGTCAAAAGGAAGAGAATATATAAAGAGGGAGAGAATGCATGATAAGATAAGTAGAGACAGAGTCAGAGCAAGTCAGCATATGTAGAATCTACTTAGAAGGAATATTCATTTTTTAGTTCAGATTGGAACAATCAACTCAGGTGGAGTTATTGAATTTTGAGGTATGATTGTTGAGTCATAAGTTTTGCAAAATTTTGAAGTTTTGAAATTTTGTATGTAAATGGATATTATCTAAGTTATGATTGAAAATGCTAAGGTTATTCATGTATGACCAAGTATTTGCCACTCATGTCAAAAGGGGAGATTGTGAATCTTAGATTGGTTTTGACATATGAGTGACAATATACTTAAGTCATTTACTTAGTTCATGCTGAACAAGTAATACATGCCAAGCATAAGTTGTCAGATAGTATATGGCAAGTGAGAGATATTCAGTAAGTGTCGAGTAGAGGGTAAGTGTCAAGTTATTTAGATGTCGAGTGATCAATGGATGTCAAATCATTCAAAGGCTAAGTTATAACATTGGAGTTATAGTTGATGATGAGCATTAGGGACTTCAAGTGCTGAGTAATACAGTTTTGACATAGTTTTTTATAATGGCACAAACTACTATCTAAACTATTTTGGAGTTGACTTGAGGATTTTTTTGCGATCCTAGATGATAAGGATGAATCTTTATTGAGAATCCCTATGCAGTACATGTAGCCAATTAGAAAAAGGGAAGGTTTAAGTGGCAATATGGGTGAATCACAATCATTGATTCATACCTAACCCTAAGTCACCTAGGTCTTCTTAAGGAGGAAAAACCCTAAACTTTTTATGAATATGGAAGGAGAAAAGAGAGAAGTTTGCATGCACAAAAAGAGCATTCGTGGTGACTAAGGAGATGTGAATTGAGATACATTATAGAATTAACTAGAGGAGAATAGAGGAAAGGAATTAGAAGACAGTAGAGATACATCTAATCAGTGAGGATGAAGTATACATCAAGAAAATTTGGATTTTTCATCTAGCAATAGAGTGCTAACTGAAGGATTATTGTTGAGACATTCTAATAGGTGAATCAGTTAAATCTCTTAATAGAGTAGTCTAAATAGGTTGTTGTAAATCCTTTAACAAGGTGTTTAATTCATTGTAAATTAAAGTCCTTTTACCAAGTACACTTCTAATAGGGTGTTGAAATCCTTTAATAGGGTAACACCTAACAATTGTGTTAGTCTTTAATAGGGCAAACCTTTCACAGGGTAGATCATGTTTCATGATCAAACATTGTAACCGTCATTAGATATACTTTATTACTGCAGTAGTGGAGATTTGTGGGTGTCATCCCCACCCTAGTTTTACCTTCTCCTTGGAGGGTTTCTTGGTAACCAAATATCTTGTGTCATACATGTGTTGAATGTTTATTTACTTTCAATTTATGAATGTGTGTATCTGGTATTTTAGTTTACATGCATAGATTGTGAGATGGATGTGAAGTGAATGATTTTATGGTTAAATTTTTGAAGCACTAATTCACACCCCCCCCCCCCCCCCCCCCTCTCAAATTTTAATTTACCTATTGTATTTCCAACAATAACTAATATGCTCTACTGTGGTTTCTAAAGACATATTAAGGTTGTACAATTATAACATTATATTTAGAACCAATACTTGACAAATGAAATCATGTGTGTGTATAATGATGGGAATGATGTTTTCTTCCTTTAAAAGCTTTTGTGGGATAGATTCATGTATCCATATGTCATTAGAAAAGTTTATATGTCTATACATTTGATGCTTTCCATGAGTTATTAAAATGAATATATAGTTTGAAGCTTGGTATGTGCATTAACCTCTTGCAAGAATGAGTCAACAAGGAACTAAGGAAGCACGACCAAAGGAGTTATGGTAGATTCATGATGTAGCATCCATGTCAAAATTTTTTAGCAAAACATCAAGTCAATGCAGTTGTAAATTATTCATGCACAAATCCAGAATCAAGCATGCCATATTTGTGGAAGACTTGCTTAGCAAATGTGTCTTGAATTAATGTACTTCATTTAATTCTCTACTAAGTCCTCATTGTTGAAGGATCTTAGGTGTAGGAATTCTTTTTTCTTATAGATGTTATAAATAAGTTGTTGATTGAACTTCACTAGTTAGCCATGAAGTCAATTTTAATCTAGTGATATTGATTAATATAGTTTTGTTGTTTCAATTGTAGGTTTTGATGGTTCCTGTATCACCCTAGTTTAGTAGTGTAACATGAATACTAGCTATTAAGGAAAGCATTAACAAAACCAAACATGGAAAACACTTATGATAGGACCGATTTGTTATCATCATAAATGGAGGCAAACCAAGAATGGTAAGCTCCAAATGGTATAACATAATGATGCAATAGGTTTGTCCCCGATTTAAGTTATGTATACTCACAAGTATAGCTCAAGTTTAGATGGATGGATGGAGTGAATGAGGTGAGGTTTCAACAATGGATTCATGGAGTGATTTTGACATTATAATGGTATTTTGGTAGTGTTTGTGCTCTCAAAATAGCATTATAACTTTGCATGGAGGATGGATTGATTTTAGTGAAGGAGGAGGGTTCAATTTATAGGCCAAGGGTTGGAGGAACGGAGAGCCAAGATGCAAGGATGGCAAGATGGTGAGGGAGGGCTAGGATGCACTCAAAGGGGAGCACATGGATTGTGCTTGTTTAGCACCAATGGGTAGGTGACACTTGTCACAAGGAGGATGAGTGTGAAAGGATAGGATAAGGGTTGGTCAAAGGCTTGATGAGGATGGTTGAGTATGTAAGAGTCATGAGTGAGGATATAAGAGTCATTTATGGCTTTGTAAGAGCATTCATGGCTTGGTGGTTGGGATATTTTGAGGGGAGACTTTGGCTTGGTTTAGGAAAGTCTTAAGCTTGCTTAGGAATGTGCAAATGATTAGGGGATGGGTTAGGCTTGGGTTAGGATTAGATTAGGGATGTTAGAGATGTGCAAGTGGATGGAATTCATGAGGGTGGGTGAGTTAGTGGTTAAGCTTAGTTAGTATGGATGGATGGGGTGGATTAGGCTAAATGGAGGATTTAGGATAGTTTAGGGGCTATTAGATTTGAGGGTTTTATTTATCAAATAGACATATTTAATAAATGAGGGTTTTGGAATTAGATAGGAGAATAGGAATTAATTGATAAATGATGGGTTATGTGATTTATCAATTAGGACTATAGATGATTAATTAGCTAGGGGATGGCAAAGGATTTAATTAAATAAGAATTTAATTAATGATTCCTTTAGAGATAGCTAAATAGGATTACCGAAGCAGTGTAATCAGATTTAGGTGTCTACATTTTGCCACTCTTTGACATAGTGTTGAGACAACACTATTTCAAAGAAGTTCGAATGGAGACAACACGAGGAAGATGTTTTAGCAACAAGGTTGCCCCAGTCTTGGGTAGAAGAGGAGAGAATGGATAGCATGATGCCCCCTCAAGAAGGTGGCAAGGAGAGAAGGCGAGGCCTAGCAGCTTCTTGAAAAGCACAAGAATCAAGGATGAGCAGGAGGATAGAGAGTGGCTGAGAGAGGAAAGGAGAGAGCTCATACTCTTACTATGGGAGAATGAGACAAAGAAGAACCATGTGCACAAGGATAACCAAGGGCTGAGAATGGGAGGGTAGGGTTGGGGATAGTATGATTTTGGGATTATGATTGATGATGATTAAGATTATGATTGATGTAGGAGCTACGATTATGATTGATGCAAAAGCTATGATTATGATTGATGCAAGAGCTAAGATTATGATTGATGCAAGATTGGATATGATGGGATTGAGAGATTGGGTGGATCATGATGGTAGGATTGATTGGATGGGATGCTTGGATAGGATATGATGCTTGGATAGGGTGGGATTATTGGGTGAGATGGGAAGCTTGGATAAGGATGGGATGCTTGGATAGGATACGAGGCTTTGATAGGATGGAAGTGTGAAGTAATCCATTTAAGCTTGAGCATGGGGGTGTTCCAAAGGGGAGCACCACCATGTAATTGAGCATTTATTTTGATATAGGAATACTAGGTATATGCCAAGGTTACCAAGAACATCAAGGCCTTTATACCAATATTACATAAGACTGACACGAAACAAACACGCAAGGGTTGCCCCAGCATCACACATGAATCTTGGGAGAATCAGAGTGGGAACGATACTGGGTAACCCACAAGCAAAAGAAAAAAGAAAAGATGAAAGACTTGATCAAGACCTTGCACTTGAATTGCCCCATTCGTAGCACACCATGATATAAAAGATTGTGGTGACCTTGAGGAGGGAACAACCCAAATCACTTGGAAGAGATACTTTAAGAACCAAGTTGGAAATCTCGAAAAGAAAATAAATTGAAAGAAAATGTAAATCCATAAAAAAGTTAACCTTTTTCCAAAGAGATTGATAGGACTAGATACTAACGGGCCAAGATTAGATGAGAGGAAGTATGCATCCTACAAGGATCTATCAGTAATATTGAGGACTAGGATGAGCTGGGCAAGTAGAACTCTTTAGAACAACATTTTGATGACAAGGGATCTCATACAAGGATTCGCTAAAGCACTTAACCAAGAGAACTACAAGTTATGATCAAGCATGAACTGACACAAAGAGATTGGAGATATACAATGGTACCAAGCTAAGGACTAATGTGCAAGGAATAAATAGCTGACAGATCCAAAGATTGACAAGGGATTATCGAACAAAAGCGCGGCATGATAGGATAGCGAAAGGAAAGATAAAGATGAAGAGATAGTGGATGAAAGGTTTGGGATGAGAAGATAGTGGATGGAAGCTTAGGATGGGAAGGTAGAGGAAAAGCATGGGATAAGGAGATAGAGGGGATGAAAAGCTCAAAAGGAGAAGATGGTTTGTGAAAAGCTTAAGAGAGCGAGAGTAAAAAGCTCAGGATGAGGAGATAGTGGATAAAAAGCTTAGGATGAGAGGATAGCGAATGGAAGCTCAAGATGAGGGATAGTTGAGGGCTAGATAACAATGACAAGGGATGTACTAGGTGATGGAAAGATGGAGGTAATGTTGGGAGATGCAAGGATAGATGAAAAAGGGAACAGTGGATAGAGGGAGTTGGGTAGAGGAATGCCAAAAGATAAGGATTGATGGAAAGATGGACACAACATAGTCTCCAAGGAATAAAGTGCCCCCAGTTATAATATGCTATTCAAGAGGATTTGTTATGACGGATGCAGTAGGATTGAATATTGGTCAACAAGAGGATGAGGGAGAAAGATGGAACCTAGGATAGGAAAGGTTAATGAGGTAGAGGATAAGGAGGATGGGTGGATGAGGACAAGGGAGAGATTGGATGGATGAAAGAATGGGTAGATAAAGGATAGGTGGATACAAACTTTGATGGAAAATGGATGTCAAAGGGATGACCAAAAGCATGTATCTAGTGGTGGATTTTACTTCTATCAAGATCCAAAGGAGGATGGGTGAAATGGGTAGGATGTGGTTGGTATGGTGGGATGAGATGGGGATAATGAGTGATGGAACATGCCCCCAAGTGTACAAAGCATTTGGGTGGAGGGATTATGCATGACGCTTGTTTGCCAAGTTTTCACCATGTTACTTGTCCAAGGCACCTAAATTGCCAAGTTTTCACCATTGGACGATTTTTTTTATTTATTTTTTTGACTTTTTTGATGCATTTTTACTCATAGATGTTGGTAGGATGGATGGAAAAGGATTGGATTGAACAATTGGAATGGTGGGTGGGAGTTTGGTAGATAATGGATCTGAAGACATAAGGCTTGTGGGTAAATGGATGAGGAATTTGGAAAGATCACCATTGGCACACACCTTGAGAGGTGATAAAGTAGAGGGAAAGATGGTATTGAGTGAGGTTGAGGAGAAAATGGAGGAAGAGAAAGATAAGGACTAAAAGTAGAGTTGGAAGATGAAGGATGAGAAATTTAGGATAAGAAGCATATGGACTAAGAGTGGGTTGGGGGGATGAAGGATGCATATATGGGGATTTGGATAAAGGAGGGATGGATGAGGCTTTTTGAGTAGCATGAATGGATGCCAATTGAGATTTTTCTTTGAGATGCGTTTCTTTTATGAGCATCATGGGTATCCACATGATTTTTGACTTTTTCACTTTGGGCTTTTTTGGCCTCTTGACTTTTTCTTTGATTTGGATCAAATGTTTCTCTTCTTGAACATGTATTTTAGAAGGGACATGCCGAGACTTGGACTTTTGTGGATTTTTGGATATATGCTTTTGTATTTTGGCATCCAATATATTTTTATTAGCCATGGTATGGGAACAAGAGCATGGATGAGCTGGAGGGATAATGGATGGAGTGATAGGGTTTAAAGGTTGGAAGGGATTCAAGGGTGAGTGCCTTTGATGATCTACCTAGTGGATTTGAGGGGATGGAATGATGGATTGGAACATAGGATATGGAAGGATATAATTGCTCAAAATGGATGGAGGGGATGAAAGATGTGGGCCCAAAATAGATGGAAATGGGGAAGGTGTAGGTCCCAAGATAGATGGAGGGAATAAAGGATTCATATTAGGTAAGGACCCAAAATGGATGGAAAGGGTGAGTGATTTAGATAAGGGATATATGGACCCAAAATGGAAGGTTGGAGATAAGGAGTAGGATAAGGGCCCAAAATAGATGGAGGACAAGATGGATGGGAACTTTTGGGTGAAGATGGAAGGACTTGGGACCATGCAGGGATAGAGGGGATACCAACATCTAGAGATACACTTTTCTTTCTTTCTTTAATATGATGTTCATTATTTGGAACACAAGATGTGAGTCCATTATTAGCTAAAGGAGTCAAAGCTTCATATATGATAGTTAGTTCTTTTTTGATGGATCTATCATCATGGATTATGGGAGATGTATGATCATGGAGCAAAGGGGATGGGAGGAGAGGATCTTGATAGGGATGAGTTGATGGAAATGGATTTTGAGATGGAGTAGGTATGATGGTAGGATTCAGATATGGAGGGGGTGGTAAAAGTGGATCATGTAGGGAAATAAATGGGATGGTGGCATCTTCTATTGTGTCAGGAGATATTTCAACATGCTTTTGGACAAGATCTTGACAGGAATGGATGGGAGTGGATGGTATTATAGGAGAAGTATGGATGGTCTCTTGTAGTGAGGTAGATGGATGGGTAGGAGTTTCTTCAATGGGGATGGGTTGATGGGGGAGGGACTCATTAGGTTCATTATATGGGATTTGGGTAATGCTAGGAGGAGGATATGTGGATGGAATTTGGAGGGATTCAATGGATGGGAGGTAGGAGATGGAAGGGGTTTGATAAGTGGGGTGGATGCGATAGAGATGGTAGTGATAGGACAATGTAAGAGGAGTGATAGGGGTGGGAGAGGGAGTTGCTTTGGGCTTCCTTGTAAAATTCCTTGGAGATGAGTGTGTTGGACTAGGAGGAGTAAGGGGATTGAGGTGATATGTTGTATGGCTAGGACTGGTTGGAGGATTTGGAAAGGGTTTTGGACTAGGGATGTAGCTACTAGAATTGTTTTGGAATGGTGGAGGTTGGGAGATGAAGGTAGAGGAATATGGAGATATGACTGATGTATAAGAGGAATATGTGGGCACAATATTGGAAGGAGGTAAGGATGAGGATAGTAATGGGTTTACCTTGTCAAAGGCATGGTAAGGAGTACTAGTGGGTATGTTTGGAGGAGGAATGGAGTAGTTGGGAGGAATGTTTGGATTTTGGGGGTAATATCTCTAAGGCTTTCAATATATCCATCGTAGTTGACAAGATCATCATCATCATTGGAATAGGATGAGGTGGGAGAAAAGGTGGGATGACAAAACTCATCATAATAGGATTTGGATTTCATGTTTTGATGACGAGTTGGATGGGGATGGGGTCTTGTGTATGGATGAACACGGAAGCTCATGGTTGGATTTGGATTAAGCACAGATTTTGGATTGGCTGATGAAAGATTTCCTAGGGAGAGTCAAAGCTGCATGATAGACCTAAGGAGGATTGGCTACAGATTTTTGGCTTTCTTGTGGATGGAAGACTTCAAGGGTATGTTGTCAAAAAGTGAGAGTTTTGCTTTGCTATGTGCAGGATTGGTGGCTTTTGGTGTCAACTTGAGGATAGACAAATGATCCTATGGGCATGATACGAGATTGACCACTTGTGGATCCCAACCTTTAGCTTAAGGTGATGAGGGATGACAAGTGACAAAGCTAGATTACCCTAGACAAAGCTCTGTCAAAGGGATAACCTTGGGGAGATTGAGGGATTTGGATAGATTGATTGGATAGCAAACTTTGGCAGAGTAACAACAATTCCTTAAAGGGTTGGGTGATTTTGGATTGGGTTGCTAGTTGGTTGGGGGGATGATTTGGATGGACTTTGGATTTGGGATTGTTTCTAAAGCAAAGAACTAGATAGATTCAGTTGCTTGGATGATTTTTTGATGAGGCAATGACTATGCTAAGTATGCCTTGAGCTGGGAGATTTTTACTTTTCTATGATTTTGACCAAAGTTGGCAAACATTCATTCAAAAGCTATGAACAAACAAGCAGACAAAAGTTTGGAGCAGGCACGTCAAACGCACCAACATCCTAGGAATCTTTCTACAAGGATGAAATTTTGTTTAGCTAGGAAATCCTCGATATACGCAACGTGAGGCCCAAATCCATAGATGAAAGTAAAAAGATGTCACACAACCAAGAGGAGTGGTAACCCACTTCTCCTCTTTCACTTCTCAAGGGTATAAAGTTCCTTGAGGCTTAGCCCAAGTGACAGAATTTTTATCCCAAAAGAGGTGTCTTTGGATTCACCTCCTGATCTTTATACTCCGTCAGAACGCTGGAGTTGAGGTCATCCCAAGGGGTGATGAAATCCCCAAGCAAGCCTCCTAAAAATTAAACAAGTTTTAGGATCCTAATCTTATGCACCCAAGATGGCCTCAAAAGATGACAAGGGGAGAGAAGACTTGGATGATCTTGGGCTAAAAGACAGAGTTCTTTTCCAATTGATGATTTAGATTTTGTAAGCTATGATTGAAGACACTCGTGATTATGGCATACAATGTTCATTCCAACTTGACAGCGTCGTCAACATAATGGAAATTGAGAAATTGTCAACATAAGAAATTCGAGCGTCATTTGAAGTGCGTGAAAACCATGCAATGTTCATCAATTGTTAGACATTCAAGATTGTGTTAGAGTGTTTTATGCCCAAATTGGAAGTGTGAGATATTGCAATGATTAATTGATCCTTTCCATTTGAGATTGTGTTTTATTGTTTTAAGCATGCATTCCAATAAAAGCTTGATTTTAGTCCATGGCATTCGAGAGTGATTTGAGCGACATTCATTCAATGAAAGATGTGTTTAAACATGCAAGTTCATTCCAAGAAAACCCTAAAAAGCATGATTAGATTTGTTGCTCCAACCTGCAATGCGACCAAAAAATCCATTTGATTAGTCACCCAAAAATCCCAAAATCAAAGCTTAACTATGGAAAAAAAAAAACTTTTTTTGTTATTTTTGATATGCGTAAAAATGCATAGAATAGTCCATATCCTACGGAACCACTAAAAGTTAAAATTTGATTTATACTCTTCTTCTTCTTCTTCTTCTTTTTTAATAAATATGATTATGGTTTGATTATGAGCTCAAAGATATGATGATAAAACCTATAGAAAACACGTTAGCATGAAACCTGCAATGGAAAACTATTAGAATTTTGAGAAAAATTAATTTCATAGTGAACTTGTAGTTTAAGAACGCACTCCTGTAGGCTCAGGAATGCGAGAACTGTCAGTGAGAATGTGGCAAAGTTGAAGCTGAGTTTTGGTTTGAAAGGCAAGGTGATACTGTGGGTTAATGTCATGATCTCGCGAGTTAATGCAGCGATCTCACAGTCATCGAAATGTGAAAATAGTCAATGGGGACACAGGATAGAAAATTGGTGACAATCAAAATTGAGGTTGTAGGTTAAAAGGTTGCAGAGCGATCCCATGAAATAGTGATCCTACAAGTTCTTAGGAGAGTGTTCCCGCAGAGATATAGGTTAGCAAGTTTGAAGAAAAAGGAGAAAATTGGTTTTCTGTGATTAACTACTTTGGACCGGCATTCTCGCAGGTTTTAGCAGTGATCCCACGGTCGCAGATTCGCATTCCCACAGAAAAATGTTTGGCGGGGATGCAAATTTTTTTTGGAAACGTGGTAGAAACTGGTTGGGGATGAATAGCAAGCTCGCAATCATGGGTTCGCGTTCCCGCTGACAAATATCGCATAAATTGGTTTTGAAGTCTTCAAAAATGAAAAATGATGAGATGGCAAGGAGCGTGATTTCCAAAAGGTGACTTGTGTACCTATAGCAAGATCAACAAACCTAACACAAAAACCCACAAACAAACAAGGTTAATTTGGTTAGTTAACACAAAAAACCCAAAAATTGATTAGATTGACCCAAATGCAGGGTCCCACCAGACGTGCCAAAATGTATCACCCTAGTTTAGTAGTGTAACATAAATACTAGCTATTAAGGAAAGCATTAACAAAACCAAACATGGAAAACACTTATGATAGGACCGATTTGTTATCATCACAAATGGAGGCAAACCAAGAATGGTAAGCTCCAAATGGTATAACATAATGATGCAATAGGTTTGTCTCTGATTTAAGGTATGTATGCTCATAAGTATAGCTCAAGTTTAGATGGATGGATGGAGTGAATGAGGCAAGGTTTCATCAATGGAGTCATGGAGTGATTTTTCCATTATAATGGTATTTTGGTAGTGTTTGTGCTCTCAAAAAAGCATTATAACTTTGCATGGAGGATGGATTGATTTTAGTGGAGGAGGGTTCAATTTATAGGCCAAGGGTTGGAGGAATGGAGGGCCAAGATGCAAGGATGTGCAAGTGGATGGCATTCATGAGGGTGGGTGAGTTAGTGGCTAAGCTTAGTTAGTATGGGTGGATGGGGTGGATTAGGCTAAATGGAGGATTTAGGATAGTTTAGGGGCTATTAGATTTGAGGGTTTTATTTATCAAATAGACTTATTTAATAAATGAGGGTTTTGAAATTAGATAGGAGAATAGGATTTAATTGATAAATGATGGGTTATTTGATTTATCAATTAGGACTATAGATGATTAATTAAATTAATCAACTAGGGGATGGCAAAGGATTTAATTAAATAAGAATTTAATTAATGATTCCTTTAGAGATAGCTAAATAGGATTACCGAAGCGGTGTAATCAGATTTAAGTGTCTACAGTTCCAATATCAATAAAATGAAATTATTAGTTGTCAACGCATTATCTTGAGTTTTTGTTGATTCACTCATCCAAGGGGGTCCACTTGGTGAGTGAATCTAGTTGGAAAAAGTAGTTTTTTATTGCTTTTAGAATAGATATAACTCTATTGCTCCTGTAGCCGCATGGTAACAAAACTATTGGTTGTTCCTGTAGCATAAGTAAATAGGGTAGCCTCTTGTTTCTATTTTGGTTCCCGCACAATATACTAGTTTTTTAATTTTGCATATAAGTTCAAGATTTCCATGTCCAGCAACTCAATATCTCCATTTTCATATGTTATTAATGGCAACTAGGAAGGTTTAGAGCATATAATTTGCAGATACCATTTCAAGTATACTTCCCTGCTTGATAAATAAAATGAGTTTAATGAGTTATTTGGTTACTACTTAAGGATGTCCAATCCATAATCAATGGGTGTAAGCTCTAGTTTCCAAACTAATTAATTGACCAATTTTTGGAACTATTGTTGGTGATGGTGTCAATCTAAACCTTTCTCAAGGGTCATTCTCTTTCAAGCTTCTATAAAATAGAAATTCTATTTTTATTTGTTTTGTATGTATAGAAGAAGAGACCGTCTTAGGAGATTCATTCCTCAAAATGACCCCTTTGAAATAGAACAAATTGTATACCTTGAACCAGAAGATCCCCAAGTTGAAAAGCAAGAAGTAAACCAACCTATTGAAGAAGAACCTAATGGAACCTAGAAAAAATATTTGTTCAATAGATAATGATTTGATACATTTTTTCCATTTTAGGGAGGAGAAATTAAGATGTTAGTGAAAAAGTGAAATATTGGCACTTCAGAGGCTTCAAAGTACAAGGCTCGTGAAAAAGTGATGACTTCGCTTCTTCGGATTATAAATTTTTAAAGGTCAACAAAACTGTGATTTTATTGATGACTAAAAAGATGCATTATGAAATCACAATTTTAGAAAAGCATTTGAAGAAGCCTTATGAAGTTTCAAAAATTGCAACTTCAGAAATGATCCCAAGATGGAGGTGTGAAAAGGTGAAAAAAGTTTCACTGAGTTTTAAAAGGACAAATCATTAATTAAATAACCTAAAGTACAAATCAAGTACTCGAATGATTTACCAAATTGGACAATTATGAGGTGGATATATTGTTAGGATTAACCTCAGATAGAAATAATAGTTACATGCAAATATAACCAATACCAGAAAGTAGTAGATCACACAGAAGAGAACACAAGGCACCAAGATTTAACATAGTTCACCCAATCCCTAGGCTACGTCCACCAATAGAAAGTCCAATATTATTATTATCTAGTGATTACAATCCTGATTACAATCTGTAATCCTTTATAGCTCAATACTGCCACAAGAAGCTACAATATCACCATTACATTATGAAATCCCTAACCCTAAGCCTTTTTATACAAGATTTTTGTTGCTTACAAAATTAGGGCTAGAATAATAGAATAATAGTAGCCAACACCTTTTACGATATAAGGGAATTTTTGGCTTTAGGGGCACTACCCCCTCAACCCCACCCTATTCTGTGATAGGGAGTGCACCTGGGGCACTGCCCCAAGACCCCGCAGGGGCGTTGCCCCTTGACCCTGTCTTGGGGGCATTGCCCCTAAACCCTCGTAGAAATAATATGGGGAGAAAATCGCATTGAATAAACCTTTGAGTTTGATTAGGCTCCACATCATTACATCTATGTGCAAAAAGTAATGAGCCATAAAAGAAGAATGTAATGAATTGAAGTCTTGGAATATGAATGAGATAGAGAAGTGACCACTTATGCAAAATGTATGAAGTCATAGATGAGAACTAAAAGATGATTAAAGGTGAAATGAGATAACATACATTCAAGAGTAACATGGATAAGTAATATGTGTTACCCATGTGGAAGAATATTAAACAAGAATGTAAATACAATTATGGGCATAAATAATGGACTATATAGCACCAGAAAGGGCATTTACATCATTTTTGAATCATTTGTCCATTATATAACCCTAAACTAGCCTTAAATTACCTGTAATATGCCTAAACAACTTGTGAAATGGTAGTTAATGGCATAAACTAATGCAATTTTTGGATTTGGAATTATTTATTTAAAAAGGTGGTATCTTTTCACCCTAAAGGGGTATGAAATTCATTCAACAACATGGCAGGAACTCATGAAGATACATCTAGGAACCATTGGAGATACATGTCTGCACTTCTTAGAGAATCAATATGTGGCACCTCCAAGGCCTTTAACTATGGATCATATCATGGACATGAAGAATCACAACACAATGATGATTGACATTGCCACCTCTCTCAACTATTCTAAATTTGATGAAGTCAAAGATTGTACTATTGCCTGTGATATGTGGAACAAACTAGAAAAATCTATGGAGGAGATGACAATGTGAAAAAAGCCAAAGTAGAAATTCTAAGAGGTCAAATTAATTAGATGAAGATGAAAAAAGGTGAGAACATTGCAAAATACAGTGAAAGAATCAAAGCAAGTGTTAGTGCAATCAGAGCTACAGGAGGAAAAATTGATGATACAATAGTAGTCAAAAAGGTATTAAGAAGTCTTCTTCCTATTTATACAATTAAAGTTTCATCTATTCAAGAGATAATATGTGATCCCAAATATTATATAACTTTGGATGCACTAGTGGGAAGATTAACTGGCTCTGAGCTAGATAACTTTGATAACTATCTTCCTAACACTAGCAACATAGAATCAACATTCAAAGACAAACTAACTCTTTATAGAAAGGGAGGAAACTCAAAAGGTAAATAGATGGACAGTGAAGAAGATGATGACTTTGAGGATGACCTTGAAGCTATTGAAGCTCTGCTTGCAAAAAGATTACCAAAAAGCAAAGGTAAATATAAAGGGAAAATACCATTGATTTGTTTCTCTTGTGAAGAAGTTGGTCAATTTGTTGCAAGGTATCCAAACAAAGAAAACAAAGATAATAGAAAATTCAAATAGTTCAAATGCAAGAAAGATTTCAAGAGCTATAAAGACTACAAACACAAAGGTAAGAAATCTTTTTATATTGCTAAATATTTTGATAGTGAGGATGAAGATGAAATGGTATACATTGCTATTAAAGATGAATCAGATGATGAGGAAAATGAAAATATGGCACTTGTTTCTCATATTAGAAGGAATGACACATGGATAATAGACAGTGGTTGTTCTCATCACATGATTGGTGATAAAACTAAGTTTGAACACTTGGAACACTATGATGCTAGAAGTGTTAGATTTGGAAACAATGAATCATGTTCTGTGAAAGGAAAAGGATGCATTGCATTAACTGATGAACTCAAATGTGATAATGCTTACTAGGTTGAAGGACTAAGACATAATATTCTTAGTATGGCATAACTAAACAACATTGGGTACAAGGTAGAATTCATGAATGGGAAAACCAAGTTTTTAGATGGCAACGAAAACCTCGTTGGGATTGGCAATCAGACTAAAGGTAATTTATTCTATCTAGACCTCACTTAAAGTTCATATTTTTTGGCACAAATAGAGGAAAGTTGGCTATGGCATAAAAAGAATGTGTTATGTAAACTTTGATAATCTGGTTACCATAAGAAAGAACAAAAGACTAATAGCTATTCCAAATCTGAAGAAACCTAAAATAGTTATATGCAAACAATGTTAGATTGGAAAAATGGGCAAAACTAGCTGCAAAAGTAAAAATTACAATTCTGAAGAAGTTTTGGAACTAGTTCATACAAATCTTTGTAGACCAATAGGTATAAAGAGCTACAGTTTCATTTTATTTGTTGATGATTATTCTAGGATGATGACAGTGATGTACTTAAAAGAAAAATCTAAAACTTTTCAAAAATTCAAGTGGTATCTAGCTAGAGTTGAAAAAGAAACAAGAAATAATCTAAAGTGCCTAAGGTCATATAGAGGAGGTGAATTCATCTCTAATGAATTTAATGATTTTTGCAATGAAAGAGGAATCAAAAGACAAGTATCTGCACCTGAAACACCTCAGCAAAATGGCATAGTAGAAGAAGAAATAGATCCATCATGGATTGTGCAAGAACACTAATGTTAAAGAAGAATCTTGCAACAAAATATTGGAAAGAAGCAATCAACACAACAGTTCATACCATGAATCGAGTTCAACTGAAAAAAGGTACAAATAAAACACCTTATGAATCATGGTATGGCAATAAACCTAATGTCTATTATTTCAAAGTATTTGGAAGAAAATTTTATATCTTGAAAGAGACAAGGAAAGGAAAGTTTGATGCAAAAAGTGATGAAGGTATATTCCTAGGGTACTCCAACAAGAGAAAAGTATATAAATATTTGAATCTTGCTACTCACAAGGTTATAGAAAGTATACATGTGAAAATTGATAAGTTTGCATAAAAGAGTGAAGAACAAAGCAACAAGGAACCTGAAGACTTTAGAGAATTTGTCTACTATGAGCCGAAAACTTTACCCAAGGTTCAAGGAAATATGATTGGGAATCAACAGATAGCACCACCACAACAGATAACACTGCCTAAGTCACCTAAGTCTACAATACCCAATGAGTTACAACTAGTGCAACCTGAGCAATAGTTAGAGCAACCCAAGTCTCAAATAGAGGAACCCAAGTCATAGACAGATGGAATTGAGTCTTAGATAGTAGGAACCAAGCAAAGTTCAGAAGTTCACAGAACCTTTGAGCATGGTGAGCCAAGTGAAACAAGACTAGAATTTGGAAGGAAGGAACATGTACTTGCTAGATATATAAAAAGGCATCATGCACCTAAAAAAATAATTGGAGATCAAACAGAAGGCATACTAACAAGGAACAAACTAAAAAGTACATGTTTGCATACTAAATTTGAACCTAGAACTATAAAAAATGCTTTGAATAATGAAATTTGGATAGAAGAAATGAATGAAGAAATTGAGCAAATTGAAAGGAACAATACCTGGAATCTTGTTCCTAAACCCAAGGACAAAAATGTAATTGGTTCAAAATGGGCTTTTAGAAACAAATTGAATGAAAATGGTGAATTATCAAGGAATAAGGAAAGGCTAGTATGTAAAGGATATGCTCAAGAAGAAGGTATAGATTATGGAGAAATATTTTCTCCTATTGCTAGATTTGAAGGAGTAAGAACACTACTTGCATAAGTTGCACATAAAGGATTCAAAGTATATCAAATGGATGTGAAATCAGCTTTCTTGAATGGAATTGTAGAGGAAGAATTCTACATTGATCAGCTTGAAGGTTTTATTGATTCAAATAAAAGAGAAATGGTCTTCAAACTACACAAAGCTTTATATGGTCTGAAACAAGCTCCTAGAGCATGGTATGAAAGGCTACATGGATATCTGGTAAGGATTGGTTTTCAAAGAACAAATGATAATAGTAGTCTATATATTAAAGAAGGACCACAAAATAAGATGTTGTTAGCAACAATATTTTTGGATGATATCTTATTTACAGGTCATGATGACTTATGAAAATTATTCTCTGAAGAAATGAGGAAAGAATTTGAAATGTCAATGTTTGGAGAGATAAAATTCTTTGTTGGTTTACAAGTTCATCAAATGAAGGATGGAATCTATGTTACTCAATCAAAATACATCAAGGAGATATTGAAGACTTTTGGAATGGAAGATTCCAAACTAATTGGAACACCTATGTCCACTAGACACAAACTATCCAAGAATGATGATTCAAAGGAGGTAAATCAAACTACCTATGAATCCATGATTGGGAAACTTCAGTATGTGATACACACAAGGCTTGATATTGCATAAGTAGTTGGTATAGCTGCAATATTCTCTACCAATCCTAGAGAAAATAATATGATGGCAATCAAAAGAATTATGAGATATATAAAAGGCACTCAAGACTATGGTTTATGTTACAATAAAGGAGAAAACTTTGAGTTGAAAAGCTTTACTGGTATTGATTGGGTTGGAAGCATTGATGACAGGAAAAGCACTGGTGGAGGAGCATTCTATCTTGGAAAGAGGTTAGTATCATGGACAAGTAAGAAGTGGAATTGCATCTCTCAGTCTATAAAGAGGAAAAATATGTTGTTATAGTATTTAATTGTTCCAACATAATCTGGTTCAAGAAATTGTTGTCAAGAATGAAGGAAGAAATCAAGGATCTAGTGGTTATCTATTGTGATAAAACAAGTGCAATCAACATATCCAAGAATCTAGTAATGCACACTAAGACAAAACACATTGCAATCAAGTATCATTTTCTAAGAGAATTAGTTCAAGATAAAGAGGTTAGATTGGAATATGTGAACACAAAGGAGTAGGTTACTGACATATTCACCAATCCATTATCTAAGGATGATTTTTTGTATCTAAGAGGTAAGTTAGGGGTCATTCCCCTATATGATGTTCACTAGACTATAGATTAGTGATGCATCAACAAAGCTTCATTGACAAACTATCAAATTGATGCAAGAATCTCATAACACATCGCATATGAATCAATACATCAAATACATTATAAATTCATTGTGTAAAGTCTTTAGCATTTGATGTCAAAGAGGGAGAGATTGATGTCCTATCAAAGAATTAGAGGAAGAGATTTGTATATAAGCAAGAGGGAGAATTTGATTAGATAGAGTTTGAAGATAAGATGATAGAGGGAGAATCTCAAAGGGATTTCTCATCATTGAAGAATCATAATCAAGCTAAGGATATTTACTCAAAAGATTTCTTTTCATAATGACATGTTGTGTTGCCATCAATGCCAAAGAAGGAGATTTTTGAAATCAATTATTCAATTATATATTTTCATTAATGTTACAAAAATGCCACACTCTAACTAAGTAAAACTAGTATTAACTAAATGTAGTTGGGCACTAAAGGTGACTCCAGCATTAGCAAAGTAGAAGTTAGAAGGAACCAAGTTCAGAGTGTAAACCGAGTTAAGTCAGTTACCAAAGGAATTCAGTGCAAGTTGAGTTAGGTCAGTTACCAAAGGAATTTAGTGTTAACTGAGTCAAGTCAATTACCAAAGGAGTTCAATGTAAACTAAGTGATTTTTTTCAGTGTTAGTCGATTGACAATAGAATACTTTTGTTAATTAAATGGTTAACACAAGTTGATTTAGTGGATATTGTTTGTTTGAAATGGTATTCAAGTCAAATTGAAATTGGGTTTCATATATATAAAAGGTCAAGTTGTGGATTGAAGTGTGTAGTTTTGAACAAGATAATAAGACGTGAATTAAGAAGGATATTTGATTAAAGGAAGAATTGTAAAATTTTAGCTTAACTAGCAAATAATCTAGCTAGAATGATAGAACAAAATATGAAGGCATAGGAAGAAATAATTCAAAACAAAAGATTAAAAATGGAACTTCTCATTAATCACAATGAAGGAATTACAATAATATGGGCTTCCTTAAAGCATAAAGCAGAGGAAAAATAGGAGTAAAATTGAAAAAAAAAACAGAAATATTCCTTGGTTAGCTTACACACTAAGAAAAGAAGCTTTATCCAATAAAAGCATGGATAAAAACAAAAAAACATGCTAAGATTTATTTTCTAACACCCCTCCTTAAGTCTAACTAAGGAGACAAAAGCCTAAGAATAGGAAAGAGGAAAGAGGGAAAAACTAGTAGGAACAAAACCCCCCCTCAAAATATGCATTAGAAAAGCATCTTTTGATACACAAGAAAAGTGTGGGTGACTGTCGAATGATAACTATCATAGTAATAAATGAAAAATATCTTTTGAAACCAAGATGAAAAGTAGGATCAATCTGCATGAGTTCCCCCAACGACACTACTCGAACAATGAGTGGATGGAAAACTAGGCAAAACATTTTTCAATCAAAGATACAAAAGACAGTAATTTACATAGAAGTCCCCAAAAAATGCATAGATGGAAAACAAAGGAAAACTATCTATTAGTTAAGGATGTAGATGACACATGAACCTGTACAAGTGACCTGAATGACACTACTCAACCGTGCAAAAATAAATTGCTAGTTGAAAATACAGGTGTCAATTGTCTACAAAATTGATCAACTATGGAACCAAGGAAGCATCAGCACTATTAGTAGAAAACCCTCCAAAATATTGAAATGAAAGGCATAACAGGTCCACTAAAATTGTGTATCACTAAGAAGAAGATGAAGGCAAGACCCATGCAAAAAGAGTATGATCTTGGCCTATCTATGATGGACCAAAAGAATTCAATTCAACCTTTGTTGCCATTACTATTCCATGCAAGTCTTTACTTCTGAGTTGAAGTATAATCTTTGGCTTCCATTTCAAATAGCAATATAGCTTCAAGCAAGGAAAGGCAAAAAATTATATTCTTCAAAAGCTCTAAGTTTCTTCAATTCCTATAGCAAAAAAATTCATTCTCCTTTCCAGTAGCCATGAGCTCTAATACCTTGTAAAATCTAGCTTAAACAACAAATAATTTAGCTAGAATGATAAAACAAAATATGAAGTTGTAGGAAGAAAAAATTCAAAACAAAAGATGAAAAATGGAACTTCTCATTAATTACAATGAAGGAATTACAATAATATATGCTTCCTCAAAGCATAAATCAAAGGAAAAATAGGAGTAAAACTGAAAAAATCAGAAGTATTCCTTAGTTATCTTACACAATAAGAAAAGAAGCTTTATCCAATAAAAGCATGGATAAAAACAAAAAAACATGCTAAGATTTATTTTCTAACAAATCAGGTCAGTTACCAAAGGAGTTCAATGTAAACCAAGTGATTGTTTCCAGTGTTAGCCGACTGACAAAAAAATACTTTTGTTAATTAAATGGTTAACACAAGACAATTTAGTGGATATTGTTTGTTTGAAATGGAATTCAAGCCGACTTGACATTGGGTTTCATATATATGAAAGGTCAAGTTGTGGATTGAAGTGTGTAGTTTTGAAGAAGATAATAAGATGTGAATTAAGAAGGATATCTAATTAAAGGAAAAATATCCAAGGAGATCCAAAGAATATTATGATCAAGGTGGATCTAGAGGATAAAATAGAACAATGATCTAAATATGCAAAGCCATTTGCTTCATCAATCAAGTCCAACATTGTTACTCTCTAACAATTGTAGTAGTGAAGAAATCTCCTAACAAAGTTGACTTAACAATTATTTTGTAAATCCTCTAATAAGGTGGAATTTCTAGATTGAAGTATCGTAAGACCTCTAACAAGGCCACTTCTAACAAGGTTATTTAAACCCTCTAACAAGGTCACACTTAACCATGTGTTTTGTAACCTTTAATAGGGTTGGTTCCTAATAGGGCTCACTTCAAAAGAGTGAAAAGTTGTAACTAGTTGCATTTGTGGTTTTCCCAAATTGGGTTTCCAAGTTAAATCTTGGTGTCTCATGTGTTCATGTTATTTGTGTATTTTTTTATGTTTATGCAACTAAGTTGCTAAAAGTTAATACACATTAATATCTTAAGACTGCTTTGTTAACTGAGTTACATTGTATATCTAGTTCTAACCAAGCACTACAATGATTTGATTCAGTGAGAAGTTTGTATTAACGTCTAAGGGATTTGGAATTGTTTTTGTGGTAATTAATTCACCCCTCCCCTTTTAGTTACTCCTCTTATATTTATAATAGGAAATATTAAATAACTAGAGGAGTTAGAAGATGTAGAATGTATTAATGTCTCTTCCTCACCTCCTACTAAGAGGAAGCAAGTGCAAAAAGAAACTCCTACAAGGTCTACTAAAGGGGAATCATCAAAGAGGAAAAGAAATAAAGTGTCAAAAAAAATTTGAGACACTTGCCAGGAGGAGTGAGTGAATTTCTAAAAACCCTAGTGTGGGTGTAGTCTTATATATGCAAAAACCTAATCTGTTGGGAGTACGCATAAATAAGAAAACATTAGTTGTACATGTATATCAAGATTAAAGTAAATAGAGATACAACTAATCTACTTGATTTTTAGAACTAATGAAACTAAAAGACAAGACTCCCCATGCAACCTTGGAGTAGCTCAACAAGGGCGCCCGACAGAGGCCTTGTTAGTATGCTCAAGATTGAGGGATGTGGGTGTGCTCTCCTCAAACACAACTATGATTGAATCTTGTCAAATCCATTCGAATGAATGCATGTATGAATCTATACTAAGATGTATGTAGAATACCTAAGAAATAGCTAATGAGTAAGCTAATCTTAAAAGGATTCTAAAGGATGTAAAGTAGAAATAGGATGCAATTATGTAAACTAAAAATGCTCTGTTACCATGAAAATTTGCAAGAAATAGGAATTGAAACAATGCAAAAAAAACTACCAAAGATTAGCTCTAAGCATGAAAATCTCTAAAAAAGCTCTAACACTATACTAGCATGATAACAATGTAATGGAGGAGATGAAAAATGCTTGATACAAGGGCTCTATTTATAGGCTTGATGGATACCTTGAGGAGGTGGAATCTATGTGGCATCCGCATAGGTGCTACAAGGGAGACACATGGGATAAAGCACAAGCCATGCAAAATTCAACATAAGTCTTTTATGATTTAGATGGCTCCAGGTGTGCTCATACATGTGTGAGCAACCTTGGGGAAAGGAATGGGGGGACAAGGGTGTAAGCGTCTTTTTTGAGGAGTTAATAAAAGGGGGGATCCTAGGAATTGAGTTGTTCACACATGTGTGAGCAATCACTTAGGGGCTAAAAGGTGGTTAAAAGGGAGTTTAGGACTAATAAAGTGGATTTAGCAAGTGGTAGGCTTAGAAGGATGAGAGTGATGGGTGGTAGGCTAGGCTTTAGGTGGGATTAGGATTAAATCAAATAAGATTTAATTTAATCATAGGATTATAGAATTTAATAAAGTGGAGGGAAATTAAATAAATTGGAATTTATTTAAAAGGGGATTTATGGAGCACTATGCATTAAATAAATTTAACACATTAAGGGGAAGTATTCAAATTAAATTTAAATACATTAGGGAAGTGAACCTATTTAATTAAATAAGTAGAAGAATATGATAAATATAATTAATTAATTAATAATCAATTACAGTGTCAATGGAAATATTAATAAATTAATATAGTGTTTTGGGACGATTTTAAGTGTCTACAAGTCTGAATGACACCCCTATTGAAAACCATTATTCAATTGTATGTTTTCTTTGATGTTACAAAAAATGTCAAGCCTTTATCGAGTAGTCAATGATAGTCGAGATCACTTGGGCATTGAAGGAAATTTTCTAAATATGTTGAGCATTCAGTTATAACCAAGTTCAGAGATAGTATTGACTAAGATCAATTGTTTAAAGAAGCAAAGTTTGTATTGACTGAGTTTAGTCAGTTAGCATGAAGTCAATATTGACCTAGTTGGGTTAGTTAACATTAGAACTCATGTTCTAACTGAATTGGGTTGGTTAACAAGGGATCCTACGTGTTAACTGAGTACTCAATTCTATATTAGCCGACTATTAGCATATTTAGTCTGATAAATTTATTGGTTAATACAAGCTAACTTAAGGGATGAAAATTTTTTGATTAAAAGAGTATTCAATCCAACTTGACAAGGTGAATCATATATATGAAAGGTCAAGTTAAGGATTGAAGTGTGCAATTGAAGAAGATGAATTAAGGAAGCAAATTTGAAGGACGTTTGTAAAGGGCAAAGTATTCAAGTTGACTGAGCTACAAAGAACATTCTAATCAAGGAGGATCAAGCAATCAAGCCAAATCAAAGATCTAAATCAACAAAGTTAGTTGCATCAGCAATCAAGTTAAGTCATTGTTACTCTCTAATAATTGTAGCAGTGAATCAAATATCCTAACAAAGTTAGCCTAACATCTATTCAAAAAATCCTTTAACAAGGTGGCATTTCTAGATTGAAGTGTCTGAAGACCTCTAACAAGGCCACTCCTAATAGGCTGAATTAAATCCTTTAATAGGGTCACACCTAATAGTGTATTTTGTAGCATTTAACAACGTTAGCTCCTAACAGGGCTCACTTGAGAATAGTGAAAAACATTAACTAGTTGCAATTGGTGGTTTTTCTAAATTGCTTTTTGTTGGTAACAGTTTGTCCATCTTGCTAACTTGGCTTTACCTTGACTCTAGATACCCATAATGTGAGGAAACAAAAGGATGTCACCAATAAATGGGCCAATGTATGTGTTATATCATTGCCCTCTAAATTACAAGGTACAACTCCCTTATATGTAATAGATGTAATGAATTGTGTTTTTAATAGATCATTGGGATGGGGGGTTTTCTCTTAACTTGAGAGCAGAAGAGGATAAACCAAGATGCTCATAACTACAAACACCCCAGGCAGAAATAGATTTGGGCAACCTATAACAGCTAGTGGAATGGACATCGCAAGTTACCTTAAAGCCCTTCTAATACTACTCCTAATCTAATCTAAATGTAGGTTAGTCCTACTAAAATGCAATCTAGGGAGAGAGCATAGATGCACATAAAAGATGAAATGGAATCCACCTTAACTGCTAACCCTTTCCAAAATGGAATCTAACAAGGAATTAACAGCTTCAAATGCAACAGTCCTACAATCTCATAGAAACTATTCTAAGATGCAAGGTTAGCTCAGTTGAAGGAGACAATGAAAGAAACCTAGGCATGCTAGTCACCTAACTAACAACATCATACAAATCCTTCATTACATCTAACTCTTTGATTCTCACTCAACATCTAGATATGTAGGGGGGAAAGTTGGACAGAATTGTTGATCCCTTCTATTAACTTAGAAAATTACATATATAGGCCCCCCTCTTAGGGTTCTTGACCAGTTACAAATTCATTAGTTACATTAATAGAGCACTTGAATAGCTAAGAAATCCAACACTCACCAATTAAAATTCAATGCATCAGAGAAAGAAAATAGAAATGAATTGAAACCCTCAAAATAGTTCATATTCTTCTCTAATCTATAACAGTCACCTTGGCACCAAATCCATATAATTTGAATCTCAATGATCACAACATGTTTAAATCTCTACCATCAATATCCTATCAACGATCATGATTAAAGCATGAAAACCCTTAATTTTTTTTCTTTTTGCTTCTTCACAACTATCATTCACTCAATGCAATGATGCAATGACTAGCCTAGTTTGTTGTTTGCAGCTTCGAGACTCAGCTTCTAACTTAACCATGAGATGATGCAATAACCATATGAAATTGACTATTATAATTTATTGCAACTTCACAACTTGACATGCCATCATTCTACTAACTGCAGTGACTTAACAACAATTGCACATTAACTATGATCGTACTTTTACAACATTAAAATTAACTATCATTTCTAACCTGTGACCTTGTGATAACCATTTGAGGTTGATTGTTATCACTTTCGTTGGGTCATGACTTAAAATATATTGAATGGTTCTTAATTGGCGACCTTGTGACTATTTAATATTTGAATTCCCTAGGTTACTTTTTGCAACTTTGCCAATTTAAGTCTAAGTTACCTTCAACTACTTGTGACCATGTGACCTTTAGCCTTTCGTTGCATCACATCATTAACCATAGGTTACTCTTAACCCTTTGTGAAGATGTGATCATTTGTTTTGCTTGTTCACGACCTTAACCTCAAGTTAACTTTATTTTCTTGGGATGTTGTGATCGCTTCTTTCTATGCTTTGTTGCTCCTTCACAAATTCTCACACTAACCTAGCACTTAATGCTATCATAATGCAATGTTAGTTTTTAATGCTTAACTATTACCACTTTCAGCGGGTTGCAACTTTAAAATGTATTGAATCCTTCTTAGCCAACGACCTTGCAAAAATTGTTCACCTTAACTGTTATTTTCTTTCATAGTATCACAACACTAACCTTAGGTTAACTTAAATTGTCTATGACCATGTGACTCTTAGCTTTTGCTTCATTCCAGCCTTAACCTTAGGTTACTCTTAACCCTCTATGATGATGTGATCATTCTATTTTCTCTTTGTCACTGCCTTAACTCTAGGTTTTTTCTAACTACCCGTGACCATGTGATCATTGGTTTTCACTTGTTTTCCATGTTGAACCAAGGTTGACTTAAATTGTCTGTGACTCTACAAACACAAGTTTTTCACTCTGTCGTGATACTAACCTCAGATCATCTTTAACCCCCTATGAACAATGGTTTTTTTTGCTTTACTAGGTCAACTTTGGATTACCTTAAATCACTGGTGAACATGTGACAATCGTTGATCTTTGTGATCTGATGGTTGGAAAGATACATCTCTAAGGACCATTATAATTCCATCTTAAAATGACATCTGTCAATCTGGTCTTCATTTGATGATTTGGATTTAATCTCTAAGCCATATGACTTATCAACTTTGCAACATAGATGCATGGATTAAATATAAGCCATAAATTGGATTTCAAAGAAATTTACACCACCTTTGACTAGGTTTTTTCATCATTTCTGAGGATTTATCTACTTCTGCAGTTAATTCAACTTCTCTAGTTTTCATGATGTTCATATGATCTACACCTTGGATATGAGATTCGATCCAAATGTTTTTAGTCATCATCTTCTCTAAATGTAAATGTGATCTTCTTTTTGAATGCATCTTGTCTTATCATGAACACTTGATCAAAGCATTAGGGTTTTAGAACAACTTCCCTCTCATCTAGGAAATGCATAAACTCACCCTCCCTTTCCTAATCACCTAATATGAATGAATTCCCACCTAGGTGCACATAAAGGGATAGATGAGAGGAGAAATTCCTTATGGGAAGTCTAGACTTAGACATGATATCGTATTGACTCAACCCTAGTCCTAGAAGCTTGAAAAATATAGGGAGATTGAAATCATGGCAATAGGTTTCCACATTAAATCTTGGAATCTCTTGTTTTTGTGTTATTTCCTTTATGTTTCTACAACTAAGTTAATAAAGGTGAATCACATTAATATCTTAAGATCTGATAATCTCTATGCTAATCGAGTGACAGTAATATATTCAATGTTAATCGAGTTACAATAGAATATTCAGTGTTAACCAAGTTACAACAAGATTTGGTCTTATATTGTGTTGACATCTTAAAAGTGACTTAGATTTGTTTTTGTAGTAACTAATTCAACCCTCCCCTCTTAGTTGCGCCTTTCCATTTCCAACAACCCCTATTCGTAATATTTTTGAGCTTGTAAAAGAAATCCCTGGTTTAGATCAACAAGCAAATATGCTAGGAGAAAATGTTGATAATATTTAGATTGAGTCAGATATAGCTTAAGGAGATGATAATGTTATTCACATTGAAGATGACAAGAGTGATGAGGGTTCAGTGCCACATAAATTTGTGTTCCATAGAAAAGGAAAGGCTCCATATGTTTCTTTAAATGATGAATAATGGATTACGAATTAAGAAACTATATTATTTTCGAGGAATGTACCAAAGGAATCCCCTATAGTTACAAAGGAAAATCCTAAAGATTTGGACAAGGATTACCCAGACATCAATATGGAGATTGTTGAAAAAGTTGTTGAACAAATTGTGAGTGAATGTGTGGAAACCTTAGTACAAGCAGCCCAACAATTGGAAATAGAACAACCACCACAACCATCAGTTGAAAATATGGAGAGAGCACTATCTCTTTGGGGTAAGAAAAAAATTAACAAGCTAGAAAATAATGAACCAATAGAGAATGTAGGACCTACATGTATGGATGTGAACCAACTAGGTCTAATTCCCCCACCAGATCTTTCTACACCCTTAGCAATTGGGTTAAGTTTGTACCAACATGTTTTGATGGAGAAATCGACATGGATGGAAGAGAAGAGAAGATTGCGCAACAAATCATTAACAATCATCAATGAGAATTATTGGATAAAGAGGATGAGATCACCATATTATAGGCTAAAATGACTCAAATTACCAATTTGATGCCTGAGTTACTTCAATGTAGGTCTCCTGCACAAGTATACACTCTATTTCTTTAAGAGAAGATGTTGAATTTTAAAATGACAAGAATTATTCAAGGTCTTGATCCATCTTTAGCCACACCCCATGAATTCTATCAATCATTTCAACATTCTCTTGTAGTAGTTCAAAATCCTTTGTGTGAATTGTATTTACATAATCTAGTTGTTCCTAATGATAGGGAATGGAATCTCCTAATGTTTGTGGGTGACTAGTTAAGAGACTTTATGTCCTGGATTCACAATGAAATTAGTAGAGAGAATTAGGTAGCACCTTTTAGAGAAGAAGAGATAAATGCTCCATTATTTTTAAGACCTAAAACTAAGGATCCCCAGACATATTATTATGATTGTTTGAAAGTAGCATACAGTAAATCTGAAGGAGAAGAGAAAATAAAGCCACTTAGGGAAGCTATGTATTTAGAGTATGAACAATTGAGGGATAGAGAATAATAGGCAAACAAAAGGGAAATCATGCAAAGATGGATTAGGACACCTCATGACTTATAGGTTCAAGAGCCACATTCACCACAAAATTTGGTCATGGAAAGTAGGCATGCTCCTTGGTATGTGATGTTAGGAAGAGCTAAATACAGCTTTTGGATACCACTTAGATTTTAGCCTCCTATGCTTATTCATCCACTCCTAGGTATCTGTGAGGATGTGGATGATCATGATATGGAAGTTGAAGTTAGATTGTGGAAATAGTTGAGAAAATCTAAAGGGTTTTATTATAGCTATGCCAAAGGAGGCTCAAGATAGAGCATTGCAGCCAATTTTAGGATGAGAGCTAGAGTCATAAACTACATTCTTTCTGGAGGACCAACAATGCCTTAAGTTGGAGGGAATGATAGGACCATATATTAGTATTTAGTTTTGAAAGGTTTTATAGTTATCTAGAGGGTTTTCACCCTTAAGTTTAAAGACTGTTTATCATATATTATGTATAAACCTATAACTACTATGCTCTACTATGGTTTCTGAAGACACATTATGGTTTTATAATTATAGCATTATAGTTAGAACTAATGCTTGACAAATGAAATCATGTGTGTATATAATGATGGAAATGTTATTCTCTTCCTTTAAAAGATTTTGTGGGGTATATTCCTCTAGCCATGTGTTGTGATCAAAGATTAAGTGTTTATACATTTAATGCTTTTCGTGAGTTATTGAAATGATTATATGTTTTGAAGTGTGGTATGTGCATTAACCTCTTGCAAGAATAAGTCAACAAGGAACTAAGGAAGTGCAACCAAAGGAGTTATGATAGATTCATGATGCAGTAACCACATCCAAATAGTTCAACAAAAGACCAAGTCAATGAAACTATAAACTATTCATGAGCAAATCCAAAATCAAGGCTTGCTATATTTGAGAAAGACTTGCTCAGAAAATGTGTCTTGAATTAATTTACTCCATTTAAGTCTCTACTAAATCCTCACTATTCAAGGATCTTGGATGTAGGAAGTTTGTTTTCCTATAGATGTTATGAATAATTTGTTGATCAAAATTCAATAGTTAGTCATGAAGTTAGTTGTAATCTAGCAATAGTGATTAATATAGCTATGTTGTTTCAGTTGTAAGTTTTGATGGTTCCGATATCAATAAAATGACAATGTTACCCTCCAACACTTTATCTTGAGTTTTTGTTCATTCGCTCATCCAAGGAGGTGCACTTGGTGAGTGAATCTAGTTGGTAGAAGTAGTTTTTTATTTTCCTTAAAATAGATAGAAATATGTTACTCTTGCAGCCACATGTAACAAAATTATTGGTCATACTACTTGTATTTCAGTTGCCGCACAATAAACTAGTTGTTTAGTTATGTATTTAAGTTCAAACTTTCCATTTCCAGTAGCATAGTATCTCCATTTTCATAGATTATAATGGAAACTAGGAAGATTTAGAGCATATACTTTGTAGATACCATTTCAAGTATACATCCCTAGTTGATAAATTAAATGAGTTCAATGGGTTATTTGGTTACTACTTACGGATGTCTAATCCATAAGCAATGGGTGTAAGCTCTAGTTTCCATACCAATTAATTGACCAAGCAGTACACACATCAAGACACCAAGATATGGGTAGATAAAGGAAATCTTGAGTAGGTATAAGGCTAGGATAGAAAAGATAAAAATAAATAAAAAGACCTTATGGAAAAATGGTCATTCAGTCCATGACTATTTCCACAAATAGTATCATGAGCTAACAAAATATGGATGATGTAAGTCAAGATGAAAACCTAGACTAGGAGTAAGGATTGATGATGTAAATCAATATGAGAAATGATAGACAACAATATGTAGAATGAATGAAAACTTTAAAATGAGGTCTCATGATTTGATTTTCTATAATTTCATATGGAGGAAATATTTGTGATCATGTGTCTATGTAAAATCTTAGAATAATAGGGGTTAAGCTTAGTCTAATGGAACAAATCTTAGTGTGATATGGTGTAGGGTAGATGTGTATTAAAAATATAGGTTCATCTCTTATCATCATAGGTGGGATAGAAAAAAGGGAGAGTGTTATGTAAACCATTAGAAATGGAGGGAAGGTGGATAAAAACTTAGGATTCACACATTGATATAGGGAGGTGGTGGAAGATATTTGTAAAAGAAAGTAGGGTTGTGATAGGTACAAATTGATTTATCATGGATGGGGGATTTGAAAGGAGGACAATAATAATAGGTGGGGAGTGTATATGGGAAGATTACCAAATAAATGATGGATCTAGCTACTACACATGGTGCCTAAAATAGGTTTTCACTATGGTACTTTCTTATTGAATGCCATTGAAGTTGGTTTTCAAATCAACCATAAGTCAAAATGTGTATTTTCATATGCCTCAAAAACATTTGTAAGTACTACAATATATGATTCTCTAGTTTTTGACTTTCCTATAAGATAATCAACATAATCCTCCATGATGTAATGTAAGATGGTTGTCATGACACATTGATAGGTATCTTTGATTTCATAGGCTTGAAGTAAAAAAAATGTGTTGCATGGTATAATGAAATTAATTTTTTGTTGATCTTCAATTGCAACTTTAATCTGATTGTATTTGGAGAATCCATCCATAAGAGATAACATCTAATATTTGATAGTCAAATCCACTATGATGTCTATGTTCAGGAGTGGAAAATCATCCTTAGGACATGTTTTGTTTAAGCTTTAAATTCAATGTGAGTATAGATGCCCCTAATGACTTTGTCTATTTGTATAATATTAGAGACCCATTCAACATTGTCTATAAGTCTTATAATACTAATATCTTGCATCTCTTGTAATCATGATATCTCTAATAATTATATTTTTAGGTATATCTTTCTAAGTTTTTGTTTGACTAGTTTGATGTAATTATATACTACAAGACTATGTACAACTAGGTTAGGATCCAAATCTAACATATCCATATATGGGCAATAAAACTTATGTTGTAATTTGCAAAGAAACTTAGTCATATTCATCTTTTCATTTTATA
This sequence comes from Cupressus sempervirens, assembly GCA_028749045.1. Lineage (NCBI taxonomy): Eukaryota > Viridiplantae > Streptophyta > Pinopsida > Cupressales > Cupressaceae > Cupressus > Cupressus sempervirens. The sequence continues at coordinate 261,007,999 of CM053785.1, read as the reverse complement.
TCAAAGATGTTGCTACAAATGTTATCTTAAAAATTTCTATAGTTTTAAGATTTTTTTAGATACTATATCCTCTATGAGGATGGACAACATTTCACAAGTTTGGGTCATTCATGGCAAGTCAACTTATCCCTCTTCTAGTGCCTTGGAGGTTTTCACCCGAAAATGCCTCCTTTATTTTCACTTTTTATCCATCAAAATGTACTGTAGAAATACTTTCATATTTAGGGATGTTATATTTTTGTTTTTTCTTTCATTTTTGCAACTAAGAGAGTAGACTTGATTCCCAAAGTATGTTTTTTCATTATATACAATCTGGTGTCCATATTCTCAGAGCTCCTTGAGGTCTAATAGAGCCAACACTACTTTATTTGTTTTGCATATATCTAATGGTTGTGGCCCTTTTTGGTCTCAATCAATGAGTTTAGGATTCTTGGGTAGGAGGCTATCAAATGTAGTTAGTGGTGGTTATGGAAAGGGAATGGTTAATTAAAAACATGTCATTGTCAAGAAATTTAAAATATATTTTATAGAATTTCTCCTAAATAATTTTTGAAGTCAAAAGAAGCATCATGATCACTTAAAATGAAAACTTAGTTTCTAAGTGATATCTGAGTCCCCTATTGTGATAGAAATTTCCTGGGTTGATAAGTCCTTTGATGCCTTGTTCTTTTTTCTCCTACCCTATTCCACAACATCTCATATTCTCAACTATAGGATATTCTTTTTCATGTTTCTATTTTGAAATGTCAATAGAAATGTCTTTGTCTTCCTCATATATCCATGAAAGTACATCCTCTTCTTAATTTTCTTCATAAAGGGGTCCCGGTTTCTAAAAGGTGGTTAAATTTGATACTAAATATCAAGTTTGACCTTGGTTAAAATAGGGGAAGGTTGACTAAAAGATTTTGGTAACAAGGGGAGTTAACCAACATAAAAGTCATTTGGCATGGAATATTCTTCATAACCTTTACCAATAATTTTTACATGGTCATCAAAATTGGAAGAGTTAGATGGAGGATTCATTGGATGATGGTTTGGTGATGGATGGATTTATGAAACTATGTACTCAAGGATTAGAAATGGTTGTCCTACAATCACTTTAATTATTTTCCTCTCAAGAAGATTTACATTCAAGTACTTCTTAATTGGTCTCTCACTTCTAATCTAAATTAGAAATGGAATTGTAGAATCAATTACAAGTTGGGGACCATGTTGAGTGCTCAAATATGGAAATCTAAAGCTGATTTTAAATTCTCAAGCCATGGCTTGGAAAATACTACATTGCAAACTACCTACTTTAGATAGATCTAATGCATTATGATTCAACTAGGCTATCTATTCATCAACATAAGGGTCATCGGTTTTTTCCTACAATAATCATATGTCTGTCAAAGTAAACTGCATAAATTGATGATGTCAACAATATTGTTAAGATTATACCTTCACCATTGGAGGCTTTTATTTTGTAGTCCAATTTCAAACACTCATATCTTGCTCAATTTGACTCCTTTTTTCAATTTTTTTTAATTTGGGGTATGATTTCTTGCATTTTCTAATTTTGGTCCAAATTGTAGATTTCATGACTATACTTGTCAAATATTGTATTTTACAATTGTATGGGCTTCATTGGGACACGTACAATAACATTTTTAGTTGCATTTTTAATGAAATATCATGATTTTTGTCTACTTTCTAGATCCAGTATCAATTTGTAGTGATTTAAAATGAACATGTCATTTTTATAAATAGACCATTTTGAGCTATATAAACAATTGGCTAATCCTTGGATTTTAGTTTTTTGATATGCATCACTGGTTTAAAGGATTTATCAAAAAAAAAAATGTCATTCTTTGGTTGTATAATGGATTTTTCAATAGTTGAAATCCTTGCCCAATATGATTATAATGAATGGAAATAATATATGACTATTGAACTATTACAATTTGAAATACATAGAATCACTTTTGGGCAGGATCCATAACTAGCCATAGGTGTTGTGAAAATGGTTTGACAAAGGGATAAAGTGCTTGGATCTCTTAGATCATTTATCTCTCCAAGTTTTCTATATCATATTGCATCTTTGAGACATCCTCATTATCCTTGGATAACCATGGAGGGATTATTTGGTAAACCTGATAGAATGAGAAAAATCAAATTAGAGAATGAGCTCATAGTCTAGATCCTAAATATTCTCACAATATTCTAGACTTTTTCTCTAAGTTCACTTCTTCTAGATTAGAACTCTCTAATTATGGAATTAATAAAGAGGATGAACAATTGATATTATTTTTTTTCTATACTAGGTCTCAAGTATTCAATTTGTGTTTCTACATTCTATCCTACAAGGATGTTCTCAGCTATGCATATAAAATGTCTTCTCTTGGTGAATTTGTAGGTCAACTCACAAGAAAACAAACAAATTTGGTACACATGGATCAATTAAATTCTTCAAAGAATCATGAATTTCTTGCAAATAACTCTGCTCCAAATGCTTCCAATGGAAAAGAAATGAAAAAACATAAGGGTCCTAAGCCTCATGAGAAAGGTGATGATTCTATTTCACAACATAATTTTGAGTCCAAGTCCTCTTAAGGAGAGAAATCATGTAGAATAAAGTGGGTAAAATGTGTATATTATAAAAAGAAAGGACGTGATGAGCATAATTTTTTCCATAAGAAGATTGATGATGTCACTCCTATACTTCAAAATAACAATATAAGTCAAGTTCTCACCATCAATGTCTACTCCTTCAACACATTTGGCATATTTTCCATCTAGATCATCATCAAAGGATAAAGGTAAATGTCAATCACTCACAACTTCTACATGTCTCAAAAAAGGTAAATTACTTCTTAACTCATGTGCTTCACATCATATGGCATCTTTTATGGATATGTTTTCATCTATTGAGGTTTTTAATTCTCCCAATATATTGATGAGTAGCAATACATACATGGAGGTTTGTGGGAAAGGTTCTATTCCTATGGGGGAGGGGATATTTAATGATGATATTTTTGTACCACCCTTGCCCACTAATCTTCTTTCTATTTACTCATTTACTCATGGGGAACAAGGTAAAATCATTGAGTTCACTCTTCATTATGTCTACATTAGGGAAATTGAGACTAGATACGTCATATCTATGAGATTTATTGATCATGCATCACACTTGTACTATTTTTCATATTGTTCATGATGTACCCACTCTTTTACCAAGGGTGAGTTATGTTTGTGAGGAGAACTTTGGACACTTGAATCATTATGTTCTTGAGATAAGTGTTGAGCTTCCAAATGCTCCACATCCTTCTTCTTTGGCCTTGAGTTATATTATTTAATAGGATGATCATAAAGCTTTAGAAATTATAGTTTGGGATAATTACTTGGATGACATTTTAATCTTGTTTTTTGAGTCCCATATTGCATATTTGGGAAACATATTTGAGGGGATTTCTCTTCTCTTTGATGAAAGTTTAATTACAGTTAGAGTTGGTAACACTTCACCTTCTTTAAATATTGACACTCTTGATTCTTATCTTCACTTAGTTTTCCCAAATTCTATTAGAAGCTAGGGTTATCGTTGCACCAAAAGATCAACCTATTAATGCTTGATACAACCACTAGACTTGTAGAACACACAAGAGGCTAGTAAAACATGTCACAAATCCCCATGAAATATGGACCACTACAAAAAATCCCCTTCCCAATATTATTCATCCCAACATGCATAGATTAGAACCTGTGACCAAGCTTTGATACTACTTTTAAGAAGCTAGGGCCATTGTTACACCAAATTATTGACCAGTTAAGGCCTGATACAACTATTATCTACTTATAGATGACATGAGGTTGTTAAACCACATTGTAAATACCCATGAGAGATGTTGACCCATGACCAATAATTTCATCACTCAACTTGATAATGTGATGAATCTTTGAGCTTGGAGATACCTGTTTAGTCTTCAAAGACATAGACTTGGAGGCTTCTTTCCTTGTTCTTCTATTAGCACATAGATTGGCTTCTTTACTATTTGATATACTTATTTCTTCTTAAGATATATTTCTTGTGGGCATTTTATTATCTTTTGTTTGTAGGTACACTTCATCAACATTGGAGATTCTTCACTTGGTGGGGGAAGGATATCATCTCTCCTACTATATTTCTTATGAAGGGATAATTAATTGTACATACATGATATATGTAATCCTCAAATGATCTTTATTCCTCCCTCCATCCATATATCTTGTGTGTTTTCATCCACTACAATATTTGGGGTCAAATTGTGATGACAATTTGTGATGATAGTGTAATTTGTGGTCATTTTCATGTTTTTTTTTGCAATTGTCCCCAATGTTGTCACAATATCAATGTTGGATTCATCACTATGATTCCATCGTGAGCATAAAACAAAAAAATAAAACACAACAATCATTTTCCATTTGTTTTGATTTTGGAGAGCTGTGAGCGAAAAAGGTAGAGAGCTTTGAACAAGGGTGGAGAGTTGTGAATGTTGTTGTGGCTCTTGTGATTGGTGTAATTGGTTTTTGTGCCCTCATGATCTCTACATTTCATTTTCATGCCCTTGCTCTATGATTTCATTTTCATGTTGTGTCCTTGCTCTGTGATTTCATTATCATGTTGTGCCCTTGCTCTGTGATTTTATTGTCATGTTGTGCCCTTGTGATCTACGTGCCCTAGCTCTATGATTTTCTTCAAGGGTAAGAAGAGGTAAATATGTAAACATTTTTTTCTTTTTCTCATGAGCATGTATGTCTTTATATTCCCTTCTAAACACGTATCTCTTTATATATTCAGAGAGATATTTTTCAAGGTGCTTATTACATATATGATCTAGCTGCATACATATTCCAGAATCCAAATAATAAAACAATAAAAATCACTCAACTTGTGCTAAGTGACTTACCTCAAGATCCTATACAAAAATAATGCAAAAAATGAAAAATGGGCTGAGTTCGTAAGAAATTTTACAAAAACATATCATAGTAGATCTTTTTAGAAAGAAACAAGCCATAACCAGTTAAATGGGTCTAGTTTCTGATTAGTTGGGTTGATATATATGTATATTTAACTAGGTTATGGCTTCTATAAGGAAATGAGCCTCATGATTATGCATATGTGCTTGGTGCATTTTGTTCCTGTGATATATCTTTGTATTTTGTTGCCATGCCCTTGTGATCTCTGTGTTTTATTGTCTTGCCCTTGCTCTGCTATTTCATTGTTGTGTTGTGCCCTTGCTCTGCAATTTCATTGCCATGCCCTAGCTCTCTGATTTTCCTCAAGGGTATGTAAATGGTGGTTTCTTTTCCTTCTAAATAGGTATCTCTTTATATCTCCTTTTGAACATGTATATTTAGAGATCTTTTTTAAGGTGCTTATTACATCTTAGCTACACAACAAAAAAATTGATGTAGTTGCATACATATTCCAGAATCCAAATAATAATAAAATAAAACTCACTCAACCCGTGCTAAATGACTTACCTCAAGATCCTCCACAAAAATAATCTAGACCAGGAAAAATGGGTAGAGTTCACAAGAAAATTTACAAAAACATATCATAGCAGATATTTTTAGAAAGAAACTAGCCATAACTAGTTAAATGGATCTAGTTGTTGATTAGCTAGGTTAATTACAAATTCCTTTAGAGCTATCATCATATTAGGTACAATAAAATGAACAATCATCTATTCCCAGCTAGCAAGATCAAATACAGTTTTCCAAGGTGATAAAATTGAATATGCAAGGAATTGAAGAATAACTTCAGTGAATAGTTGAGTGTAAGGATTTGAAGAAGTAAGTTTTGCTTTTGTGTAAATGCCATAATCATGAGGCTCATTCTGTTGTAGAAGCCTCTACCATAATGACATTACCTCTAAACCATGCAAAAGATGCTAAAGTAGTTCCCAACCTTGAAACACTCTTATAAGCATTTGATATTGGACTGTAAATTCTCAAAGACACTTGCAAGTGATTCCAATGTCATAGTACCTACCACAACACTTTCCTGGATTCTATCCAGTGGCTCCCATAGTATCCTCTATGTTGTCTAGTTGTTATTTTTGTCTTCTAGTCTCTTTCTAAAGCTGCTCCTTCTCATTTTCTCTCGTGCCTTAAATTTTTACTATCAAACTTATGAATATCTTCCTCTACCTTATTTAAATCAACTTCACAATGTGTTGTAACTCTGGCATAGGTATTTGATCATTGATAAGTTTCATTTCAGCATTCAAGTTTTCAAGATTAGTCAACACCCTCACTTGCGGACATCTCATGTCAAGCACTTTTTGTACTATTTCAACACCATGTTCTTTCTTTCGAGCTAACAATTCTTTAGATACATTTTCTTGTAAAACATTAATTTTGTTAAACAATTTTAAACTCTTAGAAAGTGCATTGTTGGTTTCATGTATGTATGTATGTATGTATGTATGTATTCATATGTATGTATGTATGTATGTATGTATGTGTATATATGTATACAGAGAGATCTTGTGGATTATGGATTATAAACAAAAAGGAAAAGAAAACATGACATTAATCATTCCCCATTTGTTTTGATTGATTGTGGAGAACTATGTGCAAAAGAGGGTGGAGAGCTTTGAACGTTGGTGGAGATTAATGGAGATTTAGGATTTTTTTGTCATTCCCTTGTGATCTGTGTGCCCTTTCTCTACGATTTTCTTCAAGAGGAGAAGAGGTACCTATGTAAATGTTCTTTTCTTTTCTTTCTAAACATGTATCTCATGTTCATATATAATATCTTTGGTCAAATTCAAGGATAATTGATTATGATGATTGTATGCATATGTGCATGTATGTATGTAAATCAGTTCACTATGTGAACTTCTTTACATACATACCTACATACACACTTGCATAGTACTTGTGCTAAATTAAACTAATCATTCATCTCTTGAATTCACACAAGCAATTATCATTGCATTCAATCAAGTTTATTCATACCAAACTAAGTATGTAGAAATCTCTACTTGTAGATTATATTATCTCTTGGTGATTGAGTAAAGATCTTGTGCATAATACTGCATGCATTCACATTAAGGCATAATAGGATTGAGCAGATGATCCATTTATGTTACTTCATACTTGTTTTATTGAACATTTTGTTTAACATAATTAGTAATACTAGAATTATACAACTACAACTAGTACTCTTGTTTATTTTATTTTATCATATACATTTAAGACTATTATTTTTCTTAAAATTAGACTATATATTTGTTATCACTAAAATAGAAATATAGATCTTTGATAGTTATATTTTTTAATTTCAAGATCTTCATATTTAACGTGAAGATTTTCCACTACCAGACAGTGGAATAGCCACATTGTGGAGTCACATAGCTCATGGCTTTTTCCAGCAAATTATATTTTTGTCTTTCAAAAATATTATAGGTGAATGTTCTTTTGATTTTCCATATATTTAATAATTTTTTTCTTGTTGTTTGAGGTAATTTTCTATTATGAGATAGAGACATCTATCATAAGGATGGACATGCCAATTTTGATCATCTCGCTTTCAAAGCTGATTCCCTTATCTAATTAATGAAACTACTCGCAACTGACACCCTAATTTTCTGCAACTTGCTCGATCAACCATGCACACAAATGAATCATCCCATATCCATAAAAAACATCTAATCTTCTATAAGTCTCTCTCTTACAAAGACCCAATACATGAAGCTATTATCCTCATGAGTAGACTCACTCTCCTCAGATGAATTCAATCAAAACTATTCATACCAAACTAAGTATGCAAAATTTTGTACTTACAAATTATATTATCTCTTGGTGATTGAGTAAAGATCAAATACAATTTTCCAAGGTGATAAAATTGCATATGTAGATGTATGTATGTATATATGTATGTATGTATATATGAATCGTTGCATCTCATTAACGTGCCCTTATGATCTCTGTATATGTATGTTTGTATGTATGTATATGCATATATATGTATATGTATATGTATATATATGTGTATATATACATACATACACACACATATGTGTGTGTATCTATGTATATATACACATACATATACATAAAGAGAAGCTTCTCTAATCACCTGCTGGGGGAAATATAAAGGAATACATGTTTAGAAGGAAACGAACATTTACATAGGTACCTGTAGCACCAGAAAATGGGTTAAATGCATAACATACTATGAGAAAATCACAAAAACTCAATAATGATATATTAGCACCCACTAGTCTACCATGAAAGCCAAACTAATAAAGAAAGCAATAGAAACCCCCTTTTTCATTTGTAGCTCCCATGTCCTTCTTTCTTCTCCAAATGATTGTAGCTCCAATTTGCCTATAGTGCACACAAGATTGAAGCAAAAGCCTATGATATGGATAATGCCATGAGAATACTAGAAATGTGATTTTAGTGTGAGAGCAAGAAGTGTAAATGCAAAGAAGTGGGGACTCAAAGACTCAAGAATTTGGATTTTCAAGACTTAAGCATTAAGATTGAAATGAGAGAAAGAGTGTCCATTTTATAATCAACACTCAAGGTGAGAGCATTAGATTTGTCACCCATAGATATGCGATGTGGCAAGATATTCCTTTGAGAATCCATGACACATATGACAAAATATGCCAATTGTAAGATTCTATGACACATGAAAGTCAAACTTGGCTAAATGTGGAAGAGAATCTATGACGCGTCATAAGACACCTCAACCCACTTAAAGCCAAGAATCTATAACGAATAAGCCAAATAGGGACATGCATAAGAGGTAAGAATATTTGATTATGACAAATCTTAGCCAAGTGTCAAAGAAGAATCCACGAGGTGTCATATCCAAGTGTCACTATGATGCAATATTTTATGGAATATTTGAATTAAAAATCCTTTTATTCCACAAAATAAGAATTAGTAAAAAATGGAACTAATGATGGAAAATGGAACTTAGGAAATTAAGAATTTCCATGGTTTACAAATAATGAATCAATTAATTAATAAAATTAATCAATTGAGGATGATAATTAGGAAGAATAATTAGAAGGAATAATAGAATTAAATTATGGGTTATTTAATCCTATAGAGAAAAATAGTAAATGATTGGCCAAATTAATTAAATGAATGCAACCGTATCCTTTGATGAAAATGTGATGATAATGGATATCAAATAAGATGATGATAGATAGACCAAAGCCATGGTCAAATTGATTGATAGATCAAAATTGATAACATGCCAAGGACATATGACATGAATTGGTTGATATGTAACATTTAACCAACATTGTAAATGCTACAGGATTGAAATTGATTGATAAGGTTTGATCATAATAACATCGACGGACACTAATATTATTAAAATGGTTGATGATGCCATGATCTAACATTGAAAGCCTCAACAAGGTCAAAGATTGGATGACATGAATGATAGTTTGACCTAGCACTGAGAGCCATGACAGTACTAAGGTCATATTGATAAGATTGATAGGTTGATAAGTTTCCAAGGCACTGAAAGCCACAACAATACCTAGAATAAGATAAATGATGATTGATTTGCGATGTTTGATATGTTTCAAGTTGATTAGGACTGATTCTAAGTGGTTCTAGATTGATTTGGGGTGATTTTGAGTTGATTTGAAATGGTTTTGAGTTGATTTGTTATGATTTTGAGTTGATATGAAATTGATGTGAAAGGGGATACAAATGATGAAATATGATCAATCTGGCCAAAAGATCAGAGTTATTAGAATGAGAAAATGGGCCAAATTAGTATGAATAAGTGATGAAACCATAGATGTGAACCATTTTTGAGCATCTACATTTTGTCCCTCTTTGATACAATGTGATTTAGAGTGTTGTATCAAAGAATAACTAATGAGAAAGCCACAACATGCCCCAGTAGGGATGATATATATGGGTGCCCCCTCAAGAAATTGACTAAGATAAGTATATTATAAGTCAATTTTTTGACAACAAGAATACAAAACCATAGCAATTGATGGATTGCAAATCAGAGCTAAGATGTGAAAGTTATGAGGCCCAAACTACAAAATAGGATCAACTAGGAGCCCGAGAGTGATTGCATGGGTTACCACTCAAGAAAGACACCAAATGATGAAAATGATAACTCATTTTTTTTTCAAAAAAGATACAAATCCAACACAACTGACAGATTACAAATCTGAGTTAAATGGAAAAAGTTATGGGCTCCGGAGTGCAACATAGGGGCTCTGAGAGCAGTTCTAGGTATCCTAGGTCCCCAACTACACCCAAAACTCAACCAAGTGTGTCATTGACACACTTGGTAAGCCCAAGTGCATCATGATAGTACCAAGTGAATCAATGATGCACTTGGGAAGCCCAAGTGGTCTCAAAAAGTGTAAAATGTCCTCGAGAAGGCCCTAGGGGCCAAAATCAACATGACAGGGGACAACCAGGAGGCCAAGAGTAGTCTCAAGGATTACCACTCCATACAGTGACCAAATAATGAAAATGATACCTCATTTTTTTCACAAGAAATATATGATTCCAACACAACTGATGGTTCATAAATCGGAGTTGAAACACAAAAGTTATAGCCTCCAGAGTGCAACATAGGGGTTCCGGGAGCAGTTCTGGATAACCTAGGTCCCCAAGTGTGCCCAAACACTACCAAGTGTGTCAATGACATAGTTTGCATGACCAAGTGCATCAATGATGTAGTTGGGAACCCCAACTGTGCCCTAAAAGTGTAGATTACACCCTAAAAGGCTCTAGGGGCAAAAACAGCCCGATTGGACTCAGAATGCCCCGAAACTTTGCGTGCATGCCCAAAATGATTGAAAGATGTCAAAGCATGAGTGAAATCAACAAAAATGGTTAGGTTTGGTCAAATATTATGAGACAAATGTTAGACTGAGGTTGAACAAGGTGGAAAGCCACATAAAGTTGATTGATAGTGTAGGATGATGTAGGAATGCATGAATGCAAGATGAAGATGATTTGGTGAATCAGAAGACATGATTATGGTGATGGAGAATGAGATGAAGAAGAAGGATGAGATGAGGAGATGTTAGTATGATGGAAAGACTTTTGCTTCTAGAAAGTGCACTATATGTCAAATGGAGCTTTATTTTGATATGGCAAATGGAATGCAATGCATCATGGCATAAAGGGCCAAAGTGCAAATGCAAGCCTTTTGCGTAAACAAGCACAATGCAGACAGAGAATGACCTTGTCCTTCCTAAGGCATATGTACATGCCCCAAACTTTCAAAGGTACATTATAATAGATAGAAATAGCAAAAGATGATCATGATCCATCCTGACCACTCTCATAGATCAATGTATATCATCGAGTGGCATAGGAAAATGATCGAAAAGAAAACAAAGCAAAAAATAAATCACTCACTAAAAAGTGTGAGCCAATAGCTATTCTTGTCCATTATTACATTCTTGTTAATTTTTTAGGTGTGTAGAAAGTGTTTTTCATGTTGAGAATGTGGTAGTTCTGGTTGTGGATTTAATTGATAGGTTCATAGTGATATGTTGGATTGATTGTTGGTTCATGTTGCTCAGATCTTGTGATTGGCATTGAAGTGTAGTGCTTTGATTTTCAGTCTACAAAGTGCAAGTGTTTACACAAAAGGGGTGGTTATCTAGAGTGAACATGTACAAGGTTTATTGCATATTTTTGATGGGTTTTGTGATTTTTAGGGTTTTTGAGGATATTTGATTTTTTTGTGTGACTGATTTCTTTAGGTCATTTTACGATTTTTAGGGTTTTTTCCAAGATCGTATTTGAATTTTTTAGTGACTTTTTTCAAGATCATTTTATGATTTTTAGTGCTTTTTTCAGGATCATATTTGAATGTTTAGGATTTTTTCAGGATATTATGTGATTTTTAGTGATTTTTTCAAGATCGTATTTGAATGTTTAGGATTTTTTCAGGATCATAAAAGCATATACCAGTGTTAGCTCCAATCCATTATGTGATAGGTCCAATGGATAAAAAGTGCTTAGGGACATGCCCCTAGTTCAAATTCAAACTCATGCACCATGTAGGTAATATGCCCCTAGACAAGATGCAAACTATGTACAAAGGCCAATGACAGAGTGTGTACAGACTGGTAATGCTTGATAAGATAACAAAGGACATTAACCAGTTCGTAAGCCATGGTCAAGGAGCCAAGGATGTTTTGCAATAGGAAGAATATGATCAAGGAATAAAAGAGGGGGAAAAGACCAGATGGAATCCTAATAGATGGAGGAGCAACACTGATTACAAATGGCGCCTGTTTGCCAGGTTTTCACCATGGTGCTTGTCCAAAGCGCCTGTTTGCCAAGTTTTCACTTTTGGATGAAATTTTTCTCTTGACTCAAATTTTCATGCCAAGATTCCTATTTTCTAGGTTTTCATCAAGGCATCCATTTTTCCATGAATTTTTTCACTTTTTTCTTTTCTTTTTTCATGACTTTTTACTATTTTTTTGATTTTTTTTTAGGACTTTTAGATGGAATCAAGAATGTCACTGACAAATGCTGAGAAGATATATGTTGTTGGTGCTGCTAGCTAATGATCTCTGAATCCATGACTGACCATAACTACGTAGGATTTGTTCTGAGTCTGTAGCTAAAATCAAACCACTAGAAAGGCCTCTAGATATACCATCATGCACCGTATGTAAGACAATGTCTATCTCTTGCGAATCAAGGCATCTAAGGATAATTGGGTCAATAGAAATTTCATGTGGGATGTCACTGATGATGACATATGAAAAGGCTTGTTGGAGAAGGATTTGATCTTGGTTATTGGACAAATTAGGTAGCTGGATTTGGGGATAAACAAATGGATATAAGGGAGGGTTGGGAGGGTTGAGACCAATGGCCTTACATATGAATGTTGATCGAGAGAGCTCCAAAAGACTTTGTGGCATGTTGAATGTTGGAACATTGATATTCATGGCATCATCTTTTTCATCTTGTATCCTTAGGAGCTGCTTAGCTTTTGATTTTTTATGGTCTAATGGTGCCTTTCAGTTTTCACCAAGAGACCTATGCTTGTTATTTCTTTCTCTTTTTGCTTTGTAACTAGAAGGTGGAGTTGGCTCCCCAAATTTAGGAGAAACTACTTCTTTATGATCTTCAGTCATAATGCCTTCAAGTTCTATTATAAGAGTGTCATCATTGTCGAATTGATCAAAAATCAGTGGTCCACATTGGTCCCAATCCAAAGGTTCAGGATAACTTGAGGAGATGTCATCATCAGTGTTGAATGGGCTTTGGTTAAAGCTATAGATATGGGCATTAGATTTTGTTGTATCATTGGGTTATGCTCAAAAGGGAGAGGATTGTTGGTTTCAAGTGGGATATCCTCAGATGCTTTTTCATCTTTCAAAACATCCATAGTCTTACATGTAGGTACCGTGGTACTAGGAGGACCTATTCGTAATGGTTTAAATCCAAGTCCCAAACTAGGAGGTTGTCCTTTTGTAGTGATGGGTTCACTTATACCTTGTTTCTGAGATCCAAGACTGCTATAGCCATCATAGCCTTGTTTTTGCATGATAGTAAACCCAAGTCCATACTTGCTAGGAGATATCAAAGTGGGTTCTTGTTCTGCTTTTGCTTTCTCAATACATACGGATGTATTCTCATTGATAGAAGTATCATTCTTTGTATTGATCTTTGAATGTTGTGCTTGAAGTGGTTGTGATTTACATGAGACAAAAAGTATTCTCCACACCCGTTGTCTTCAATCTTCATCTTTTCCTTGGCTTTACTAAGCAATATATCAGCATCCACATACTTAGAGGAATTTGTGGGTTGTGATTCATTGTTTATTGGGATTTGGAATGCAGTAGCATCTCTTAGATTAGCACAAAACTAGAAAGGATCTGGATCACTGGGGATGGTAACCTCTACGTTGTGATAGGAAAACTTTAGACATTGATGATATGTAGAAGGGACTGCTTTCATAACATGAAGCCAAGGGCATCCCAGTATCATGTTGTAGTTCATTTCTATATCTAGGACATGGAATAATGTGTCTTCAATAGCTGGACCAACTCTAACAAGTAGTGTAATGATGCCCTTGGAGAAGCGTTCACCATCATCATAAGCTTTTATTGTGATTCTTCGAGAGGGATGCACATCATCTTCAAAATAACCCAAACTGTTGACAACCTTAAAAGTACAGATGTTCAATCCTGCTCCTCCATCTATTAAGATGCGTCTGACTTTGGCATTATGGATGAAGACTTCGAGATAAAGGGGATCATTATGGTTAGGTTTGTCCTTAGGAATATCTCGAGGGGAAAAAGTGATATGTTGTGATGTGGATAGGTTCCCAACCATGGCTTGGAACTAGGCAACATCAATGTTATCTAGGATGACTGACTCTTTAAGGGTTTGATCAAAGATCTTTTGATGTTGGGGAGATGCGCGCAATAGTTCCAAAATGGATATTTGTGTAGGGGTTTTTTTGAGTTGTTCAAAAAGGTTATAATCAGATGAAGTAGGTCTACTTGTGGGTGTAGGTCTAGTAGAAGCAATAGGTCTAGATGGGGCTCCAGGTAGGGTGATCTTGCTACGGCATGTAGTGACAGCACAATGATGGTCTTCAGCCTTCAATGTGAATGTGGATATGCAGAAATCAGACTCATTAAAGCAATTGATGGTGTAGTCATAGCTAGTTCATGTGTAATTCACATTACCTTGTGAGTTTGAGTTTGAACTTGAGGGTTTCTCTTTGTCATGATTACCCAAAGGATCTTTAAAAATAGTGTGATCAGAGTTGGATGCTAACAATGATGGGTCAACCATGATTACACCATCATCAATAAGATCTTGTATTACATGTTTCAATTGGAAGCACGATGAAGTCTTGTGTCCTTTGGTGTGATTGTAATTGCAATACTTTTTTTCATCCCACCAATCTGCTTTAGTTAATGGTTCCTCTTTGATTGGGGGTAGCTGTAGGAAGTTATTACTTAGTAATTGTTGTAATGCAGTCTTAAGTGGTATTCCCAATGGTGTGAATTTCCTTTCTTTGGTTCTAGGATGTCTTTTGTCTTGTGTGGAAGTCTCAATTTTCTATTGTTGAGGTGTTGTTTGATTAGGAGTGTGTGAATTTGTGGGGTTTGCAACTTTCAAAGTCAATTGAGGTTGTGTTGTGCTAATCATGTAGGCATCCACAATACCATTATTAGTCACATTCTTGTTTTTGGAGAAAAATTTTGGCTTGTCATTAGATGAGTTGGTATTGGTGTTGTCCTTGTTTGTCTTGAGGATTCCCTTACGAATAAGAGCATCTTCATACTAGCCCCTTTTTTCATTAATTTAGAAATGGTGCTTGGACTCTTGATTTTGAGTTCATACATTAAGTCGGGGACTAATTTTTCAATGCACAAGTTAACTGGTTGTTCTTCAGGAATGTCTAGTGAGCATTAACTGACTAAGCTTCTCCAACGGAGTAAGAATGTGATGAATGGCTCTCCTACCTTTTGTTTAGTTGAGCACAAATTAGAAAGTGTCGCCTCATTTGTAATGTTGAAAGAAAAGTGGGAGATGAACTTGTCTACTAGCTCTAACCAAGATTTGATATTACCAAGAAGTTTGTAGTACCATTCAAGTGCAGCCCACCTAGAGAATGAGGGAACAATCTCATAAGGTACGTGGTATCATCACTAAGTTCAGTACATGAAGCACAAAATTCTTGGATGTGATCAACAGGGTTACCTTTTCCTCATTATTTTTCAAACCTTGGAGCCTCAAAGTGTCTTGGGAATGGAGGCATATACAAACTTTTATCGAATGGGTTAGGATCCCTTTCTGTATATAGAGCCTATTTCTTTTGGACTCCCAATGCCTCGACTTGCTTGGAAAGTTGTTTGAATTGTTGTAATAGTTCTTCATTGGGGTTTTGCATGATGGTCTTTCCTTCAAGTCTTTTGTGTCTATGAGTAGACCATTTTCTGTGGAGAGAACTATGTCTACTTGGTTCTGACATTTTTGTATCTGATGAGTCTGGTGAAGTGTCACTAGGTGGTGGAGGTATGTTGGCACCTCAAAGAAAGAAGGGTCCTTGTTGTTGGGGTACTTGTTGTGGTATTTGATGTGGCACTTGTTGTGGGATTGACTATTATTGTTGTACCATGTGTTGTTGTTGTGCCATGTGTTGTGGTTGTTGTTGGGATACCTCTGTTGGTTGTATGTGAGACCATGTGCATGCTTGTTGTTGTAGAGTTATTTGTTGAGGTTGTTGTGGCACATGTTGTTGTTGTAACAAATGTTGCTAGTATGCAATTTTTTGCTCAAGGCATCTTTGGTATTCCAACTATTGCTTGAGTTTCTCTTGTTGTTTAGCAAACATCATTTGTTGTTGTTGGAATTGCTGCTAAAATTGTTGTTGATAAATTGTGTGTAAGTCAAGTGGGTTCACATGGGATTGCGTATTAGGAATGTTGGATGTTTGCCCCACTTGAGATTGTTGTCGTTGTGGTTGATTTTCTTGTTGATATGTGGGATGTGTGTTAAGTGGATGTAGACTTGGTTGTGCCTTAGAAGTGTGGAGTCCTTGTACCACTGTAGGTTGTTGTTGTCGTGGGGGTTGACTAAGTCCTTGACAATTGAACGTCATGTTTGGATTGTGGTTTTGGTACCTTTGTGTGTTAGATTTTGCTGCTTGTGACATCATATTGACTTGACTATGAGATGTGTCCCTATTGGGAATGGGCGTAATGTCAATAAGACTTTTCCTTTGTGTGTCCATAGGGATGGTTGCACTTGATGTTTCACATGTTGTACCTGTGAGAGGCTCCATAGTGTTTGATGCCATAGCACTTGGTAAAGTTTGGAGCAAAGGTGTACTTTGTTGATTTGCCTCCAGAGAAGGTATGTCTGGCATCCCTAGAGAACAAGTCCCTTTAGGTGCATCTTGTTGTTGCATCATGTGACTAAAATCAAGTCTTAATGTCCTTTTGGGGTGTTTAGGGATTGGTGGTATTTCGTCGAACAAGGGGTTAACATTGATGTGTTCAAATGTAATTTGGAGGATTTCAATGGTTGACTCTTGATGGGACCTTATAGGTGCCATTATCATGTTTGAAGACTCCAAAGGTTGTTTTCCCTTATCTAAGTCCAAATTGATCGTGGGTTGTATGTTTTCAATAGTTGTGTTGGTTTGATGTTTGGACTTGGGTCCTTCCACGTTTGGGTTGAATTTGACAATTTCTTGGGCTGGCAAAAGTTTGAAGTTTTTACAAAAAAATTTGTCTTGACACGCTCTAGCCATTTCTTCATCAGTGATGTCATAGTCAGTGTCAAAGTCATCACTAAGTTGTATAGTACCTTGTTGTATGTTTGATGTGTTATAGTTGGAGGTACTTGTGTTAGGTTGGCTAAATTCAAAGGAGTGTGATTGTTCATCTTTAGGTGTGGTTGGTACACTTCCTCCTCCTGGTGGTATTGGCACAAATATAGGTTCAAAGTCAGGACTCCATTGAACCATCCCATGTGTGGGGGAAGTGTTTGGAGGAAATCTCATGGTAGGTGCATTGTTTAAGGTTTGTTGTTTCATAGCTTGATTATGAGGATCTTGTGGATACATGATCAAGGGGTCTTCTAGTAATGGTTGTGATGCCTCGATTTATTCTTCATCAATGGTTTGTTGGATTCTCTTGCTTTTCTTTTGTCTTGGACGAGGTTTTGGTTGTGCTTGTTTTTCAGAAAACAAAGGTTGATAAAGTTCCTTAGCTCTCTGAGCTGATTGTGTCCTAGTAAGCGCTGGCATGATACTTAAGAATGCAGATACAATGGAAATTTTGAGTGTTTTGGGTGATTTAGAGTGGTGGGTATGCAAGATATGAGTATTTTTGGGATTTTTAAGTGTTTAGGAATGTTATGCAATGTGAGGAAATGCTAAATGAATTAGGGTTTTGTTGTGAGGAAATGCTAAATGCCTAATTTTTTGCAACTTGCTCGATCAACCATGCACACAAATGAATCATCCCATATCCATAAACAACATCTAATCTTCTATAAGTCTCTCTCTTCTAAAGACCCAATACATGGAGCTATTATCATCATGAGTAGACTCACTCTCCTCAAATGAATTCAATAAAAACTATTCATACCAAACTAAGTATGCAAAATTTTGTACTTACAAATTATATTATCTCTTGGTGATTGAGTAAAGATCAAATACAATTTTCTAAGGCAATAAAATTGCATATGTAGATGTATGTATGTATATATGTATGTATGTATATGTATATGTATGTATGTATGTACGTATGTATATATGTATGTATGTACGTACGTATGTATATATGTATGTATGTATGTATGAATCATTGCATCTCATTGACGTGCCCTTATGATCTCTATATATATATGTTCATATGTATGTATATACATATATATGTATATGTATATGTATATATGTGTATATATACATACATACACACACATATGTGTTTGTATCTATGTATATATACACATACATATACATAAAGAGAAGCTTCCATAATCACCTGTTGGGGGAAATATAAAGGGATACATGTTTAGAAGGAAAAGAACATTTACGTAGGTACCTGTAGCACCATAAAATGAGTTAAATGCATAACATACTATGAGAAAATCACAAAAACTCAATAATCATATATTAGCACCCACTGGTCTACCATGAAAGCCAAACTAATAAAGAAAGCAATAGAAACCCCCTTTTTCGTTTGTAGCTCCCATGTCCTTCTTTCTTCTTCAAATGATTGTAGCTCCAATTTGCCTATAGTGCACACAAGATTGAAGCAAAAGCCTATGATATGGATAATGCCATGAGAATACTAGAAGTGTGATTTTAGTGTGAGAGCAAGAAGTGTAAATGCAAAGAAGTGGGGACTCAAAGACTCAAGAATTTGGATTTTCAAGACTTAAGCATTAAGATTGAAATGAGAGAAAGAGTGTCCATTTTATAATCAATACTCAAGGTGAGAGCATTGGATTTGTCACCCATAGATATGAAATGTGGCAAGAGATTCCTTTGAGAATCCATGACGCATATGACAAAATATGCCAATTGTAAGATTTTATGACACATGAAAGTCAAACTTGGCTAAATGTGGAAGAGAATCTATGATGCATCATAAGACACCTCAACCCACTTAAAGCCAAGAATCTATGATGAATAAGCCAAATAGGGACGTGCGTAAGAGGTAAGAATATTTGATTATGACGAATCTTAGCCAATTGTTAAAGGAGAATCCACAAGGTGTCATATCCAAGTGTCACTATGATGCAATATTTTATGGAATATTTAAATTAAAAATCCTTGTATTCCACAAAATAAGAATTAGTAAAAAATGGAACTAATGATGGAAAATGGAACTTAGGAAATTAAGAATTTCCATGGTTTACAGATAATGAATCAATTAATTAATAAAATTAATCAATTGAGGATGATAATTAGGAAGAATAATTAGAAGGAATAATAGAATTAAATTATGGGTTATTTAATCCTATAGAGAAAATTAGTAAATGATTGGCCAAATTGATTAAATGAATGCGACCGTATCCTTTGATGAAAATGTGATGATAATGGATGTCAAATAAGATGATGATAAATAGTCCAACACCATGGTCAAATTGATTGATAGATTGAAATTGATAACATGCCAAGGACACATGACATGAATTGGTTGATATGTAACATTTAACCAACATTGTAAATGCTACAGGATTGAAATTTATTGATAAGGTTTGATCATAATAACATCGATGGACACTAATATTATTAAAATGGTTGATGATGTTGTGATCTGACATTGAAAGCCTCAATAATGTCAAAGATTGAATGACATGAATGATAGTTTGACCTAGCACTTAGATCCATGACAGTACTAAGGTCAGATTGATAAGATTGATAGGTTGATAGGTTTCCAAGGCACTGAAAGCCACAACAATACCTAGTATAAGATAAATGATGATTGATTTCGGATGTTTGATATGTTTCAGGTTGATTAGGACTGACTCCAAGTGATTCTGGGTTGATTTGGGGTGATTTTGAGTTGATTTGAAATGGTTTTGATTTGATTTGATATGATTCCGAGTTGATATGAAATTGATGTGAAAGGGGATACAAATGACGAAATATGGTCAATCTGGCCAAAAGATCAGAGTTAATAGAATGAGAAAATGGGCCAAATTAGTATGAATGAGTGATGAAACCATAGATGCAAACCATTTTTTAGCGTCTATAGTACCTCTTTTCCCTTTGAAGAAAATCATAGAGCAAGCACTACTACATTTGGGCCTAAACACCACAAATTACACTATCGTCACAAATTGTCGTCGCAATTTGACCCCAAATGTTGTAGTGTTGAAAAGGGCACAGAGATCACAAGGGCACGACATGGAAACAAAATTGTAGAGCAAGGGCACAAAGACCACAAGGGCATGACAACGAAATGCAAAGATCACAAGGGCACGGAAATGAAATCCTAGATCTCCATTGATCTCTACCAAGGGCATGGCAACAGAATGTAGAGATCATAAGGGCATGGAAATGAAATATAGTGATCACAAGGGTACGACAATGAAATCTCCACCAACATTCAAAGCTCTCCACCCTCTTTCACACATAGCTCTCCACAATCAAAACAAATGGGGAATGACTTATGTTGTGTTTTATTTTATTTGTGTTTATATCTAAAATCAACTTCACATTGTGTTGTAACTTTTCCATAGGTGTTTGATCCTTGATAGCTTTCATTTCAATATTCAATTTTTCAAGTTTCCTCTTAATATATAGTCCTTTCCACCTTAAAAACCACTTTGTTACTTTATTAAAATAATAAAACAATCAAACTCACTCAACTCATGCTAATCGACTTAGCTCAAGATCCTACACAAAAATAATGCAAACTAGGAAAAATGGGCAAGAAATTTTAGAAAAAACATATCATAGGAGATATTTTTAGAAAGAAACGAGTCATAACCTAGTTAAATTGGTCTAGTTGTTGATTAGTTGGGTTGATTACAAATTCTTGTAGAACTATCATCATATTAGGTACAATAAAATGAACAATTAGATGTTCCTAGCTAGCAAGATCAAAGACAATTTTTCAAGGTGGTAAAATTGCATATGCAGATGTATGTATGTATGTGTATAGATATGTATGTATGTATATGTATCTATGTATATATGTATGTATTTATGTATGTATATATGTGTGTATGTATATGTATGTGTGTATGTGTGTGTGTGTGTGGGTGTGTGTGTGTGTGTGTGTGTGTGTGTGTGTGTGTGTGTGTGTGTGTGTGTGTGTGTGTGTGTGTATAGAGAGAGAGAGAGAGAGAGAGAGAGAGAAATCTTGTGGATTGTGGAGATCAGTGGAGATCTAGAATTTCATTGTCATGCCCTTGTGATCATAGTGTTTTATTGTCGTGCCCTTGTGATCTCTGTATATGTATGTATGTATGTATGTATATACATATACACTAGTACAAAAATAGCAATATGTGACTATAAAAACCACTAAAATTTGTATATATGTGACTAAAATCAGTCACGTGACTAATAGTAGTTAATATCTAGTCATTTATAATGCTACTAAATATACTACTAAATGATTTTAGTCACTTATTTGATCCATAATTTTGATCATCGATTTAGTTACATATTTAGTGGTACATTTAGTAGCATATCTAATCACATATTTAGTATATTTACTGACATATTTGGTAGTGTATTTAGTAGTATTTTAATAGTATATTTGGTCACATATTTAGTAGCATTTTCAATAGCATATTTAGTCACATATTTGGTAGTGTATTTAGTAGCATATTTAATAGTATATGTCATCACATATTTAGTAGCATATTCAATAAAATATTTAGTAGCATATTCAATAGCATATTTAGTCACATATTTGGTAGTGTATTTGGTCATAATAAAGCACGATGGAATCAAACCACCATCCTCTTGCTTGTAAAGCAGGTGCTCTTTCATTGAGCTAGCACCCTTTAAAGAATACATAATAAATTATTATTTGTTTCATTTAATTCTTAATATAGCACCCAAAAAGGTTATGGACCTGTATTTCTTGAAATGGGGGCAAGAAGGCAACATCCAATCAAGTTGATATTTTAAAGGCTAATAGATATTAATTCAGCTGACTCAGAGTTGATGACCCTGACTTGAACATGATCAGAGAAATACCATTGGAAGACAATCACATGATTGCCCAAGAGTTGGGATCCTCTTCTTGGAGGGGAAACATATCTCTTTCTTGAGGAATTAGGTATTTTATTCAATTTTTTTCAACATATCTTTTGGGAATTGTGTACAAATAATCAGATCTATTCAGTATAGCCAATATCAAGTTTTCTTTCATTGAGAAGTCTCATTGATCCTATAAAGTCTCATATTGCTTTATGGAATTGAAGATAGCCACTTACTTAATCCCATGATATCTTTTGTCCTAGCAACTAAGAAACATAGGTTTTTTTGATACTCTTATTACCACCAACATTCAGCTCTAAAAGGAAGTTTTTGGTGTTTCCTTAATCATTGTTACCTCTTTGAGTTTGTCTAGACTAAATTGAATTTAAGTAGGGTTTCCCTCTCCCACCAACACTATTGGATATCTATATTGATGATTATGAGAATTTTCTTAGACAAGGTACCCCTACAGATGATGGTTGTCTTCTTTATCATTTTGCAATTGTTATTTACTCTTTGTGGATAATGTATTCCTCCTATCTAATTCTACTAATAGTTTGCAGAGACAATTTGATGCACTTTTTGAGTTTCATAATCTTCACCAACCTATGACTAACCTAGATAAAACTAAAGTCATGATCATCAACACCACTAAGGATGCTCTTTCTAGGTTTGATTTATTATACTTAAGTAGGAGTTCAATTTATGGGTCTCTCTCCTATCGGCTTGCATGTCTTGCCTTTACAAGGGAGACACTAGTGGTATAAGGTGGTCTTGGCTCAGCACCTTGGAAAAGATATGGATGGTTACAACATTTTCTTAGTTGTATAGCTATATTCAGTAGGTGCTTACACTCTCCTCCAACATTGACAATCTCCAAGTCCTTTTGTAAAAGGGCTCGATTAAACTGTTTTTGCAATTTTGGCATCCCTACTTTCAATATTGTTTCCTTTTTAGGGGGAAAACCCTTCTCAACATCATATTTAAGTCTCCACAATAGAAACAGTTGAAGAACCTTCAAGTAAAACAAATTTTAGCCAAGGAGACCCATGTTTAATTCATACAAATTTCCAAAAAAGAGTAGTTAACAAAATAAATTTGACTGATGTAGCTTGTGAAGCTATTGAACAACTTCTTGTTGATCATTTTCACCAGATATTTGGAGCCATTCATCAAAAGTCTCAGTAGAGCTAAAAATTTCTAGGAGTAAGAAATTCAGTAATGACCAAAATTCATGGATATTGTTCTACAAGCACAAGCAAATAGATCATTTAAATAATAGATAACACATAACAAGGTTTCTTGTACTAACTATAAGACTCATTCTTATTGGACCAACATCCACAGATTCAAGTTATATGTCAACATAAAATGTCATAGGAACATAATATAAGCCTTGGAAAGATTAGAGATGTATTATACTTGAAGAGATGTCCTAGTTATCAGAAGCCTGTAATTGGTGCCATAGATTCTCATTATTTTTGCAAGAAGTAAATTTTCATTCTTAAACCGATGTGCCTCATCAATAATATTGTATTGCCAACTGAATTGTTGAAGTGTTGTTTTTTATTTAATTTTCATCTCAAAACTAGTGACACACACATCAAATTTCCATAGTACCAACATATTTTCACAGATGTTTGCCAGCATAATTTAAGAAGGCCAAAAATCATCAACAATTGATTAACAACCCTTTAAAAAGGAAATAGGTTAAAATTGGGCAATTATATTCATCAATATATACAAACCCTTTCTTCTTGGCTTCCAAGAAGCTTCACTGCCTACAAAATTGGACAGAATTGTCGAATCTCATTCATCCAATTACCAAGGGTTGATTTGGGTGCCACAACCATGTGTGGGCCTGATATTCCTCAAAATTTGTTAAATATCCAAGTAAGGAGATTGTTTGCAAGGTTTTTCCAAGCCCCTGTAAAATAAACAGGAAAAGAAAATGTTTAATGCATTTACATAAAGTCCTTTGTAGAAACAAACTACATTCAAATAATATAATAAGTTAAGAGAATGTCCACTACCATTTTATCAACAAATATTCCATTTATCCCATTTTCATACAATCAGATGAGCTAGTTCAATTGGGTTAACTAGTAATCTCTCATTTTTCCTTGAATGCCTGAACATAAACAATAAAAAAATAGCAAAAATCACAAAAGATGTTTCCAAGTTAACTATGAAGTAGAAGAATCAATTGCAACAACAATCATCTCCACATACAAAAGTCAAGTGTTGCAGAGAAACAAGATTTATGTATTAATACATGCAAACTTTATTTCTATTTCAAACAAATCAACTTAAATTTGATACAACTATATGATGAATTGATTAATTAGACATATAAAAAAATGTAAAAAACCAGTTAAAACAAGAATATAAAAAAACCCAAATGATGATTTCAGGGACCTATTACATTGCACAACAAA
The DNA here is from genome assembly GCA_028749045.1 of Cupressus sempervirens. NCBI lineage: Eukaryota > Viridiplantae > Streptophyta > Pinopsida > Cupressales > Cupressaceae > Cupressus > Cupressus sempervirens. Next base: position 260,983,357 of record CM053785.1, on the reverse strand, counting down.
ACCAAACTAATCAAACACAAAAAAATTCATGTCATGCAAGGACACAACAAAATGAACATGAAAAATACTATAACTAATTTGTGCAGTTTACATTAATAGGCCACAAATTACCCTGAGTTGCAGCTTACATATTTTAAGGATTTTCCTAGAGTTACAGATTACATATTTGATGACTCATCCAAAACTCACACTAAATCCATTTGGAGGGGTAGTGTACATATCTAAGAATTTTTCTTGCAGATATGTACCATATAAGTAGCTACCAATTACATGTTGTGATCGAGTATTTCATAGCTGAAAGTACTTGCACTTGGTCTAAGATCATAACACGGTAATCTCTAGATATTATGTTGTTGGCTAGGTGTTGTACTTAGACTCAATAGAGCCATGCATAGCTAATAAACATAGATGGAATAGATCTAGGATGTTTGGAGTTATAGCCTTGGGTTTGGTTTTATATTTCACATCATAAAGACACTTTATCAATCATTGAGTGGCTACAACAAGATCACTAAGGATGGAAAGCATCTAGAATGAACAATGCAGATCTAAGGTGTATTTTGTAGCAACTTAGGTGGATCTTATAAGGTTAAATACTACTGAAAATTTTTCTCATGAGGAGTACATTCTAGAGCATGTATTGGTACTATTGAGCATGTTGAACTAGGCTTTTAATTTCTTATATGTACCCTTGAACATCATAACTCTTCCATGATTGGTTGCATCTTATTTGTTGCTACTTTGAAGCATACATAAATAATAGATGTCTCTGAACCTTCACAAATGACATCCTTTCTAGTTTCTACTAGTACTTGAGAAGTAGTATTCTTTAGCACTGATAGTACATATGAGCACACTATTCCTAATGCTTGAGACTGAAATTGTCATAATTTTACAAGGTAAAATCCAGACTCTACATATTGTGGATTGTTTGCAACATATGAAATATATTTATCAAGCCATTTCAACAAAGGAATAAATGACCACTTCCAACACTCATATTTGGTGAATAGAACTGTGTGGCAATTGTCTCCAACATTATAAATGGAGGCCCTAATTTTTACCAAAAAAATTAGGCCCCATCAAAACTTTCCAGAAATCACCAACAAAAAAGAAAAATTTATAATTTACTGTTAATTCTTTGGTCTTACCATAAATATAGGGTCAACACATACATCCATGCAATTCTTTTTATCTTTTCCCTTACATATTTAATATTAATTTTGTGGTCTTGTCACAAATATAGGGTCAACACAAGAATCCTTGCAATGTTTTTGGCCTTTGCCTTGACACGAGGAGTGTCAAAGGTGAAGGCAACTATGTAAGAAGCAATTCAAGCACACCTACCTTGGCAAAATTGATACTCTTGGACAATGTTGATAGGGAAAACAATATACCTATCCCACAACACTACTATATCACCCAAGGGCACAAGGTGACAAGGTTTCCTCTTATTATAACAGTGGAGCTGGATGAATTGAAGGAGCATTTGGGGGATATCAATAGGAATGTGGAATTTCTGCAGAGATTGGCATACATTATCCCCCACCTAGCAAACAATGAACCAGGGTGTGCAAGGAATAGGAAGGTCTTGGGATGGATAATAATAATAACGAAGAGGAAGAGGTTCAGATTCTCCCATACTTAGGCAAAGAGTGGATTAAGGACAACGCTAGAGATGTCAAGGATTATTGATTTTGATGATAGACTCAAACTTGATTACCATCTCATAGTTGCGCGTTTGTTCTTTTAAAACTAATGATTATACAAGTAGTATTAATTTAAAGGGGCCTTTAATGAAAGGGAGAATAAAATACAAGATTCATGTCTTTGGAGGCAGTTACAAAATGACTGTACCAAGAAGGCTGAGGCATATAAGATGGTGTTCCAATTTTTAAGTTTAAATTCATTCTTGTGGTTTTCATAGAACATCTATAATTTCATTATTAGGTATGTATGTCAAAACTCATATCATGAGTTGTTAAACAACACTAAAGATAAAAGTTGAATTTGGTGTGATGCAGGTATTGATAATAATACATAATGAGAGTGAAGAGGTCAAGGCATGGAGCAGGATATGCAATGAACATACTTAAAAATAGGCTATTCCAGTCATAACAACTTGGCAACTCAATGAGTGCATGTAAAAGCTTATCATCTCTTATATGCTTACAATTCTTGGATCTTAATTATAGTTTTTAATTATGTATTATATAAGTTTACAGCCTTTACTTATGCTATATTCATAAATATTTACTACAATGTAGGTATGGAGAATCACAAGGTCTCAATAAAGAAGAAATGACTGAGAGATATGGGAAGGAGAAAGTCCATGAAAGACATTGCAACAATGGCATTCCTCCCCCGAATGGTGAAAGCCTTAAAATATGTATAGATTGTGTTGTTGCCTATTTTAAGGAACAGGTATGTTGCATTTATTTTGACAAATGGGATTTTCATGGACTATATTGTAGTGGTGAGTAGATATGTTATGATTGCATTATTTGCTAGAATTTCCCATTTTGTATCCCTGCACAATCTTCTAACTTGTTGATTGAAACTATTCTGTAACATGTCAAATGTGCTAGTAAACCACAAAACCATGATGAAAATTTGTTGCAAATCTATAATCTATTTATCTTTTTGATGAATGAAAATTTTGGCTACAAGTGAGCATATTTAAGGGTGGATCTTCTAATTTTGTAGGAAAGATGCCAAACAAGAGCTGACCTATTAACTGAGTCAAAGGAATGGTGTGTGTTTATGAAGAAAGTGTTTTTCTATTGCATCAATTTTGTCAATGGCAACCCTAGCCTCTAACTGTTTAGTTAAGTGAGCTAGAAGGCAAAAAAATTCATGTTGCATAACTAACAAAATAAAATTTAAAAGAAAGTTTTCTAAACATCAACCACTGCACTTCTTGTTGTTAATAGAAAACCTTGGGGGCATTTGAGTGCACCAAGAGTAGCTAATGAATTCATTCAACAGAAGAAATTTTTTTAGTGAAATGTGCTATCATTTTATTTATGTCTAATCTTACTTCATTTAAATATTTTTAGCATTTTTTCCCTTAAATTGCATCAAATTTGTGCTATAAAAAACAAGTAATTAGGCATAAGTTATTCAAACATCATTTTGGTTAGCACATCACTTGGAAACCAATTAAGGTCAGATGACTTTCAGTGGTATATTGTACATCCAAAAAAAGTAGGTAGTGGAGTGTTGTTCTGGAAAAGATATATATAGAAAGAGTCACTTTGAGGATGTGAATTATAGACAATTTATTATCATTTTTGGGTTGAAGATATGCTTGATAACCTAGGTGCCATTTTTTGTACATATCAATTATTCTAGGTATTGATGCCCAGTTTGTGTAGTAATATCAGGAAAGCAATGACTTTAGTGTAGTTCAAAAGATTTTATGTTTAATGTATCTTCACAAGCCATTAGTTCACTTAAAGTAATTAGGATACATATCTAATATATATTTCAATAGTTATCTATTGTCATAAAATCTATCATTCCATATTGATCCTTCTATAATCTTAGGCCCTGTGTTCCCTTAGATTACACAAACTAAACTATCTTAACACCAATATTGTTCACAAGTGAAAAATTGGTCTTAGTAAGAATTCCTTAACACGATATCACTATTTAAAGATCTTGCTAATACATCTTCCACTTTTTTAATGTCAATTAACAACATCATAAGAAAGGCTTACCCCTAAAACTGTTTACTCCAGCAAAAGACCCAATTGTTTTTTATTTCCTTATGGATAGTCTTTATAGTTTTTGAGTTTCCAAAAAATTATGTAAAATATCTCTAACATTCATATCACCTTACCCAATGTAAGTGTTCCTTGGTATTCATTTTATCATATTTGATCAATGGTACAGATTTCCAATCTCTTGTATAAACTCAAACAATATTTGTGATTGTGATTGTCCTATATTGACAAGTTAGTTGTGTATGGATAAACATACCTTCAACTTATTTTAAACCTTCTTCAATGCATTTAAGGGATCATTTGACCAATTCTTGACAAGATTTAATGATTATTAAACTTTAAACAACTTGGTATTTGAACAACCACATTCTTTTATTGTCAAATCTTAAAGAATCCTTCGTTATGAACCAATGGTCACTGTTGTAAAATACTCATAAATATTAAGCCCAATGAAAGAATTTAATAACATATAATCCCTTTATCTATTTTTTCATAGTCTGCACTTATTGATAAATTCCTACCTACCTACCTCATGAATACTACTACACATGAAATGTTTGGTCACTCTCTCACTACCATGTGTTGGACTAAAACATTAGGCTCTTTGAGAATTCTTGCTCAAAATTTGTCTCAAGAAAATAATATAAAAAATTATAGAGTTATCTAACAATAAAGCCTTCATATTTCCTTGTACGTATCATCAGAGTGAGGTGTATATGTTGCACTTTCCCTCCAAAACCACTAATTTTGTGCCTTCTACTTCATGTAATATTGTACTAGTTGAATAGATCACTACACAAGAAAAAGAACCTCATTTCACTCTTAAATCCTATCGAAATCTAATATCCCTTTTCACAAAATAATTGCTAAGGCCATGGGATAATGGAGAACCTCACAAAGCATTGATGTCTTCATGGTCTTTTAACAATAATTATGTACTTTGTAGATGGAAAATTCCTCCTCTACCTCATATACTATTCACTACAATTTCTTTATGACCAATGGCCTACCTCTTTACATGCATTTACTCTCATCACTTTGACATTGATGATGTCACCTATAGTTTGGTCAGTGTTCATTTTGGGTCTCAAAATGAAAGCCAAATGTTGTAATATTGTCCTTACTATTATGACATATGCATTTTTTTGTTCAACCCCTAGAGCCATGTATTTGAGACGCTACCATTGCAACATTTTTCATTGCTCATGATAACCACTATCATTATGATCGCTTTGCTATCAGTGGACTTGGAAAACTCTTTTCATGAATTGATTTTTCTCATTGTCATAAAATAGATGCTTAATTTTTATATTGATTGTCACAACCCGCTCCTTCCTTATTGGATCTGATCTTTGACAGTGATGCAACATTTTTGGTTCATGGTTGCTATTGACAATATTTTCATATGATACTTCTTTTGCTATCTTTAATCTTGTGATGGTGATATTTTCCTCTTTTCTTTGGCACTGAGTGTCTTTGAAAGAACTGACAATGTTGGACCCTACTCATCAAAGTTAGCACTCTCTTTCTTCCTTATAAAATGACCACATTTCAATATTCAGAAACAATGAAGTCTCTGCTACTGCACATTCTTTGCATCTTGATTAGCTATCAAAGGCTCCTTATGATAGCTCTCTAACTTTTCTCAAAGATCACTATAGATTTAATGTATAATCTTTATTGTTAACAATGTAACTTTATTACACTCATTTCAGTACTTGAAGACAAGGTTATCAACTATTCTAGCATCAAAAATGTAGTGGCTTATGGTATTTCATAAATGATTTCTAGTATATTGCTTATAAGAATCTTGTATTGGTCTATTATTGATGCTGGAATGACAAGATATTTATAATCCATATACAATTTATAAAGTACTTATTAAACTAGTTGTAAATCAAAACAAATAAGAAAATGAAATATCTCTTTTCTCACAAATCCCTTTATATTGAACTCTAGAACTTTCATGGTAAGATTGAGATTGAGTTGTAGAGCTAACCAAAGCAGTGTATCCACTAATAAAATGATACATTGTTTGTGCAAGTGCAAGCTTGCTAACTGGTGGTAATACTCCAAATGCATCACAAGCTAGCAGCACAATGTTCTTTGGATGAGGCCCAACACAAGGAATCTTTGTATTTGGTATAAACTCGATGGGGTAAAATACTCTTGTATTCTCTATACAAGTTTGTACAAGTCAAAAATTTGACATACCTAGAGATCAAGTTCAATTCAAAACAAATAATTTCTAAAAACCCAAATGAAAAGTAATATGAATTTTTTTACCAGTAACAGACTTATCAGAGTTTATGTTCTTCAAAGACAACATTCTCCAATGCTACGATAACCAAGGACAACAACATTGAATCCTTAATTAAAAAAGCATATAGTTTATTCCAATAAAAACTTGATATAAATACACTTTAGAGAACAAAATATATGAATGTAGAGGTCTAATGTTAGAAATCATTTAGAGAGCATAGAAGAGATAAAAAACCAAAAATCAACTTATACTTAGTTGCTCCATTCTTACAGTAGACAACAAACAAAACACAGATATTTATCAAATCATCATTAGCATATAGCAAGAAAAGATAAATAAATTCCTAGTCACACAGATACATCATAGTCCACTCAATAGATAATGACAAGATAATTTGGCAAGTAGGGAATACAAGAAAAGTTATTACCAGTGAATGGGAGTCAATAGATAAAGACAAGCAATCAGAAAAGATGTCTTCTCAAGGAAGAAGAATAAAAAGGACAGAGAAGGAGTGTCAAGTCAGCATAAACCACAAGAAGAAAGAAAGGCAGTCAAATGTAGACACGTTCATGAAAATTTTTGTCCTTGATCCATTGTGAGTGATACTCAAGTTATAATAGAGGAAAGAAGACAAGAGTTAATTGAACACAAGAAGACATCTGAGTTGGTGCAAGGAAAAAAACTTTAAATCATAAATGCTTAGCACATACCCAAAAAGGAATCATGACATCAGGAACATAGCAAGGTTGTGCCTAGAGGAGATACAAAAATATATGTCATCTAGTAAAAAAATAGATCTACATAGCAACATAGAAGAAGAAGAAGACAACATAATGTTTTCAATGGCATGCAATTCTCAAACCTATGGAGAAAAATTGACTTTGTGAAAGCTTTCAACAAAGGAAGATGCTAAATGTTAATAGATTGAATGCCTATTTCTTTAGACACATCAACCAAGTTATTTAGTATTGTCTTCTCTATGAAGTTCAACAAGTTGACCCGGTTCCTGCTTTCCGTTACACAAAATGTTTGAGACTAAATGGTAGAAGATTGAAAGATTGCATTTAGAGAGCCAATCAAATAGTTGATAAACCTAACATAATTAGATGTTTCCATTTTCCCCTCAAAAATATCAAATTTTTTTATTTTACCTAAACTACATTTGGTTACACCATTTTCCAAAGATCCCATTAGGCACAAGCTAGGAATACTTTGGAAAAGATTAAGGAGACCTTTTTAATACTCGTCAAAGGAATTTTACTAAAAGTTTCTAAATCCCTTTCAACAAATATTGTCCATATTCTGCATTTAGGACATCTCATGAGAACATGATTCTTCAAAGCATTCTTTCAAATAGTTAATGCGCTTGTATATGCTTGTCAATGCTTCTCCTGCATTGTTTTGTACAAATTTGGTAAGGTTTTTAGTATTAATCATATTCTGCATCACTTGGATGAGTTTTCATGTTATTTGTTCTTGACTCTATTTGTAGACCTTCCCCTCATTCTTTTATCTTCTTATATTTGCCTCCAATTTCTTGTTCACACGTTGTCATACCGAAAATTGGTTCCCACTTTAGTGCTTTTGTACCAAAAATTATGGTTTTACTTATGCATTATGTTGAGAAATAAATCCTTCAATATAGAGAAGGGTAGACAGTAAATATTGAGGCAAGCTCCAAAAAAAACTCAGTAAAGACATTAAGGTAGCTTTAACTTGAGGTTACCCAAAACCTAAAGAGGTAACAAAAATGGGGTTAGCCACCTTCTTAGCAACTGCTAGGATAATCATGCTTGTTTGGAGCCTGAATTCATTAATTCTCACATCATTCATTGAGAATTACACCAATAGTTGACACATTCTCCCATCAAAAAACCCAGACTCTGAGCTAGACATCATCTCCCTTTGTAGCTCTAAATGTGTGAGATGGGAGTTATCATTGCAGGTCATGTGGTTTTGGGGGTTCAAAACTTGGCTCTGAAACCCATTAACACAAGTGCAGCTTAAACCTTTGATATTTCAGTATTATTTCCTTGATGAAAGCAATAAGGCAGCATAACATCTTTATCTTAGAGGGATCAATGCTTGTAAAAACTATCACTCAAAACATTCAGCAAGGGCACATGGTATTCTCTTTTGAATGAAGACCATACATATGTCAAAGGGTCAAAGGGGGTTACAATATAGATAATGAATATTTCCCAAATGCATTCAAAGTCTGTGCCATTTAAAGATGCTATATAACAATTCTACTTGGTCTTAAATGTTTTTAGTGGTTAAATTTTAATAAGCAGACATTGTAACCAATTAAGGACACCTCTGCTTTACTCAATATCTTTGCAAATGTAAACCTTTGATATTGAAGTTTTCTTTCTTTGATAAATGTAATCAACAACATAATATCTTATTTTCTGTTGACCAATGCTTTAACACTAAAATCACTCAGCAAGGGCACTAGGTGTTCTATTTTGAAAGAAGACCATATTGAATGCTTTCCACATACAACCAAATTTTGCAAACTTATACCTACAAAATTGGGTCATTCAAAGAATCCCTAACTCTTCACAACATTATTGTAGCAATCTTAATTTTTCTTGTAATGCTTTCCAAGGATACAATTTAGTACTCAGACATGTTAACCTACAAACATCACCTTGTCTTTACTCAATTATGCTAAAAGAAGACCACATACTGAATGTTTTCTCCACATACATTCAAATTTTGCAAACTTATACCTACAAAATTAGGTCATTCAAAGAATCCCTACTTCTTCACAATATTGCTATAGCAATCTTAATTTGCATTTAATGCTTTCTAAGGATGCATTTTAGTACACAAACATGTTAACCTAGAAACGTCACCTTGACTTTACTCAATGTTGCTAAAATGCAACTTTTTCATTGATGCAATTTACTTGACACTTTTTTTTGTTGCAAGTGGGGGCGGGGGGTAGGGGCGGGGCAGGGGGGGGGGGGGGGGGGGGGGGGGGGGTGTATGTGATATATTTCACATTGTGAACAAATTTACCTATTAGAGTAAATGGTTCAAAGAACACCTCACCTATTCTTAAGTCTACTACGATCATCCTCTTTACAACATTCGGGTTTTCTATATTTCAAGTAGCTAAAATCATCCTACTTTGCACAGTCAGTGTACTTGAAAAATGTTTATTATGACTACATTTTAATTTCTATTACCTTAACCTATGAAGTTATATAACTCAAAGTATATAATGGCTTTCCTCAAGACTGGTACAACCACCTAGATTAGCATACTTGCATATGGTCGATAAGCACAACTGCTTGCAGATGATCTTGGGATGAAAATGACCCCTGCACTATTTGAAATAAGCTCTATGAGATTACCAAAAATAGAACTCCTAACTAAATTTCATGTGTCTATTCCTAGAAGTAATTATGATCAGGCAATAAACACTAGGCTACAAATGCTTTATTTCATCAAGACTTGTGACCTATCCAAATTGGCCACAATAACTATATAATATTTTTTCCCCAATAGGGGAATCCACTCCAAAGTCATAAGAAAGAAGGAAAGAACTACATAAAATTTCCATGCAATGCTACAACCTCTCAAGTCAGTGAAAGACAGTGCTCAACATGCTAGGAAAGGGAGGACTAACCACTGGCCCAAGACCAACTTCAAACTCTTTTAGTCTCAAGAAGAAAGTTTTATCTTCCTATTTCAATACATGAACCAAATTCACTAAATAGAAAAATTTATTCTCTTCCTTAATGATGGACTAAATCACTTAAGGATTTCCTAGGGGGGCAAAATTTAAAGTGCTCAAAATCCATTCCAAAAAAAAGATCATCCATCCCCTAATAAATATCATAGGTAAAGGTAGAGCTCTCCACTACAATTTCAAGTCCTATACACTTTGCAATTTTGTGGACATTGGAGCAGATCTTAGATTTCCTGGAATCTGTCATGATCAGGGTGATATTTTCTATCATATGTTTCACCCATTCTTTTTCTCTACATGCCCCAAAAGATATGATGCAAGGCTCGAGAGCTATTCTTCTTTGATTCCATTCTTGAAAACCTTCTTTCATTCCAGCAATGCACTTTGGATCTTTCCTAACTGATTTATTAACTGCCAAACCTCTTCTGAATTTTTTAATTTTTGTGTTATTCAGTAGATTCTTGAAAGTTGAGACCATCTTCTATATTTTCACAGAAGAGGAAGATCTTTTTCTCAACCACCCTAGATAATGACACTAACTTACCTTCCTACTTTCACACTACCTTGCCTTCTTTCACAATAACTCGTTTTCCATATTGTACACTAACTTTCCTTTGCATGCTTATGAGCTACACTAGCTTTAGAAACAAATATTAATTATATTTCTGGTAGATATCTTATTTTTGCAATACAATATTTTTGTAAATTCCCCAAAATCCTACCTTTATAGGATGATGTCAAGTTGCAAGAAGAATTTTATCAGACTAACAGTAAGTAGTACTGAGTGTCTTAAACAATGGAACACATTTCATTAAAAAAAGAACATCTAGATTTCTTCTTGGAGTTGGAACCTCACACAAGGGAGGAACACATCAAAAGGGCCTACTAGAAAATCTAAATCACCTGCCAATAAGAAATTATTGCATCAAAGAAAAGAATAATGCTAAATGATAGGTAAACAAGGTAGCTAAACTCTTTGCACCCAATCTAGAAGCATAAGTCTATGAATTTGGTGCTCTCCTAGTTAAAAATATAGATGTTAGTAAAAGGAAAATGATTATTTCCACATGATGGTTTCTTCAACTTGGATTTCAATAGGTCTTCTAGGGAATGGGAGCCACTATTGTTATCTAGAATAGATAGGAGATTAATTTGATATAAAGTTCCTCTTTTGGGGGACTAATCCATCAATGTAGTTAAAGGGAGACAATGATAGCCAGACTATGGCCTTGGAAAAGGCTAATGGGTGTAAAAAAGTATTGGTTGGGGATGTTGAATCTAATGTTACTTGGCACTTGTAGAAATTTTATTGCCCTAATTGAACTTTCCACTTTAGTTGAAGACATTATTTCCCTTGGTAAAGATTTTGAGTTCATGTATTCCTGTTTTGAATATAATGGGGTGTTGGATTTGCCTCCAAATGAAGGGATAGATCTAATGCTCTTTTTCTCATCAATGAGCTTTAGGGTGGTGAAACACTTAAATATGAAGAGTTGAAAGCCCTTCTAAGTAATAATAAATGGCCTTGATTAGGATAGCTAGTTTCTCAAAGCATATCTTTCAAGTTAGCTTTCCCATGTGGAGTGGTGTCAAGATATGATGATTTGGTTGTATTGGATTTGTAAAGATGTAAACCATGTTGATTGTTAGAATAATTAAATTATTTCACTAGTCCAGATTGTTGGATTCTTAAGGGTGGTGAAAAGTGGAGGGCTAGAAGCCCTTCTAAGTAATAAGAAGTCACCTTGATTATGATAGCTAGTGTCTCAAAAGACACCTTTCAAGTTATCTTTCCCAAGTGGAGTTGTACAAAGATATCATATTATGTTTTGGTCATTCTAAAGTCACCTAGATGTATACCATATTGATTTTTAGAGTACGTAAATATTTCCAAAAGTCTAAACTCTTGTTAGTTCACTAGGCTAGAACTAGCATAACTATAGTTATTTATTTTAAATATATCAAGTATGCCAAGAGATTTCATTTTGAAACAGAATTGCCTCACCACTAGATCTACTTGCATGGAACAAAATTCTCTATATTATACAAAGAAAAACATTTCACAAAGTTAAAAGTTGGTAAAATAGAAACAAAATTTAGTAATTTACATCATCTATTACAACATTTTCCATCTCAAACTCTAGGGTACACAATTACTACTTATTATTTCATTCCAATTCACATCCCATCAATTATTCTAGAAATTTATCTAGATTAGTTTCTAAATTAATTGCAGGTGTCTTATTCCCTTCATAAGTATGCATAAACCATAATCTAACATCAAAAAATATATTGAATTTGATGGCATGTAGTAAACGGTTCTAGTGAAGAGGAAATAGGGATCAACAATATTGTTTACAATCTCAATATCATGCATTCTAACTCCAAAAATGTGGATGAGATAAGCAAGAGTATCTGGTGGCTGCACAACATAGGTGAGTAAGTAATTCCATAAGGAAGAACATCCATAGAGAAGCTGCAACAACACCACAGCCCCCAAAATCCCATTCCTGGAAGCATTATTAAGCATCCATGGAAGCCCAGCATTTGGCATAGCAACCTTTGATATCATTGACAAAATATTGATCTTAAATAATGACTATGTCTGTTGAAAACCCTAAGCAATTCCATAGTAGGGATATAATAGAGATGAAATGTACTCAGTAAAGCTCGCCTATAGCAATCTTGTTTCTTATCCAACCACTGCAACTTATCATGAATCAAATAAACAACCATGTCAATGAGTCTTGGTGACTAGATTTTTGTGAATCATGTTGTGCGAATGAGTTTTTAGCTTCGCGCCAAAGAGTCTTAGCTGGCGGGAATGATTTTTGGGAAGATTGTTTTTTGCAGTTGATTTCTACCCAACTAAACCCTTATAGTCATCCATGATTATTGTTGATATTGGAATTCAACTAAATATAAAATAGGTCTTTGATTAGATAATGTTGATTCTTAATTATTAATTTTTTTATAATCGTTCATGCTTATGGAATTCAACTAAATATAAAATAGGTCTTTGATTTCTAGATAATGTTGTTTCTTAATTGTTAGTTTTTTTTTAAAGGAAAGATTCTTATAAAATGATTTTTTTAATAATAGAACTTTTTTTATTATAGAAATTTTAAATTATTCTATTAGAAATTTATATTTAATAAAATTAAATTTTAAGAAAAAGAAATATTATTAAATTATAGAAAGAACACATCAAATAAGTATAAAATGAATCTATCAAATTATAAAATAATTTTTATCAAATGATTAAAATATGTATTCAAATACAAATAAATTAGGTAGGTTTTTTCGGCATTGTGAAGTATTGACACTATCCATATAAGTTAATTTCTCTATAATAAAAAATGTCTATTCAATTCTCATTTTTAAATATTTAATTTTAATTTTTTATTATTCTTTTTTTACTAATATAAAGTAAATATAACCCCTTGTGGGAATGACCTTGTAGTGAGATAGTGTGTCACAAGCCTTATATATATGAGGTCTTAATGTCAATTAGTAGTTGTGTTTGCTATTGATTAATGTTTCTCATCTACATGATAATCCTCACGTACAAATGAGTAATTATTAGTGAGTAATTACCCAATCACTTATTTAGTCATTTATTTGATAGCTTATTTAGTTGTTTGTTTGTAGGTGACTAATTATTAGTTACTAATTATGGATTCACTTATTTAGTCATTTATTTGGTAGTTTATTTAGTCACTTCTATTTGGTTGATGTTATGATTTCACCCCGTGAGCAAATTAGTCACTTATTTAGTCACCTATAGTTGTAAATTACAAATAAATAGTATAATGTGATCACTTTTAGTCACATGACTAAAAGTTTTAGTCACATATTTGCCAAAATGTACTAGTGACACACACACACACACACACACACACACACACACACACACACACACGTATATGTATGTATATGTATATATATGTATGTATGTATGTATATAAATAGAGAGATCTTGGCACAACAATAAAACAATAAAACTCACTCAATAGGTAGCATGGCCACAGGTATTGTCACAAGCTTTTAAACATAACTATATAAGGAGTGAGTTAGGATGTATATAGATTAACCTTACATTATATAAACTACAACACAAAGGTTACACCAGGGTATTACAGTATTGTAACTATAGAAAACTGCCTAATTCGCTCGAGTGGGTGTATGATGGCAAAGAGTTGTATTAAGTGAGTAAATCTCACCAGTGGTTATAGGAATATAGCTACATTAAAATAATTAGAAACTAGAGCTACATATTCGTTAGAGTGAGTAGTTCAAGGTTCTTGATCCCATGGATACAGGTATGTAGGCAGCCTGGTAGGCAGAGTATGCCTCTAGTGTGCAGATGCCTTGGACATAGTTAGGCAGCACTTAACTATTTTAAGACATTATATGTTAACTCACGAGGCTTATATTTTAATACATTATATGTACCTAGTGTATCTGGCTTTTAAAAATAGAAGGCTAAACTCTGTGTTTCAGCATTAACTTGACTGGTCTATTTAGACCCATGAATTATTGTCAAAAGCTTTTAAACATAACTATATAAGGAGTGAGTTAGGACGTATATAGGTTAACCTTTCATTAACTATAAACTACAACACAAAGGTTGCACTAGGGTATTACAATATTGTAATTATAGAAAATTGCCTAATTTTCCCGAGTGGGTGTATGATGGTGAAGAGTTGTATGAGGTGAGTAAAGCTCACTAATGGTTATATGAATATAGCTATATCAAAACAATTAGAAACTAGAACTACATATTTGTTAGAGTGAGCAGTTCAAGGGTCTTGATCCCATAGATATGAGTATGTAGGCAGCCTAGTAGGTAGAGTATGCCTCAGTGTGCAAACACCTTGGACATAGTTAGGTAGCCTTGGACATAGCTAGGTAGCACTTAACCATGTATGTGTGTATGGATGGATGGATGTATCTACTTTATAGTGCCATTCACATGGGGGAGGGGGGGTGCAATTGAGCTTGCACCTTCTGCAATACTTTATTTACATTATTTGTGCTCTCTGAATCAAAGATATTTAACTTTATCACTTATAACTATAATTTTCAAATAGTACAAACCACAATAGTTTCTTATAATTTTATGGTTCTCTTTGTCAGTTTAAAAATTAATTGCATTTATGTGCATCTTTTCAAGTTTGATATTTCTCTTTTTTCTAACTCACAGTCTAACAATAATTTTTCCAAACACATACTGACCAGTTGGAGATTGAGCCAAAAAATTGTAAGAATGATTGTGCCAAAAGAGCTTAAACCATGATTGGTGCATGATAATCATCTTTTTACACTCTTTTTGGCATAGTTATTCTTACATTTTATGATTTTTGGTGAGAACAAAATTCCAAACTAATCAAGTGGATGATCCAAAATTAAATCATAATTGGTTGAGGCATGTTCAAATACCTTATTTCACATGTTATTGAATGTTGTGTGTTTATGTGCTACTGTTAATGAATGTTAAAGGATGAACTAATGTTAGATGTTAGCTTTGGACATTATGATATTATTTTATGGGTACTCATAATTGTTTTTTACTTAATGTGATAATGAATGAATTCTATATTTTAGTAGTGAATGAATTTGAGATCCATCTCTTCTTAAGTACTCTTTCTAGGCTATTGTACTAGTTCTTAAGTGCATTCCCTCTGTCTAGATGTTTCAACAAGGGGAAAGGTAAGTCTTTGGGAGCTATAAACTTTATAGGTAGTAATTATAGAAACATCATGAATATCAACATCCTTGGAAATTCCAAACAAATCCTTCAGAAGGAGTTTCCAAATAGCAAGTCTGTTAGGATTCTCTACTTACAGAATTTACTCCCTTGTCCATAGATAACTGAGCTTTCATCTTGTCTTGTGATAAGACCTATTTATTTATTTAATAATAATTATATAAAAACATAGATTATAATTCTATATTGATTTTTTAATTAGTAAATTCAAGCATACTGCATAGACAATTCTAGCATGTAATTTTTCTTGACCCAAGTGCATTATGAAATCTTCTAGAAGTGTTTGACATTGTGACCAAAGAGATTCTCGAATTGACATTTCTTACCCTCGAAATGCCATGACTCAAAGATTAATTAGCATATTTCATTATGAATGTGCATTGCAAGTTGACAAATGTTAACCTCATAATGGTTTTTGACACTTGAGTTCCAATACACTTACCTACTTTCTATATTGGAGCCGAGTACACCATGCATACCGAACCACAACAAATGCCGAGTTAGGAAAAACTTCATGTGCCGAGTAGTTTCCAGATGCCGAGTGAAGATCAGATGCTGAGTGAAGCATAAATGTCGAGTAACATAAGGTGCCGAGTGATAACAAGTGCCAAGCAACATAAGGTGTCGAGTGTTAACAAGTGCCAAGTAGCATAAAGTGCCGAGTGACATAGTTTTGTTTAGGTGCTGAGCTATCTAGGAAATAGCATGTGCTAAGTATCAGCAATACTTCAGGAGCCAAGTAACTCAGGATATTAGCATAAGAGTTTGTAATTGCACAAACTATGGTGCAAATAGTTTTTGCAGCCGACATAAGGTAAATCTCGAAAGATTTAATGATAAGATCAAATCTTTTATCTTTCCTATGCAATCTACATGCAGCCAATAAGAAAAATGATGAAGGCATGCAACCAATGGAAGAAGCACAAATAATAAACGAAAAATGGAGATTGAATATGGATCGTAGATCCATACCTAACCCTAAATTCTCAAATGTCTTTATAAGGAAGACAAAATTTCATTGTAAAATATATGAGTGGACATACAAGGGTGCACAAGGAAATCTATTTTCAGAAGCAAGGGTTATTAGATCACAAAGGATCAAGATCAGACAAAGAAGAACAGGTGCCTGCATTCAGCAATCAAGGATTGTAATCTATCAGGTTCATTATACCTAATACTTTCTAGCAATTGTATTAGAATGAAAATCCTATGGTGATAGGTTAGCTTAACAACTATTTCGTAGATCCTTTAAATGGGTGATTAAATCCTTTAACAGGGTGACACTTCATGTAAAGTGTTTGTAAAGCCTCTAACCAAGTCACTATTAATACAATGTAAAGCCTTTAACAGGGCAGGCCTTTAACAGGACAGACCATCAGAAGTGGTTGAACAATATTGCTGCAGTAATTTTTGTGGGTATCATCCCCACCCCAGTTTTACCGTCTTATTCCTGGAGGGTTTCTGGGTTACCAAATTCTAGTGTTATGAGTTGTTGATGCATGTCTTAGTTTCATGTTTACTTGATGTATTTACATGCATGCAATTTACTTTCACCTAAAAGTTTTATCAGTTAAAGTGGAATACTTATGATTCACCCCCCCCCCCCCCCTCCCTCTCATAAGTACTCTTTCCATATTTGAATATTCCAACAATTGGTATCAGAGCATCCAGATTCTCACAAGGAAAAGCCTAACAGCTTGGAGGAAAATATCTAAAGATGGAAGCTTTCAAACTTGGAAAGATCATTGAAAATCAGGTGATAGATGTGCAACTTTCTCTGCATAGCTTGGAAGAATTTAG
This sequence comes from Cupressus sempervirens, assembly GCA_028749045.1. Classification (NCBI taxonomy): domain Eukaryota; kingdom Viridiplantae; phylum Streptophyta; class Pinopsida; order Cupressales; family Cupressaceae; genus Cupressus; species Cupressus sempervirens. The sequence goes on along the minus strand of CM053785.1, from coordinate 260,966,093 downwards.
AAACAAGTTGAGAAACTCATTGAAAAAAAGGAAGGATCTAGCCATAGCTGAAAATGATATACACTAAAAGGAGATTGATACCACCAACATATTTTCCAATGGAGATACTAAAGAGTTTGATGCAGCAATAACAGAACTGATGGAGAAAAACAAAGTTCAAGCAAATGAGATAAGATCTCTCAAGATGGAACATGAATCACAGGCCATAATGATATGTGAAATCACTGAACACAAGAAAGGAGTAGTTGAAGATAAAGTCATGATGGAAAATGACAAAAGAAATCTTGCAAACAAACTTGAAGAAAAATGTACTGAATTGACAAGGATCTCAAACATGCAGATGGATACACTTGCCCAAATGATGAACCTTCATCATGAACTCAATGTGAAAGATATTGAGATCTCTACTTTGAAGATGCAGAATGAAAAAATGCAGAATGAATTGAACAGAGAAAAAGAGGTAGCAGAGAATCTCAACAAGTCAAGTGAAGCCATCAAGTATTTTGAACAATTGCTAAAATCCCCAAAATCTGCCCATGATACATCAGGACTAGGATACAATAGCACTGAAGTTGGGGAATCATCAAAGAGTGTTGAACAAAGAAGTGACAAAGGTAAGAATTCAAAATCCACTTATCATTATTGTAATAAGAAGGGGCATACAACTAATGTGTGCAGGAGTAGAAGATTCAATCAATCAAACACACTCAAGAGTAAGAGTTTCTGTCACAAGTACAACATGCAAGGACATATGACACAAAATTGCAGATCCAATGTCACAAGGACTTAGAGATTTGATGGACATTATTATAATTGGAAAAAGTATGGACATAGGGCATTTGAATGCAGATCAAAATCTATGTGGACATCAAATCAACCAACAAAAATAAAAGGGAATGAAAGTTATTATCATTGGGATTACAATACCAGATATAGCTGTCATTATTGTGAAGAATATGGACATATACCACAGAACTGCATAAGAACACATTTCAAAGGGAACTACAAAAGATGGTTGAATCAAACTACATGTTTCAGTTGTTTGAAAATTGGTCATATCAACAGAAACTGTCCTACAAGATCAAAGGCACCCAAGACTGAAGAAAACAAAGGAAAAGAAAAGATTGATGTCGAAAAGATAAGGGGGCAAATGAATAAGACTTGGAAAAAGAAAGATGAGTGCAACATATCAAGTGGAGGGATCACTTCATCCAATGGGTCAAGTGATCACACTTCATCAAACTAAGCACGAGGAGTATACGGGACTAATATACAAAGCTATATCTCACATCAGTCCCAAGACAAAGAAGCCATGCAAAGTATAAATCTGCATGAAACAAGATGTCAAGACAAAAACTAAATGTTGTTGTCGAGCTGTCTTTGGATGCCGAGTTAAACTCCAACACATGCTGAGCTCCTAACAGCGATCAAGATGATAACTGATGTTGAGTTGGTTAACTCCAATAAAAGCTTATTAAAGTGGAAATGTAGTGCAAACCGAGTTAGGTCAAAATTTCTTCAGAAGTTGAGTTGGCAGTTGAGCATTTAATGCGATGGAAATAGGGTATATTATCGCAATTTCAATCAGTTTTACTCATCGCGATCAAAGAGAAAAGAAGAAGAAAAAGAGTTGAGTGACTTCATAGCAAGAATCCACCATTTCAAGCAGATTGCAACCTCATTCAACATGTTTTTCATCGATCTTAAGGTATTTTCATTTGTGTCGAGCTACACAGTTTCGTATCTTTTTGTTGTGAAAACCTTAGTTTGCATAAATGGCATCAAGTTCGAAGAAAATTGAGGATAAAGAAACGTTTGAAGTTCAGTTAGTTTCAAATGAGGTCAAGCAACCCGATTTTTGACCTACTCCCGAAGTTGCCTACAAAAACAACCCAGCCGGAGCTCTCTCCCAAATTCCCCCAAAAGTTGTAATGGTCCAAGACGTGAGAAAATGTTACAACTATAAGATAGGAGCCCTAGGAGACATGGAAATAATACAAGCTTATGAAAAATTATGCGTAGATGGAGTCTTGAAAGATGAATTCAAAATCGTTGAAAGAAAGGGTTTGACCTGAGTTTTGAGCTTTCCCACCGTATTCAAAACAGAATGGGTTAGACTTATGCTGAGTAGAATTCATGGTGGTAATCTATGGTTAGAAAACACTCCCATCAAATTGACCAAAGAAATCATACATAGAGTAATAGGGTACCCAACCCTAAATCGGTTCAAAACCTTGAGAAGTGAATCGAAGGAGGTTATTAAAAAGAACACTGGTGCCCAGTGGAACAAAAGAGGAATGACAATTCACACCATACAAGATCCTCTAGTTGAGTTTACTGTTAGAGTCATCGCCCATAAATTCTACCAATCCAATAGACTCAACAGTGTACCATGTATTTTAGTAGATGTAGGCTACAAATCGGTGAAAAAGGATCATACTTATGATCTTGCAGAACTGCAACTACAACAGATCAATGAAAACCTAGCTGCCATAAGAAGAACAAAGGGTACTCAATGCAAATTTGGAGCAATTCTAGTTTGCATATTCTTTTATGTTCAGAATGAGTTTCCCTCTTTTGGCAAAGTGACATGCAGGAATGATAGAACAATCATTGCCCAAATCAATGAATACATAGAACAAATGGGAGAAAATTTTGATACCTTGATGACAAGCTATTTTGAGGATTTCAAGAAATCCATGAAGCAAAGATCAAGGATACCAGTTTCCTTAGTGGAAAAACATACTAATGATATATGTTTCTTAGTTGACATTGATTTTACCTATATCCAAGCAGTAATACCAAGGGTAAGATGGCTAAGGCCATTTGGATATGAAATTAATATTGATGAGGCATCTGCAGCAATAACTGTATTATTGGCAGAAGAAGCAGACAAAAGTGCTCCACATTTTGGCACTTATGATGTGGTAAGATCAAAGATAAACATGAAATCAAAAACTGCTTCCACATTGAAGAAGAAAGACAAATTATTAAAGAAGATTAAGAAGAAATTTGGTAAAGAAATTGAGGCTGAAGCAGAAGAAGAAGAAGATGACAGTGATGATGAAGACGAGCAAGAACAAGGGCCAATGGAATTAACTCAAGGTCTTGGAGAGGACAAGGAGGAAGGTGCCGAGGAAGAAGAAGCCAAGGAAGCACCAACTAAGCCAAATAAGAGAAAAGCAATAGTACAGCCTCCAGCTAAGCCCAAACCAAAGAAAGTTGTCACGCCATCACCTCAAAAGCCAACAACACGAGCTGCAACAAGGGCCTCCACTCAAAAGGCCAAAGAGGAAGTTACAAAGAAGGAACAAATCAAGGAAACACAGGAAGAGCCGAGGAAAAGAAGAAGATATGTGGCTCAACCTGACACTGATGAAGAAGACCAATCTGAAAAGGTAAGCCATTCTTCAGTTGATATCTTATGTAAAAAGATTGGAAATGGTGACTTAAGCAATTTAAATAAAGTTGATTTCAATAAATTTACCAAAGAAGAACAGAATAAGATAGAAGAAATAGTCTATGGAATGATGGCACAGTTCAAGTACACTCCACTTGAACTAGATGGACAATTGCCAAAAAAATTGTCAAAAATTGTAGAAGACAGATGGCATTTCTATTTTAAAATGGAGAAGGAGATGACAGAATCAACCCTAGCAAGTGTATTGCCAGATTTGACTAGGGAAGAAGTAAAGAATGTAGTCAAAAGGCATAATAATAGGTTTACACCTAAATACAAGGCATTCTTCATACTCCAAAATAGGATGGAAGAAATTGTTCAAAGAACGATGAAATCATGGAAGAACTTGTACAAGAAGATTGAAGATTTTCTTGAAGAAGAATACAAGGAAGAAGTTGATGTTCCAATAGAAGAGAGGAGAAAAAGAAGAAGAAGAAGAAGAAAAGAGAAGAGAAGAAGGAAAGAAGAAGAAGAAAAGAAGGTAGAAGAAGAGAAGAAGGAAGATGGAGAGGAGGAAGAGCAACAAAAATAGGATACAATGGCAATAGCTGAGCAAGAGCAGCAACCAGATTAGAGTCTGTAAGACACACAATTGCCACCCCCTAGCCCTTCTCAAGCATCCATCTCACCTGCAGACACTGTAACTATTATTGATGTTCCTCATACTTCTGGTCAGAATATCAATCCATTAACTGCAGAAGATCTTAAAAGAATTCTTGACCAATCTACACAACAAGCAATATTATGTGCAGATCCAGTACTGGTCAGTATGGATGAATTGCAAAAACTAGTAGAAAGTATAGTCAGAGATAAGGTGAATCCACAAGAACCACCTTCTATCATCTCTACAACTACTAGTAGTCAATTTCAAATGCCAACAAGCGTAGTTGATGTTGCAATATAGAAGCGAAGTGCAGTTGTAGAAAAAGGAATAGGACAAACAGAACAAACAGGATAGACTATTACATCTAATCCTACAACACAAACACAAGGTGCACTTCCGCAAATTACAATAATTGATCATGGTAGACAGCAGGAGGAGGAAACAGTGGAAACCCCTAAAGAACAGGAGGCAATACAAACATTAATAAATTTTCCTACCTCGGGAACTCCTTCACACCAGCCATTGCAAATATCTATACCAACATCTAGTACTACTAGAGTTGCAAGGGTACTTCACTATGGAGACCCTGAATTAGATGAGGAGATAGTCATACCAGGCTATGACTCGAAAACAATAACCATTGATCAAATAAATGAGGTGCAGGAAGCACTAAACAGGAGAAAAATGCAAGAAATACTCAGGAAGGAGTATAAACAAAAGCAAACACTACATGAGATTAAGGACATCTTTATGGATGCCTTCAGTTTGCAATCACTAGATGAGTCAAAGCATATCACAGAGCAATTATCAGATATTATTGACCAGGTGACAAATGAAGACCTAGAAACAAATGCAAAACTTATGGAATGATCAGAGAGAAAATTCCAAGGAAAAGTAAATGAACAAATATCAAGTCAAATTGCACTTTCATAGGTTGAATTGGCAAAGCTAATTGACAAAGTGAAAAAGGTACTTGTAAATATATTCTCATTGTACAAAAAGTTGTGTGATTTTTCATACTTCACACAAGAGACAAGTCAAAAGATATTGAGCTTGGAAAGAAATTTAAACATTTCAATCATGCAACTACCAAATGATCCAGCTCAAAGTGAGAAGCATTTTGCTCAATCGCTTCACACTCACAAAGAAATAGCTGTATTAACAGCAGATGAGGCTAATCTCAAGGCCAAATTAATACAGCTCCAGTCCTCCATTACCCCACATTTAGAAATACTCCATAAAGAGCAAGTATATGTTGAAATTGTTCTCAAGAAAGACCCAAATCTTTCTACTTCAAGACTTATTCATCTTGCTGCCGAGACTGCCATCCAACACAAGTCACTAGAAATTGCTTTGAACAATTGGGATGCAGCTCTCAGAATGATTATGGAGGTAAACAACACATTTTTGGCTAAATATGGTCTTAACCCTTAAACATTCTTTGACATAAGTGTCAAAAAGGGGGAGTAAAGAGACATAATAGGGGGAGATACAAATATTATGAGATAAATTAATGGGGGATAAAAGATACAAGGAGGATCTTGATATACAGATAAGGCACAATCAACTCAGGGGGAGTTACAAAATTTTTGAGGTATATATTGTAAGTTACAAATTTTGATCAAGTTTTCTTTAAACTCTGTATATACCAATCAGATTAGTAAATGTACTCATAAGGTTAGTTAAGTGTTTTTTTCACTCATGTCAAAGGGGGAGATTGTTAACCGCATGATGGTTTTTGACACTTGAGTGCCAATACACTTACCTACTTTCTATATTGGAGCCGAGTACACCATGCATGCTGAGCCACAACAAATGCCGAGTTAGGAAAAACTTCATGTGCCAAGTAGTTTCCTAATGTCGAGTGAAGATTAGATGCCGAGTGAAGTGTAAGTGTCGAGTAACATAAGGTGTCGAGTGATAACAAGTGCCAAGCAACATAAGGTGTCGAGTGTTAACAAGTGCTGAGTAGCATAAAGTGCCGAGTGATACAGTTTTGTTTAGGTGCTGAGTTATCCAGGAAATAACATGTGCCGAGTATCAGCAATACTTTAGGAGCCGAGTAACTCAGGATATCAGCATAAGAGTTTGTAATTGCACAAACTATGATGCAAACAATTTTTGCAGCCGACATAAGGTAAATCTCGAAAGATTTAATGATAAGATCAAATCTTTTATCTTTCCTATGCAATATACATGCAGCCAATAAGAAAAATGATGAAGGCATGCAACCAATGGAAGAAGCGCAAATAATAAACGGAAAATGGAGATTGAATATGGATCATAGATCCATACCTAACCCTAAATTCTCAAATGTCTTTATAAGGAAGACGAAATTTCATTGTAAAATATATGAGTGGACATACAAGGGTGCACAAGGAAATCTATTTTCAGAAGCAAGGGTTATCAGATCACAGAGGATCAAGATCAGACAAAGCAGAATAGGTGCCTGCATTCAGCAATCAAGGATTGTAATCTATCAAGTTCATTATACCTAATACTTTCTAGCAATTGTATTAGAATGAAAATCCTATGGTGATAGGTTAGCTTAACAGCTATTTCATAGATCCTTTAAATAGGTGATTAAATCCTTTAACAGGGTGACACTTCATGTAAAGTGTTTGTAAAGCCTCTAACCAGGTCACTATTAATACAGTGTAAAGCCTTTAACAGGGCAGACCATTAGAAGTGGTTGAACAATATTGCTGTAGTAATTTTTGTGGGTATCATCCCCACCCCAGTTTTACCTTCTTATTCCTGGAGGGTTTCTGGGTTACCAAATTCCAGTGTTATGAGTTGTTGATGCATGTCTTAGTTTCATGTTTACTTGATGTATTTACATGCATGCAATTTACTTTCACCTAAAAGTTTTATCAGTTAAAGTGGAATACTTATGATTCACCCCCCCTCTCATAAGTACTCTTTCCATATTTGAATATTCCAACAGACAGCAAGCATCAACTATTTGAAGGAGACAAGATTATCTAAATTATAAATAAGTATCTTATCAAAATTAAGATTATAAGAGCTTAGATATAAAGAATAACATAAAGATAAATTAAGAAAGTTTAGATGTTTTTGATCTCATACAACATCAATCAATGTGGATTAAGTGAAATTGGTGGTCAATATTTTATCCACATTCTGATTGTTGATTCCCACTTAATTCACTAGCACTAAAAATCACTTTCCCAGCCAAAAATAGGAACTTTGTTCATTCCCTCCTTTTGTCTACCAATTTTAAGTACAGTATAAAACTTTTGACAATATCACTTTGAATGCTCTATTAAGATGCATCTAATTTTCCCTCAAAGAAGAAACCCCATTAGATACTTTGTTGCCTAATAAGCTAAGACAAAGTTTTGACAATGTAGGAACAAATGATATTTTTAATGGCATGGAAAAATTGAGTTGATTTTTATTTGGTTTTGGCTAATACAAACTTTTATTTCAAATCTATATTTTTTTCCAAATGCCATGATTTCTAACAAGAAAATCTAGTTGAAATATTGTATAGAAATCGTAGAATATATCTAATTTTGTTAAGGGAAAATTTGTTCAGCTTTTCAAAGAGTGTCTATATTTAATGATTGCTTTCTTTTGCAATGGGGTTTTAAATATGTTTACTTATCTGCACCTCTTAATAATAACTATTTTTTCTATGTGCTCAATAAATACAAGTTTTTGAAATTCCAATTTGACTTCAATTAGATTCAGGAAAATTAGCTAAGGCAGGGTATTAATAATGTAGGAACATGTTGGGAAACTTAGTGGACTATGTTATTATTTGCTCTATGTTTGCCACTAAATTTAACTAGAATTTATGGATCTAGAAGACTTGGTATTTTATGGCTATCTTATTAAAGGTTTAAAAGAATTGTAGATAAATAACTTGATTTAAATTATAGAGGTTTTGAATAGTATTGGCATGCTCTCCTTGTGAGGATCCCAAGTATCTATTGCTAGTGTTAATTTGGTCTAGTTGTTGATTAGTTGGGTTGATTACAAATTCTTGTAGAACTGTCATCAGATTAGGTACAATAAAATGAACAATCAGTTGTTCCCAACTAGCAGGATCAAATACAGTTTTCCAAGGTGATAAAATTGCATATGCAAATGCATCACTTGAATGTCAAGCATGAAGCACATTCCCCAATTTATAATGAATGGTTGGATATAAAGGCGCCATATGCTAGACCAACAATGGAAGCCAAGGATGTAACCATGCTATTGGCATGCTCTCCCTTTGAGGATCCCAAGTATCTAATGTTGTTGTTAATTTGGGCATCACTATATGATCTAGAATGTAATGAAGTACTGAAGCTGGTAGTAACTTCTCCCATGTCTCCAAAAACTATAGCATAGGTTTAGGGTCCCTTAGCTCCCAGAAATTTGCAACAACTATTCTCACTGTTAGAAGAATAACTTCAGTTAAGAGTTGAGTGTAAGGAGTTGAAGAAGCAAGTTTTTCTTCTGTGTAAATGCCATAATCATGAGACTCATTCCCTTGCAGAAGCCATAACTTAGTTAAATATATGTATATATACAAGCCACAACCCAATTAAATGGGTCTAGTTGCTGATTACTTAGGTTGATTACAAATTCCTATAGAATTGTCATCAGATTAGGTACAATAAAAGGAACAATCAGTTGACATTATTTTTGTGTCGAATCTTGAGCTAAGTCACTTAGCACAGGTTGAGTGAGTTTTATTGTTTAATTATCTAGATTCTGGTATATGTATGTTAGCTGGATCAAATTTTCTATTGTGCTAAGATGTAATAAGCACCTTAAAAAGATCTCTCAGTATACATACATACATGTATATGTATGTATGTATGTATGTATCATGTGGAGATCTAGGATTGCATTGTCGTGCCCCTGTGATCATAACATTTCATTTTCATGTCCTTGTGATCTCTGCATCTCATTGTCGTTCCCTTCTGATCTCTCTATCTCGTTCATTTTATTGTACCTAATATGATGACAATTCTATAGGAATTTGTTGTCATGCCCTTGTGATCTTTGCATCCCAAGTATCTACTATTGTTGCTAATTTGGGCATCACTATATGATCTAGAATGTTATGAAGTACTAAAGCCAATCATAACTTCTCCCATGTCTCCAAAAAATGTAGCATAGGTTCAAGATCCCTTGGCTCCCAACAATTTGTAGAAGCTATTCTCACTACTAGAAGAATAACTTTAGTGAAGAGTTGAGTGTAAGGAGTTGAAGAAGCAAGTTTTGCTTTTGTGTAAATGTCATGATCATGAGGCTCATTCCCTTGCAGAAGCCATAACCCAGTAAAATATATGTATATATCAACCCAACTAATCAACAACTAGACCCAGTTAACTGAGTTATGGCTTGTTTCTTTCTAAAAATATCTGCTATGATATGTTTTTGTAAAATTTCTTGCAAACTCTACCCATTTTTCTTGGTCTACATTATTTTTGTGGAGGATCTTGAGGTAAGTCACTTAGCACGTTAACAAAGATCTCTTTGTATATATATATATATACATGTATGTATGTCTGTATATATGTATGTATGTATATGTCCTTGTGATCACTGCATTTCGTTGATGTGCCCTTGTGATCTCTGTATATGTATGTATGTATATAAGTGTGTGTGTGTGTGTGTGTGTGTGTGTGTGTGTGTGTGTGTGTGTGTGTGTGTGTGTGTTTGTGTGTGTGTGTGTGTGTGTGTGTGTGTGTGTGTGTGTGTGTGTGTGTGTGTGTGTGTGTAAACAGAGAGATCTTAGCACAACAGAAAAGAAAAGAAAAACTCACTCAACAGGTAGCATGGCCACAAATGCAATGGCAATGCCTATTGGTAAGTAGATTCCTCTTCCTCTCTCTCATTTTTCATGCGTTTATTTTGCTTAAACTATTATTTCTTAAGGGGCATTTTCTAATATTGGATTCATTTTATGTAGGAGGCGACGAGGACATTCCTAGATGTACCTGTGTGATGAATTTCTCGTGAACAATGAAGATGGACATCCCCTGAGAGTAGCAGGAGGCGATGAGGAAATTCTAGGTACTTTAAAGATTGATCCTTTCTTAAAGATTTTAGATGTTAACAAGGAATTTAGATGTTGTGTGTGGGGGGGGGGGGGGGGGTGCAGATGAGCTTCCACTTCACATGGTTGGCCCTGATTAGTAGAGAATATTAAGCTATTCTCAAAACCAAGTGAAGCTCAACAATAACCTATGATTGTATGACAACTAATTGTGTGAATCTCTTGGTTTTAGGCATTGTAGAAGGATGCCATAGTTCAATATGCAATGTCAATTCATATGCATATGACATCAGGCGGAGCTAAAAAATGCAATAGGTTTGCATTTTTGTTAGAGGTCTTTAATTAGGTATTTTAAGTTATAGACCATCACAAACATTATTCATGATAATGGTCTATAATTTTAAAAACTTAATAGACCTATTAAATAAATATAATAGTGTTGTGTTTTATCAGCTTCACTTGCTATCCATACATTTGAATGCAGTTGCATGTGCATTCTCGATTCAAAGTGGAAAAATCTTGTTTTGGATGCGACAAAAAAATGACATGCACCAGAAGATGGGAAAATGATGTCACTTTTGTAGATCTCGAACTTTGTTGGTACTTTAAACATTGATCATTTCTTAAAGATTTTAGATGTTAACGGGGAATTTAGATGTTGGGGGGTTGGGGGTGGGTGGGGCTAAATGAATTTCCACATTTACATGGTTGGCCCTAATTAGTAGAGAATATTAAGCTATTCTTGAAACCAAGTGAAGCTCAGTATTAACCTATGATTGCATCATAGCTATTCAACGTTTTCAACCAATTTTTTTTATTGATATAGCATGTCCTCACAATTGCAATGAATGCTCGTGGATCCCACAACATTCCTGTCACATGCCCATCCCAATTGCAACGAAGGTTTCTGACATCTTGTCATGGGACACATAACATTTATGTCGCACAGACGTTGCAATTGTGATGGTGTCTTCGACAGATTTCCATCACAATTCTTACGATGAAAATGAATAGCTTTCTAAAATAATAGCCCAATTTATGACACCTATAGCTATCTCAATTGCAATGGTAGCCCTTATTGTCACAACTTACAACAAGAAAAGTTTGATGCCCATCCGACGAGAGCCAATTCCAACTGATGTCAATTGGGCAACGGATTACTTTCATAATTGCAATGGCCTGCTGTCACAATTCAGACCCAAATGTAGTACAAGTCTCTCTTATTAGAGGGGAGCTCTATCCCATGAGTTTTTCTTTCTTTCTTTTCTTTATGAGAGATTGCATATTATGTATTGCATTGCATAATACATATTGTACGTGAGTACCTAACATGACCTAGTAGCAAGGATTCATCTTGCATTATGAGTTCAAGTGCATTCCCCTAAGTTGTACTTAAGGCCCAAGTGTTGATATAATTAAATATTCACTAATTAAGCCGAGAGGCTTCTACAATAAGAGCATCGATTGTTGTAAACAATTTGGCATTTTCAATAAAATTGACGTGCATTTAAAAGTCTTAGTTGGGGCATTTCCACAAGAAGTTAAAGCGTCCAGCGGATCTCAAATCGATTATCGGTTAATAGATCGTTTAATCAATGAATTAATGATTTGGCTAACAGCAACGAACGTTACATAAGATCTGAGTCTTTGGAGGAGAAGGGATTTTAAAGGCTTGAATTTAAAATGACAATTTGTCTCTTTTAATATGTTTTATTACCTTTTTGGTTTTTACCTCTGCCTGGAACATACGTTACACCAGCAAAAGAAAGACATGTTTCTAATGTTAGTACTCTGTTAATGCATCAATTGTAAATAAAATTTGCATTGTCTATTATGGTAGCTAATGAAGCAACACAGAAGAATTCGCCCAGCTTCTATAAATATGGGTTTTCCCATGATCATTTCTTAGATTTAGAAGCAAAGATTGCTTAGCTTTCATCATCAAAGTTTCCACAGGTATGCTTCAGAGCTATTAGTTTTTAACAGTTTACAAATTTTGCTTATTAGACACAGACATCCATATGCATCCTTTGGTTTTCAAACCAAACTATATAGATTAAGCTTTTAAATGTAAATCTCTAGCATTTTTCTTTTAGAAATTTTCAAATGCAAAGATGCAATATCACCGATTAATGCTGCTAACACTCGTATGCAATGTCACCCACTCCTTGATGTTCTTGAGAAAAGGAAACCTCCCTATAGCGGCGTCGAGCTTCTCTTTATGGGATGACCTGGTATTGTCAGGTGTAAATGACCAGCTATTTCTCAAAAGTCCAATTGATTTCTTCATCCCCTTGTCTTCTTAATTGTCATTGTTCTCCTTTCTTTGCAATTTAATCTTCTGCATCTTGATTTTATCTTTTGATGGAGTTGCATAGAGCATTTCTTGTAATGAACCTATGTTGTTTTCGTGCCTACTAGAGCTACTACACTTTTGAACATGGCATCCATATTGCATTTCATTTAAATTGCCACTTTCCAATAGGGAAAACCTTATTCTTCAACACTTATTATTTTTAGTAACAACACTATACACTTATTAATTTATGTAACAATTTCCCATACGCAACCCTCGAAAACTTTTTTGTAGTAGTTAACTGAACATCAAAACTGTACAGATTAGACATATAGTTCTAAGATAATTTCTTCTTTGGTCTACTCAATAAGTCTAATAGATGGATTTTTCTTTAGCATAGATTAGAAAGAAAAGAAAGAAAGACTTTTTTTGCTTTGTTAAATATATTAGTATATTCTAATTATATCTAGATGTTTCTAATTTTTGTAATCATTCAAATTAAACACTTTATCTTTTTTAGGAGGCTTAAAATTAGAAAGAAAAGAAAGAATGATATTTTTTTCTTTGTTAAATATATTAGTATATTCTAATTACATCTAGATGTTTCTAATTTTTGTAATCATTCAAATTAAACACTTTCTCTTTTTTAGGAGGCTTAAAATTAGAAAGAAAAGAAAGAAAGATTTTTTTTTTTTGCTTTGTTAAATATATTAGTATATTCTAATTATATCTAGATGTTTCTAATTTTTGTTATCATTCAAATTAAACACTTTCTCTTTTTTAAGAGGCTTAAAATTAGAAAGAAAAGAAAGAAAGATTTTTTTTTTGCTTTGTTAAATATATTAGTATATTCTAATTATATCTAGACGTTTCTAATTTTTGTAATCATTCAAATTGAACACTTTCTCTTTTTTAGGAGGCTTAAATTACACATGATATATAATAAACATAAGATATTTATTAATCTTATAGATGTTTCTATTTTCTTTATTAAAAAAAAGTATACGGAGTTTACCTTTCATTTACCTATCTTACCTACATATTTTTCACTCAAACCATTTTACTTAAAATGCACAGTGATAATATTTTGTACAGAAAAATAGAAAAATATAAGAGGATAAAAAAATATGCAGTTTCTTTAAACGTGGCATCCGCACTACCAAGGACATTTTTTCAAGAGTCACCATGAATTTCAGGTCATGGGAGGATATGCAAGTTCAATACCGCCTTGTTCGTGCCGATCGCCAGACTTATGACCTTCTGTTGTCTTCCATCCCTGTGCACTTACTTCATAAAGTGGGGATTTAGTCTGTTCGTCCTTGGTGGTATGATTGGAAGTGGTTTCCGGCCACTCCATTTACCAATTATAAGCCCAATATGGGATACAGATGGCTTTCGCCCCACCTTCCGATGGTGGACACGCTTAATCAACGGTGGCATTTGCATTCTTCGCTTTCTCAATGGAGAAAACAATTTGACACCATTTGGAGTGCCATTACAGAACCTAAGATTGCACACTTTGCTTGGTGCCTTGCCTTCCAAGGTCTTCCCCTGGGGTCTCGGCTCAAGCACATTGGGGTTCCTGATCCTAGATGCCCCTTCTATGGCCAACCTGAGTCCTTTTTGCATATTTTTTGGTTTTGCAAGCATGCTCAAAATTATTGGCACTGGATTCATGATTTTTTCAAGCCTTTTAGGCCTGAACCTTTTTCATGGCACATGATCCTGCTGGGTGATTCCCCCAGATTTCCTTGAAAGTTCTCCCAGATTTGGCATACTTTTAGGATGGAAATTTTGTTTTCTCTATGGAAAGATAGGAATGCAATTTTATTCACTCACAATTTTTTAGATGTTAACATTGCAATGTACACTAAGGCATGCATTTGTAACAATGTCATTATGCAGATACAGGTGCAAGTTAATAAAGTTTCCCTAGAGGTTGCACACTTACAAGAATTGTTAAATCATTGGGGCAATGCTCCTTGCACCATTGCCAGAGTGCCTCTGGATGCCTCGGTCGATGCCTCCTCCTCTCGCGGTCACTGTTCCTGATGCCAATCCTCTGGCCACCATTCACACACGCCGCGCTCCCAGGGTCCCCGCCACTGCTCTCCCAGCGGTGGTCATGGCGGTTGGAGGCACCGCTCTGCTTCCCCACCATGTGGTGGTTCTGGCTGGTCCCCGGCTCCCCCCCCTGGGCGAGCTTCTGGCCAATCTCTGGCTCCTCCCCCTAGACGGACGCACTCTAGCAAGTTTCCTCGGCTGGCCTTGGCAATTTCTCCTCCACGGCCAGACAAAAAGGATGCGGAGACTGCGACTACCCCAAATCCTGCTGATGCTGCTGACGGCTGGACTGTTCCCAGTCCGCCTCACAATCCCACTGATGTGTGGGGATTTCCTGATAAAGATGATCCTCCTTCCTTTGCTGGTACTACCTTGGCAGCCTGAGGTTGTTAAAAGTGTTTTTTTTTTATGAATAGTTTATAGTTTCTAGCTAAGGCCATGTTGTTTATTCTGACTTCGACCGTTTGAACTCATTCGCGAGATGATCCTGTATCCCCCGGCCCCTTTTTTGCGAATTGTAATCTTAGTAAATTTTATTAATTGAAAAGGACTATTCATAAAAAAAAAATATGCAGATGTAAAATATGTTTTAAAGAAAATTAGAAGAGGAGAATACTTAGAGCATATGAGCTTATGCTATAGAGCTCAAAAAGCATGTTGTCAAGCTTCAACATTACAATGCATCCAACTATGTTACTTATACAATTATACAATGAATAGAGAAATAATGATATTTTTAGTTTTATTTTTAAAATGGTTGTTTTAGAAGTAAAATTTATTTTTTAAACACCTATATCTAATAGAGGATTTACTTTTACAATTATACAATGAATAGTGAATTAATGATATTTTCAGTGTCATTTTTTAAATGGTTGTTTTAGAAGGGAAATTTAATTTTTTATTTTGTTTTCTTAATAAAAATTTAAAAGCTAATATTCTATAGTTATAATTATTATGTGTAAATTCATAATTCAAAATTTATTCTTAGTTTTCTTTTAGAAAATAAATTTTAAAAATAAGCTTTTAGATTTTTTGTAAATTATATTTTGGTTTATTATTCACAATTTGGTTTTTACGAATTCTATGAAATATTACTTTATATGTAATGAATTTTTGAAATAATGATATTTTTAGTTTTATTTTTAAAATGGTTGTTTTAGAAGTAAAATTTATTTTTTAAACACCTATATCTAATAGAGGATTACAATGCATCTAGTTATGTTACTTTTACAGTTATACAATGAATAGTGAATTAATGATATTTTTAGTTTCATTTCTTAAATGGTTGTTTCATAAGTGAAATTTAATTTTTTATTTTGTTTTCTTTATAAAAATTTAAAAGCTAATATTCCACAGTTATAATTATTATGTGTAAATTTATAATTCAAAATTTATTCTTAGTTTCCTTTTAGAAAATAAAGTTAAAAAATAAGCTTTTAGATTTTTTGTATATTACTTTTTGGTTTATTATTCACAATTTGGTTTTTACGAATTCTATTAAATATTACTTTATATGTAATGAATTTTTTCATTCGTGATTGTACAAAAGGTTTTGTAATGGAGGTTTACATTGGAATGAGAGTTGAAGCTTCATGTGATGAGGATGGTTTTCAAGGCGCATGGTTTGAAGGAACCATAATAGGGAGGGTTCAGAATAGTGAAAGGCCCAAGTATTTTGTTCATTATGATCACTTCATCAATAATGAATGGGACAAGGAACCACTCGTAGAAGAATTTTTCATAGAGTATCTGAGACCAATTCCACCACCAACCTATTTGCCTAATATTATACCAATAAGATATTGTGTTGAAGTGTTCGATAATGATTGCTAGTGGTGGGGGGTGATATTTGATACATTTGATTCACCTCTTATTCAAAAACAATTTTTTGAAGTGTATTTCTTGATACATCTACACTTCAACCATATTCACATGAACAATTATGTCCTGCAAAGGAATGGTTCATGGGACAATGGGTCCAACCAATCTGGCATTCTAGATTTCGATGTTACTTTTGGATTTGACATGTAGTACATGTCATAGTAGTCTCACCTTTTGGTTTGAAATACACTACATGTGATAGTAGTGTTAAATTTCGGTTTGTCATAGTAGCTTGATGCATCTTATTATGATACTCTACTCACTATTAAAATTAATAAAAGAGAGTACATTTATTAAAACATCTTTTATCTTCAATCATTGAACAAAATTTTGAATGTAGTTTTTACTATTAATTTTTTTAAATAAAAGAATACAACATTATATAAATAATATTAAGAAAATATAATTTTTTTGTTAAAAGAAATTAAATGCATAAAATTACATGTCAATAGGAAAGAATCAAAGAAATATTCTTCTCTTTCAAATACCAATTTGTTGCTATATATGCATAGCTTAATTCTTGTCATTTTGATACTGACCATTTTTTATCCTTACATTATAGATATCAGAAAAAAAAAATTAACTATGGATGCTCAACAAAATAATTCTGAAAACACTATCACAAGCCCACTTCTTCCAAACGACTCGGTGCAATCAAGCCAAATTGTTCAAACTTATTTGGATAGATTGGGAACAATCATTTATGAGTATTGTAAAAAAATTATAGATGAAATTCATAATGCAAGCTTTCATGTTTGAGGTGTCCAACATTCTCAAATCTTGCAAATGGGACAATATACAAAGTAAATTCATGAGGCATGGAAGAAATCATTTGGGTTCTTTGAATTTATGAAAGACATCCGCTACGATGAAGAGCACATGGATGGAAAAAATAATCTTTTCCTCACTGATGAATTCCACATGTTTTTGCATCACTATAATGAAATCTAGGAGTCATATTATTTGACATTATCAATTTTTTTTATAAATTTGTCTATTTGACTTATCAATTTTGATGAACGTATGTTATTTTTCCTTTTTCTTAAATAAATTTAGTATTATACATACAAAACTATTTGGTATTTAGTATATTTGTAGATCTTCTTCTCTTATCTAGACAAAAAAGTTCCTCCTATATGTATTTGTGAATTGTTAAACTATTAATTAGAAATGAATAAATATCTATCTTATCTTAAACGCAATGCCACTAAATTTATGTGATATTTTAAACCAATTTTATAAAAAATAGTTTACTAAATCTACTTTTTTTTAATGTTTGGTTACAAATTTATTTCATATAAATGAATAAATCAAGTATGAATTTCCAATCAGATCAAGAAAGAAGACAATACCAAACGGAGCAACAAAGAGCATACCAAAGAGAGAATCGTAGACAACGATGAGAACAAATGACACAAGCTGAAAGAGAAGAAGAAAGAAGAAGGAAAAATGAAGTTCGATGACTAAATTATGCTAGAAGAAGGGCAAGATTGCCATTATAAGAATTGGAATTACAAAATAGGGACAGAATTACTCGTCAACGAACATTCGATGAATTATCTCATTTTGAAACACAAGGGAGACATGAAGTTGATTTTGAATCAAGTGAGAGGTACAATCAAGCATTACCTGCATTCGTGGAAATGAGTCACCAGAATGAAAATTCAAGAACAACAGAGCGTGTTCCTGAAACACCTTATCCTACAAGCCAAAATAGGATAAATTTAGGTGGACAAGGCAACAGAGAAAATATACAAAACCCAACTGTATTTCTTCAGGATAATTTCTATAGATTCTAAATGCAGTTTCGATAACAACGGGATAGCTTGAAAATGCCACAAATGTGTTATATTTGTCAGGAATGCTATCTACGAATGAAAGTGGTCCGTACATTAGAAGGTCCAGTATGCAATAGATGTCGACAAGAAAAGGGAAATAATAGATTTTCTGCTTTAAATAATATGGATCCAAGGCCACAACCTGAGGAGCTTGCGAACTTGACCCAAGTTGAGGAAATGCTAATTGCATGTGTCAGCCCCATACTTCAAGTTACACATGCAATAGGCGATCAATATAAATATAAAGGGCATATAATAAGTTTCCCACAAAATATAGAACATGTTTCCAATATATCGCCAGACACAATAGATAATTTGCCAATTATTATTGTTAGATGAAGAGATCAACGTGGAACAAACTATAACTTTACTATGAATAGGGATCATGTCTACAAAGCACTCAAATAAAAAGTAGACCATGATAAATTTTATTCAGATGTCCAAATTAATGAAAATGCTCTTAATGATCTACCTAGAAATGCAGATGAAAATATCTTTGCCAGATTAAAGACAGTCAATATGGAATTTGATTCAGATGCAAATGAGATTGTTTTTGTTGGTCCAATCATGGAGTCAGATGAAGGAAATATAATAGATCATACAACATCAATGGCTTCAAGACCATCTAATGCCCAAAAAGAAATGGAACTCATTCGTGCATGGGTCAATAACCCTATTGTGAATCCAACATCATTGATAGATTGGCCAAGTATAGGTGTATCTCCCATTAATGAATATGTCACATTAGGATTCCTTGATATGGCATTTCCAACATTGTTTCCTAATGGAAGTTGTGATTGGTTAGAGCCACAGTTGTGGCAGGTTTATCTTCACGAATTTGTGAAACATCTGATGCGTTATAGGGATCATTATTTGGAAAACATCCTAGATTTAGATATTTTGTATTGAACATGATAATGAGACATCGTGCACAAAACTCATCATCAGTGTTTGTGAAAAGAAGCTTTAAAGACATGCCCATTACCATCCATGAGTTGTGACAACATATGGAAAACACACCCCACTCCAATCTAGCAAATAAATTGATGCAGTTTGGGACATCATTAAGGGGAACATGGTCATATTGGACTAAATCTTGTGCAAAATTGACAGATTTGCTTCATCAAATTGGTACTCCTACAATATTTTTCACATTAAGTGCAGCAAATATGTATTGGCCTGATTTGCATGCAGTTAAGCCAGGAAAAATGCCAATTGATCCACAAGAAGCTTAGAATTGGAGAAGACAAAATATTATTGACTATCCTCACATAGTTGCACACTATATGCACTTAAGAAACTCAATGTTTAGAAAAGAGATTCTAGAAAAGGGAATGAATGTCAAGGACTTTTGGTGTAGATATGAATGGCAACATAGGGGGTCCCCGTACATACATGGATTCATATGGATTGAAGGAGCACCTAATGTGGATAAAATTGACTGGTCAAATGAGGAGGAAAGATGAAGTGCTGAAAGATATTTTCAGTCCATTGTTCATGCATGGAACCCTAGAAATGATCCTCATCAACGAAATATACAGGCATGTTAATAAATATTTTTATATATTCATGTAATGTGATAGTAATTAGTGTACTTATTTTTTCTTACCTTCAATTGTAGGCATTGATCAATTTTCAACAACATCCATGTCTCAAAAACACAAGACAACTTGCAGAGGTGGATTTGGACCGTCACTATGAGGAAATATTAAATTGTGTGGAGCGACACGTAATTTGTAAGGAGGGTGCATGCCTACGAAAAAAAAGACAGAGATGGTTTGCAGGTAATTAATTCGTCCTAATTAATATTTATTAAATATATATAAATAATTACTACAAAATGACAGGGCTTAATATAATATTTCTTACATGGAGTGTAGGTATAATGCTCCTTGGCCATTAAACCTGGGGGGGTCAAAATTATAAGACATGGAAAGAGGGGAAAAGAAATTTGAACCAATGAGAAATGATGATAGAGTCAATTCACATAATCGCCACATACTATAATTATGGAGAGCAAATATAGATTGGCAACCTGTTCTTTCCAAACATGCTGTCATAAAATATATTGCCAAGTATACAACAAAAGTAGAGAAAAGCTTAGAAACATACCACCAAATGTTGATGCGTCTATCCAATATGGAAAATCCAGATGATTTATCAGCATGAGCATATAGGAGGCTTCTAACTAAGACAATTTTAGAAAGAGACATTGGTGCTCAAGAAACTTGCCATATGTTATTAGAGCTTCCATTAGTGGAGTGTAGTAGAAGATTTGTCAATCTAAATGTCTCACTTGAGATGTTCAAAACTGTAACTCTTAATAATGAAAATGAAAATGATGAAGAGAATAATGAAGAACAAACAAAATCTTTCATTGATGGTTATAAAAAAAGGCCATTATGTATGGAAGGTCTTACATTAATTAATGCAACTAGATCATGGATATATAATCCTAAGAGAAAAAGAGACAACAAATGAGAGCCTAGGGAAAAAGCTGCAATTGTCAGAGTATTTCCTAGGTTTGTATCTATCCCTTCACATGAGTCAGGTAAATGGATCAAGTTTTGTTTATCAGAGTTACTTCTCTACAAGCCATTCCGTGATATTGAACGAGATATTGGTCATGATGATGCCTCTATCATACAAAGTTGGGAGACATTCACTTACAACCCTTGGCATGTTCAACGTACAATGTCTATAGAAAATGTTGAAAACCCAAATGATTATGAAACTGAAGACAATGAAGATGTTCATAGAAATACTACATAACATGAATGGGAGATTATATCTAGGTTGCACCAGGGTCAAAATATACATTGCTCAGAAATAGACATGTTGGGGAGAAGAGATGTTGATAGACAAACAAATTGGTCTGTTGATTATCAAGGAGAAGAGTACACTTCTAGAGCAATCAATTTCATAAGTAACATGAAGAATCATGGGTGCCTTATCTATGATGAAATTCATCGATGCATAAACTACATGACCCTTGGTGAGAAACAAAAAAAGGCAGTCAACATAATCATGACGCACTACCACAGAAATCAAAATGCAGAACCATTGTTTTTGATAATTCAAGGAACAA
The DNA here is from genome assembly GCA_028749045.1 of Cupressus sempervirens. NCBI lineage: Eukaryota > Viridiplantae > Streptophyta > Pinopsida > Cupressales > Cupressaceae > Cupressus > Cupressus sempervirens. Next base: position 260,944,837 of record CM053785.1, on the reverse strand, counting down.
CAGGAACAAGAAAATCATATCTAATTGGTGCCATTAGTCAATCTCTTCAAAATGTAGCAATGCCCTTCCATTCTCCACTTCTATTATTTGCACCAACAAAAATTGTAGCATTCAATATAGGAGCTTCTACAATTCATTCAAAATTGAAGATACCAATAAGAGATTTTTCTCAGCTACAAGGAGCAAGACTCACAAGTTTTCAAGAAGAAATGTCACATATAAAATATATTTTGATTGATGAAATGAGCTTCATTGGTCAAAACATGTTGGAAAATATAGATTCACGACTGTGCCAAGCATTCCCACAATCTACACATATAAGCTTTGGAGGTAAAGATTCTATTTTTGCATCATGAATAGCTAACTCTTGTGTGAAATATACTATATTTGAATCAAATTTATGAATTAATACATAGTTTTTAAAATAATTATTTTCGTCAATTGTATTTCAGGTGTATCTATAATATTGGTGGGAGATTTGGGCCAGTTGCCTCCTGTCAATGATAGAGCAACATATGACAGTAATAAGCGCGCAAAGTTTCTATGGCAAGAATTCAAGACTGTTGTCACATTAGATAAGATATTTAGACAAGATGGGGAAGATATTGACCAACAAAGATTTCGACAACTTTTGACGAATCTAAGAGATGCAAACCCACAAATTGATGATTGGAGTTTGCTAATGTCAAGGACCCCTATCAACATAGATGTTGCAAAAAATTTTGAATTTGATAATGATGTTCATTTGTTCTCAACAAATGAAAATTTTCATGCTCATAATAAAAAAATGCTACATTCATTGAAGCATCCTATTGCACATTGTGTTGCATCAAAAGCAGGTACTATTAATACAATAGATGATTGTTCAAATGATGAGCTTGATCTAGAGTTGTTAATATGTAAGGATTCAAGGATCGTGCTAACTTCAAATGTATGGATAGAGGCTGGTCTTGTAAATGGGGCTCTTGGATACATTCGAAAAATTGTCTACAAGCAAGGCAGTGCTCCACCTGAGCCTCCAACATATGTGATGTTTGAGTTTGATGATTATTTAGGACTACCATTCGAAGATCATAATCCAAAGATAATTCCAATACCACCAATATAGAAGGGTAGAACACTTCAACTGCCATTGAGGTTGGCATGGGCATTGACTATTCACAAATCTCAGGGATTGACTCTTCCCAAAGCAACAATTGATATAGGACCAAGAGAAAGAGTAGGATTGACATTTGTGGCAGTTTCACGTGTAAAATCTCTCCAGTGTTTGAGAATAATGCCTCCTTTCACATATGATCGTTATGAGAAAATGAAAAAGGGTAGACAAATTTCCAAGCGCAAGGATGAAGAAAATAGACTTAAGCGCCTTGAAGATAGTTGATGTGATATGTTATTCTTAAATGTTATGTCTGTAAAAATCTTTTTGGACACATTAGTATTTTTTTTGTAACACTTCCTACTATATTCCATGTTTTAAAAATGTCTCTATTATACAATGATAAATGATAAAAATAACTTTCTTCATTTTAATTTATTCTATTTTGAGAAATCCTATCTTTTTTTCATGATATTTTATTTTTATAGATCTTAATTAATTGTAATGATGTATTAAGTAATAATTATATCTTAACTAATTGTACTTATGTTTTAACTAATTATTGTACTGATTCATTCAGTGATATCACTTTATGTTTACAAATTATATTTACTTTTGCTTCAATGTCTCTTAATATTTGATGACAATATTATGGATAACTTTTCTTTATTTAAACTATTAAATAAAAGATTCATTATATAATTTGAAAGAAAAAAATCAATGAATATAATTTACTTATACTAATTATCATCCAATATTAATTTGATTTTGTTTCATACTTTTAAAATTAGTGAACTAAACTTTATTTGTATTGACTTTATTTGGTCTATATTTAAGTATAAGTGCTAGATTTAATTTGTGTGTTCTATATTTGATTATATCTTATAATGGTTTTATATATTTTTATATTGATATTTGTTTAAAATTTTGCAACATATCATTTGAGCTATGGATTCTTCTATTGGAGAGTCAAATATCATTGTTACGAGTCCTACTGCTTCCATAACCTCAAATAATTTCTTTGAGACTGATTTAGATAAATGTAAACAAATAATCCAGGAATCGTGCTCACATATAATCAAAGCTTTGGATAATGCTTCATTGCCAATTGATACTGTTGATGAACTAGAAATAATGGAAATGGTAGATGTTGTCAAAGTTATGCGTGACACATCTACAAAAACATATGCATTTCCAGAAATGATGAAAGAAGTCTACCACAATCATTGCTCTAATAAATGTCGCAACACCATCCTTATCACTGAGGAATATGTGATGTAGCTACATCATTATGGAGAAATGTTCTTTTTTTAGTTTCTTCTCATATTTCCTATACTTCATCTGAATACTTCTACTTGGGCTTATATTTCCTATTTCATCTATGTAAGTTTTATGAACAACAACATGAATAAGTTATTTTCACTATTCAACTCATGAACACATATTTTTTTCATCTATGTGAATTTTATGAACAACAAAATAAATAAATAAATTCCACTCTTCAAATAATGTTTAAAGGTACACTTATGATATTTGATGTTACATTTTCTATGCATAATCATCAACACTAATAATAATATTTATGAAATTGCTAACATTGATATGTATATTATGTATAAAATTTATGCTTTCATTCATATGTTAGATGCCATATTATCTATGCACAATCATCAAAACTAATAATAAAATGTATAAAAATATAAAATTGATACTAACCCTTTAAAAAATTAACATTTTATCAAGTCGTTCAAAATTAATTATTCAAATGCATTATGCCAAATTTTATTTTAATATTTTTTAATAATTAAATTTATTAATTCTAATAATTAAATAACCTTAATAAATAAAAATAATAATAGAAAAATAAATATAATATATTTAAACAAATAACATTATTGATTGTGCGTTGTGTCTGCTACTAGCTTATATATATTTTTATATATATATAAAAAAGCTGAGAGTTATCCTTCTCGAGGCGCCTATTTTCATAATCTAACTAAGTGCAATAGGCGCCTCGAGCAGGATAACTCTCGGCTTACATACACACACACACACACACACACACACACACACACACACACACACACACACACACATATATAAGCATAAGCTAGTTACACTTAAGCTTAATTAGGATAAAGCATTGCAAATTAGTTTGTCATTAAGACATCAAAGAGTTTGCACCTATATTAAACACCACCTATATTAAATATACAATGTAGGAGAAATTCCACTTTTAGTGGTGATAATTTCTATCTCATTCCTCTTTATGTGTGAAATCCACATTTAGTACATATATCACATTATCATCCTTCATTTCATAATGGAGGATTTGCCATATTTGTTATACATGTGATTCCACGTTGCATAGGTGATAACTTATCGTCTCCTTAACATTGTCTCTTACTACCTTGATTGTATATGCATACATATTATGTACATTTTCATTATGTCCATTATCAACAATTTCATGATTCCATCTTAATGCGATTTTCTTGTCATCTCATGTGCAAGTTATCTTGGTCTTCCATTTAATCTTGGAGGTCTTGTAGAGTGGCCTAAAAATGTAATAATTGAAAAGCTTTTATGGAAAGATAGAGATGCAGATGTATTTTCTAACAATTATCATTAGGCAACTATTATTTTAACGCTTTAACATGTTTCTTTAGGTAACTTTCTTGTCTTCTCTAGTCTAATTTTTACACAAGGAAATGTGTAATGGACTAGCTTCAAGAAATCAAGGAGCAAATTTTTTAAAGTACTAGCATGATAATAAACTTAATCCATATATATGGTGTTATATAGGGATAACTTTAAGAAACCCCTTTAGGAAAAACTATAAAATTCTAATGAATCAAACATTAGTTCGGGGGGAAAAAATTAATTTCTATTAGTGATTTTTTTTTTAAGTAGGAAACTTTATAATTTTATTGGCAATTGTTTTTCAATTATATGAAAATTATATAAAATCCTAGCGAATCTTTCATTATTGATGAGAATCATGGAAAAAAGTAGAGAAACCTAGAAACAATGATTTTATTATTATTATTATTATATGGAGCCTAATTAATTATCAAACTTTAACGTTAAATTTAGCCCACTTTTATAATTGCAGTTTCCCTCCAAATTATTGAATGGTGGTTTGAGGGAAGCACCCCTATTATTTTTAACCATCAGATGATCCTAAATGAATTGTCTAAATCCTATTTCAAGCCAAAATTTTAAAAGGATACCAAGTTTTAAAGAAAGTTCCCAAAGTAAAGAAACGTATCCCCAATCAAATCTATTTTGTGGCAAAGTGAGAAAGGATAAAAAGTTTCATGAAAAGTCTTCAGAATAGAGACGCATGTAAAATATAAATACTTAATTTGTAGTGTAACTTAATTTTTTACCAAATATTGGCGAATATGACCATAAATTAAGACAAGCCTTGAAAATTGTAGGTGAAAATATTTAATTTACTACATAGAAAAAATATGTTTCATTGGCAAAGTTATCACTAACAAATAAATACTTTTGTGTTATTATTGGTCATTAGTCTAAGCATGGGACCCAATTTTGGTAAAGTGTAGGCGACATGGACATCCCAAAAGTGCAAAAAAAAAGAGCCAAATCTAGAGTCCCTGATGAGTGAGATTAGCCAAATGGTGAATATTAGCCACTAAAGTTATCCTTCGTGTTATACACCTGTATGATGATGTTTTTTTTGCTTCAACATCAAATTTTATTGTTCAAAGTTAACCATTTCTCATTTGTAATGGTGTTATGTGTTGAAGTTGATGAAATATCAACCCCACAGCTCCTAAGAATCACCTGCATGCAAACACCTGTCACAGAAAGAGAGAAGCAAAAGCTATGGAGGTTGGAATTCCTAGATCCATAGATGAGACATTCTTGATAAGCAAAAAGAGAGCTTGCTATTATCAAAAGTAAATTAATAAATTACAAAGAGATTAATCCTTATAAAAGGAGATCAAAACCCTAACTGGTAAAACATAGGTTGCATGATAATAATTAATAAAAGAATTAATTATTATATGCTCAAAGTTTAGCTTAAGTAAACTAGAGATAATAAGTGACTTAATAATTAAATCAATATGATTTAATTAATAAGAAAATACTTTATTACCCTAATACCCCCCCCTTAAGATAAACTTAGGGAGTAGCTAAAAACCTAGAAGCTTCTACTGAAAGAAGAATTGGGTCCCGACAACAAAGGCCTGATTAGGTACCCAAGTACAATCAAATCTCTGTAAAGAGGAGAAATAGAGAAAAGCACATGGGAAAAACCCTACTCCAAAAAGAGATGGAAAGAATGTTCTAGAAGATAGGAACAAAAGGATGACCATGAAGAACACCACTAGAGCATGAAGTTGCAAACACTGTCAAACTATTGATTTGAAGAACCTCCATTATATGGAACATGACCATGTAGAGAAGACTAAGTCTGAAGAGTTGATCAATTGAAGATGGAAGGTATCTTCATGGCCTCAAAAAATGGGAATGAAAGAATGTCTATATGAAAAATGATCCATCTCACTGAAATACATAGGTATCCAGCCATTGCAATCGCCTAGTACATAGGATCAAATACTGAATACATAGCTCACTCCATCAAACCAAGAAAGAAATAGAACCAACATAAACCCCCTATAATGCTGAGAGGTAAGACATGAACAATGAAACTGAATGCAATATCTCCTACAGAAAGAAGAACCAAGAACATCAAGAGTGCAAAAGAAGTACAAACACCTATAATGACATGTGCCATCGACACATCATGAGGCTAATATCATGGAAGGAACACACACTTGACAAAGGAAGATGGTGACTATGCCCAACATGAAATCCACCAAGTCACTTTATAATGCAGTACAAGTACAACAAAACACAAAGATGTGCAAGATCTCAAAATGCAATAGAGTGACACTTTATCCGAGTGCATTTGCAAAAATACTACAAAAGGATGTCAACAAAGATCAAAAGAGACATAAGGTTGATATAAGAGATAGTACAAGCCATGAAAAAATATTTGAAGCAACAAAATTGATCTTTGGACCTAAATCAACCAAGATATCCACCAGAATGTAAAAAAACAAAAAATTAAATGGGATGTGCCTAGAGTAGAATTTGGAAAATATAATGCCTCAAGATATGTCTCCCAGAGTGCAAAATAGAACCTCTAACTCTGACTGCATAAACAAGTAAAAAAAAATAGCATCAAAATTCCAAATAAACTGCACCATCATGATGGGCTCGGAACCAACTTTCTAGTGATATTTTGTTTACGAAAAACAGAGTCCGAATGAGCAAGTTATGGACACAAAACCATAGGCAAGTCAAAAAAAGTGTTGAAATTGAAAAAAATCATGCCTCGAGATCCATGTCAAAATGCCTTAGAAAGTGTGTCCATGAACACCAAAAATACCTCCAAAAGAGTACTAGCTTTGTACAAAACCATCTCGATTTGCATACCAAAAATCTTGATGTGTGTGCTAAAAATATCAAATTGTGTGCCAAAAATCTTGATCCACGAACAAAAAAATTGTGATTGGTGTGCCAAAAATCTTGATTTACATGTCAAAAAATCTCAATTTAAATGTAAAAATCTTGATTTTTGAGCCATAAAATCTTAATTTGTGTGTCAAAAATAAGAAAATCAATACCTTGGGAAACATGCCCAATCAGGAAGCAATATTATTTTGCTTCAGATTCCTACTGTGTCCAAATTCGACAAATATTATATGAAAATAAGGGTTTTTGGGTGCTCTGAGCTCAACGGTGATGTCCATTTGGGTTCAAAGTGCACTAAAAATTAGTGACCCCTTAGATTCAATACAAAATGACTTTGAAAAATGAAACCCTTTGAAAGAAAAAAACATAGATCTAAAAGTCAAGCCAAGCCAAGCCTCTCATAAACAGAACATGGGCATGTAGATCTGGAGCTTTGATACCATGTTGAAGTTGATGAAAGCTCAACCCCACAGCTCCTAAGAATCACCTATATGTAAACACCCATCATAGAAAGAGAGAAGCAAAAGTTATTGAGGATAAAATTCCCAGATCCATAGATGAGACATTCTTGATAAGCAAAAAGAGAGATTGCTATTATCAAAAGTGAATTAATAAATTACAAAGAGATCAATCCTTGTAAAAGGAGATCAAAATCCTAACTGGTAAAACCTAGGTTGCATGATAATAATTAATAAAAGAATTAATTATTATATGCCCAAAGTTTAGCTTAAGTAAACTAGAGATAATAAGTGACTTAATAATTAAATCAATATGATTTAATTAATAAGAAAATACTTTATTACTCTAACACTATGCACCTCCTTATTGAGGTTCCTTTTGTGAAATGATATTGTATATTACTGTTTAGAATTTAAGATTGTTCTTTATACTAATATTTTGTTTTAATTTTATTGAAATCTTTTATATGTTAGATCTATGTAATTTTGTAAATTGATTGGAAAAAGAGGGGTAAAAATTTATTAAGACAAAAAGGATTACAACAAGGAGAGCTCAACAAGGAGTTCTATCTTGAGAAAAAAAGTTCATCAAATTCTTGCACTAGCTCAAAGGGAAGCTACCCCCTATCCATAATATTCTAGCCCGGAGCATGACCAAAAGCCTATTTGGCCAAATGATCAACAACTATATTCCATTCATGAGGAATGCAAGTAAACCTAATGAACTCAAGAGAGGTACAAAAGAGAAGAGCCTAATTAACAATAGTGGCCAGCTACCAACTAACATCCTCAAGCTCATGCAAGGAAAGCAAGTTCACCACCACTTGGGAGTTAGACTCATAGATAATCTTGCACCATCCCCACAAACAACATTGTTCCACAACATATAAAATGGCTTGAGCCTCTATGAGATTGTTAGTGTAGTCACTCTTATGCATTGAGAAAAAGAATTTAACTTCACCAAAACTGCAATGAGCCACTCCCCCAATACTAGAAGGGCCTAGATTCCTCCAAGAAGAACCATCAATGTTAATTTTTAGAACTCCATGAGGAGGAGGAGACCAATGCCCCTCTTGATTCACCCATCCTTTCCTCTATTGTCGAGGCTACTTGGGCACTCTTTGATACCATTGAGCTACAACCCCATCCTAATGATAAAAATTGAGATGATTGCATATAGCAAGATCAGTTGGATCCATAACCCCATCTAGCACACACTTCACTTGAATAGTTTCCTAAAGAGAATGTGAGATCTTCCACCGAAGATGCATAACACCAATCCGAACATCTTGGAAGATTCGATGATTCCTCTCTAGCTAGATATGTCAAAGAATGAATGATGGGTCAGCAATCCAACCAACATGGAGAGGAGAAGACTTGGAGGGAGCATTGCCTAAGCGGGCCTAGAACTTAGGTAAAGAGGAAGCATGCCTACAAGAGTAGCCCCAAGCACTCCACCAAAGGTGCTATAATTAAGTAGAAAAGGAGCAATGGAAGAATAGATGGGAGACAGACTCCTCCCCATTACCACATAAAACACAATAAGAGGGGCCCTACAATCCATGTTTACAAAGATTATCCCACATAAGAAATTGATTGTGAGCCACTAGCCACATGAAAAAATTGCACTTGGACCAAGAAACTTTATTCCAAACTTGTTTCCAACAAGGGACCTCAACATCCCCAAATAATTGTCTAGTTATCTCCTGATACCCAATAGAGACATGATATTTACTAGACAAGGTACCTCCCCAAGCCAAAACATTTGGTCCTAGTAAAGGGGAACACTCCCTAGAGGCCAAAATCTAAGAAAGCTCTTGACGATCCACCTTTGTGCCTCTAGGAGGGCAATTAGAAGATTGCTTCCATCTATAACCAACAACAGGTCCCAATTGATAAGGAGTCTTGTAATGAGCCACTTTATCCCATCCAGTAGAATGAAAAGAATCACATAGAGTCTAAAATGAGGGTACATGGATAATATGGATGGGAATCCATCCCAAGCATTGGACCAAAAGAAAGCCTTAGAGCCTCCCTTACAAATCTAGAAGATACCTCTCTTAACTAACACAACACCAATCTTCACAATATGCCAGACCATAGAGCCACGACCTTCAAGAGGAAGTGCAAAAATAGAAAAAGGATCAACACCATGAAAATATTTATGGGTGATAATATGAGCCCAAAGTTGATTTTGTCCAGAGCACCATCGCCAATAAAGCTTAGCAGCCAACACTTGACTACTCAAGAGAGCTGATCGAAGACCAAGACCACCCTCCTTTTTAGGCCTGCAAATAGTCTCCCAACTAATCAAACTCCATTTAGTGCTACAAAAATTACCACTCCAAAGGAATTGTCGAGAAAGAGCATCAAATTCCTTGAGAAAGTAAACAAGAGTAGCCTGAACAATACTTCTATAAGTAGGAAGAGCATGAATAACAAACTGAAGAAGAGTAACCCGAGTAGCAGTAGAAAGCCATCTATGAGTCCAATGATTTTCCTTATCCTAAAGCTTGGTAATCAAATTTTTCCCGAAGAGTGGTGGTTGCCTAGAAACAATAATAGGGATGCCAAGATAAGTCAAAGGAAGCGACCCAATATGAAACCACAGGATATCAACAATCCTTTGTCGAATAGAATCAGGAGTGTTAAAAAAGTAAATGGAAGATTTATGCTCATTAACTTTTTGGCCTGAAGTTGCCAAATAAATATTCAAAGTATGTCGAAAGGCTTTAGCTTCCTTGATCCTAGCAAGACTTGCAAGAGCAGAATCATCAACAAATTGAAGGTGAGAAAGAGTAGGTAAACCATTACCCCACCGCCACCCTAAATATAATTCTAGGACACCTGATACTTAATGAATCTACCCAAACCCTCAGCTATGATGATGAAAAGATAGGGGGAGAGAGGATCACCTTGGCAGAGACTTTTAGAGGCATCAAATAACTGGGAAGGTTGACCATTAAGAAGAACTGAAAAAGAAGCAGAAGTAACACAACTCATAGTCCAACTCACCCAGTCAGAGCTAAAGCCAAAGGTAAGAAGAATATTCATTAGGAAACTCCATTTAACTCTATTGTAGGCCTTAGCCATATCCAACTTAACAAACATTGATTGCTACCTTGAACTAGCCATAGAGTGAATAGCCTTAGTAGCAATAACCACCCCATCCAAAATTTGTCTTCTAGCAACAAAACCACCTTGTTCCTCTGAGATAATAATGGGGAGCCACTTTTTAATTCTCTCAGCAACCAACTTAGTAATGACTTTGTAAACCTCATTAATAAGGAAATTGGTCTAAAAAAACTCCAATTGATTAGCCCCCTCTCTTTTTGGAATAAGAGTTAGGAAAGTAGAATTCAATGCCCGAAGCATCTACTTGCTAGAATAGGATTCTTTAACCACCTCCAACAAATCATGACTAATGATGTCCCAAAATTCCTAAAAGAACTCAACTAGAAAGCCATCAGGACTAGGAGCCTTTCCCTTAGGCATGCCAAAGACCACCTCCTCAAGCTCTTCCAAAGAGATCAGTCACATGAGATAATCATTCATTTCCTGTGTAATAAGGGAAGGAATACAAGACAAAATAATATTTTCTTCATTATCAATAGGAGGAGAGTCCTTAAAGAAGAGGGTAGAAAAGTATCAAGTAGCCTCCTATAATAAAGCTGGCAAGGAAGTCAGTTGGATACCTTGAGAATTAACTAATGAAGAGATATTGCTCTGATTCCAGTGAGATTGCACAATTTTATGGAAAAAAGTAGTGTTCTTATCACCTTCCTGGAGCTAATCAACTCTAGCCTTTTGCTTCCAAAAAAATTCCTCTCGAAGTTCCCATTCTTCTAGAACTCTAGAAGCTAGGGATTCAGCCCTTCCAAGATCCTTTTAGAAACCTCGATCTCTAATCTGCCTGGTGATGACATCAAGATCTTCCTAAGCAAGCCTCTTCATAGAGTGAAGGTTCCCAAAACATTGTCTATTCCATATCTTGAGCTGCCTTTTAACATATTGAAGCCTTTTAGAAAATGAAAACATAGCAATACCATATGCAGAAGTGCCATCTCTCCACCAACATAACATAAGATCACGAAGAGAGGAGTCACAAAGCCACATCAATTGGAACTTAAAAGCTGGATGCTTTGGAAATAAAAGCCCCAGTAGCAAAAAATTTGATTGGCCAATGATCAAAACCCCTCTAGTCTAGAATTTTTGAAGAGAGAGTAAGGGTGCCACTAACCTAGAAACAAAAAACAAGAAATCCATCCAGACATTCTAAGATAGCATCAGCCCCAGTCCTTCGATTATTCCAAGTATAGAGACCATTAGAAGGCTTAACATCATAGAGGTGCAAAAGTGTTATGTGTTGCCGAAGAAGAGCATAAGAAGGCCCCAATCTAGCCAAACCACCTTGCTTCTCCTGCAGACTTAAAACTGAATTGAAGTCTCTTGCTAACACCCAAGGATGAAAAGGGTGACAATTTCTAACATAGTGAATATGCCTCCAAAGTTCCTCCTTTCCCACAAAATCAACATGCACATACACATTGGTAATCATGATTACCTCTCTTGAGTCTAAAGCAGAAGCCACCATAGAAAGAGCTAAGTGAGAAGACACCCAGTTAAGGGGAGAAATTATTTACGGATCCCAAAAGATAGCCAAACCACCAACACTACCCATAGCCCCAACACATTGGTATTACCCATGAGTCCAAATACTGGAGGCATATAAGACCATAAACTCCATAGAGAGCTTAGTCTCCTAGATACAAAAAACATCAGGAGAATGATCAACCACCAAATTTTGAATAGCGTTTTGTCTAGGGGTGCTATTCAACGCCCTAACATTCCATGAGAGAATAATCATCATTGAGTAGAATGGGGAAAATGAGCATCTAGCAATTTCACTGACCCAGACTCTATCAATATATCTCTTGTGAGTTTAATCTTCTCTTGGTCTGTTTTGTGCCCACTCCTTAGAGGAGGAGTAAAGGAAACCTGCTTAAAGGTTCTATACATCAACCCCAAGGGGAGAGGAGACCCCTTACCCTTACCAGATGCTAGCACATCCTTAACCAAGTCTGCCGTAACAATGTCATTATCCTCTGACACTATAAGTGTCACCAGAGCATCTGATACAGGAGCTATAGGGACCTCACATTTATGATGTACCACAACTTGGTATGCCCCACAAGCGTTAATAAGTGAAAGTCCCTCATCTGGGCAAACTGGGTATGAAGAAATACTAGGAGAAATACCCTCCTCTAGAACCATACTATCCAACACCTCAAAGCGATTAAAACCCAAATCAGATAGTCTATCTTTCAAAGACCTCTTCTGACCACGCCCCTTAGCTCATGGGTGAGCAGGGATAAATCCATCCTTATCTTGCATTTGAGCCTTTCCCTTTCCTGTAGCATCTGGTTGATTCTTCCCCTTGGTTGTATTATCCATCTAAGCTTGTCCTTTCCCTACATCTGCCAGACCACCACTATTGTTGGTCGTAGAACCATCCACTCCTTTGGAAGTCAAGTTGCGAGGACACTGATGCTGTAAATGACCATACTCATGACATATCTAGCATCAGAAAGGGAGGGATTCATAATCTAATTGTTGCACCTAGGAAGAAGTCCCAAGACAAATTTCCAAAGAATTCGGTAATGCGTTATTCAAATTAATTTCAACACAAATTCTAGCAAAAGAAATAACCCTTTTATCAAGGGATTGATGCACAATCGCAGTTGGCTTTCTTAACAAAGCAACAATTTGATAGAGGATGTCTTCTCGCTAGAATTCTAGGGGAAGGTGAGGCAAGTGAACCCAAACTAGCACAGTTGAAGGGAGATCCTCAGTAGAATTAAATCCTGAATGCTAGGGTTTGATAGATAACCCCACATGGTTGTAGAAATAAGGCCCTCCTTCAAAAACACAATCACGATCATACATGCAAGAGAATATGTAACAAAAAAATAGCTATTCCCAACCAACATGATCTCCATATCTCCTTCCACTTGCCATGAACGACGGATCCGTGCCTCAAGAGCAAATAAGGAAATCTGGACTCCAAGAAATTTGCATATCAAAGCATGCTTGGTCCAATATTCAATGTCCTCCATCACCGCCACTGGAGGAATAACTAGAACAGGGTGATCATGGCTACGCGAAAAATAATCGTTAACTGTTTTCATCTTGGAGCTCTCCCCTAAATAAAATGAGTCAGATCTCGTTACATGCATAGTTGGAGAAGAACCATCTGTCCTCACCAACGTAGAAGAAATCCCAGGCCTTGCCATGCAAACAATAAAAACCCTAATTCAAAATTGTCTGCAAATGCTCTTCAAAATCCAGAACCCACACTAACTTTTTCTAGCAGCTGTCAATCCAAAAAGAAGAGGGAAGAATATCAACAAAAAGGGCAAACAACAAACAGGGGCTAGGGATTGAGCCCTAGCCTAGCTGGCATCCATCGCTCCTCATCGCTCTCCTGCAAATCCTTGATAAAATCTTGTTTTAAATTTGTAAATTAATTCAAGATATGTATATATATCAAATATTCAACAAATGAATACAGCTTATTTTTTAATAACAAGTGCTACGTAGTGGCATGTAATTGGTTGAAGTTTTTATAGTAATTAAAAATTAAGATTTACATAATAAATTTAATACTTTTGTTACAATATTATATAGTTATTTGAAACAAAAATTGTAATTATAATAATTTTATGAAAGATATATAAAAATTCTAATACATTAAATAAATATTGGTTAAATTAAAAAATATGAATGTTTAAATTTTAATTTGAAATAAATTCTATATAATGAAAAAATAAATACAATAGCTATTATCATACAAAATTGTTTAAATATTTTATTAAGATAAACACCATTAGTTCTCTGCAAAATTTTAATAGTAGTAAATTTATTGTACCCATCTAACTCCACCAAAATTTTAAAATATACTTTTGCATTGATTACAACTATTATGTTTATATTTTTTAATTTTAAATTCTCTATTACAAATGAGAAAAAATGAATTTGAGATAGTAGAAGATTTACTTTAATATGTATATATATAAAACACCAAATCAAATTGACCAATCAATTTAATTTTTTTTTCTTTTTTCTGTAATATAAAAAAATCATAAAAATTATAAAATTTTGTAAATATTTACATGACAAAAAAATAGTTATCTTTGATTAGGGGAATTTAAGACAAAGTGAATGCAATAATTGCATACTAACAATTATAATAATAAGAACAAGTGGCTCGTATTTGCCGTAGATTATAATAGTTTTAATTAAGTAGAATAATAAAGTAAAAAAATGATAACATTTAATATAATTTTATTAATAATGGGTTAATATTTTAAATAAAAAATCTAAATTTCAATTTACAAAATAAAAAATTATCATATTATTTTAAATATTTTTAAAAAATAATATTTAAAATAAAAATATTTATAATTAAAAATAATTTCTAATTTATTATATAAATCTAATGATACTATAATAATTGTATTTTAATATATTAATATTTTATATAAATTAAAAAATTATTCAATATATTTGCAAACCATTTGTCATTTAAGAAATTTTGGCTGTTAGATAATCATAAAATAATTCTACTCAATTTTAACCTAATAACAAAATATTTAAATATATGTATATATATTATTCATGTAATATTTTTATCTTTTCATTTATTATTATACTTCTTTTAGAAATACAAATAATATCAAGTATTATAAAAAAAATCATATGATAAATATTATATATACAAATAGTATTAAGTATTATAAAATAAATTATATGATGAAATATTATATTTAATATATAAACTAGCCATCTTTCACAAATTAAAATTATTTAAAAGTTAATATAATGAAATATTATAGTGATGAAATTAATATTTACAAATCTAAAAATAGTCATTTCCACTCTTATAACAACCAATCAAGTTCAAGTAAAATTATGTTTCAAATTTTATATATAAAAAATATAAACATTACAAAAATCAAAACTTAAAATTAAAAAGAAAAATACTTATATCTAATTAGTTGAGATATAAAAGATTAATACTAATTAAAATAGTATTTAAGAACAAATACAATAACAAAATAAAGATAAAATAATTAACTTTTTAAAATTTATTACAAAATATTTTGATGAATATACCTTTTAATTAAATTTTAAAGATTCATATGCTGATGCACCAAAAAAAAAGAGGTCTATTCATTAAAAGAAGAAAAAGAGCAAAAACAATTGTTCTTTGATTTGTAATATGAAACTATGAAACTAAGAAAACTTGAACAAACATTTTTTGAATTAATTGAATCGATAAAAGAATGATATTTGAGGGCTAAGAGGTCCCCAACTATACTTCCAATGATAATGCTATCCTAGGTAATAGATATTTTACTAATGATAAAATTAAGTAATAATAATAATAATAAATTTATTAATTTTGCTCATTTAATAAAATCTCATGGACCAAAACAAAAACAAAGACAAACAATCTCATCAGCTCAATATAGGAATTCCACTGCGCGCGGAGAAAAATGGCCACGCTGGTGACAGCAGGAGTTGTTTCAGTTTCTTCCATTTCAACCCCTTCTTCAAAATATGCGCAGGCATTTGGCTGCAGATATTCAGCTCGGAAGAGCTTGTCTGTACCTGCTAACATTACTTCGTCGGGAGATGGAGAAAGAAGATTGCCCAATAGCTTCATTTCTTCTTCTTCTTTGAAGAAATTCAGGTCATTTTCTGTTCAAGGGGAAACAGACAGTAATAGCAGCGCCCAAGAAAAGGTAAGTCTTAATTTTTATATTCTTTTCTATTAGGTCCAGGACAATGAATTGTTAATATTTAGTTTTAAATTATTCAGCTGAAGAATCGAATTGCTGTTTGTTCTTTACATTTCTGATGTTTTTGGGTAAATATCTTTTGATTCTTTATTAGAATCTTCTGTGTAGCTGGAGAATTTAGAGGCATCTGTTCCATCAAATTCACGTTTGGCTTGCACTTGGCCTCTTTGAGCGAGCGGCCTAGTCGAATGTGAGATTTTAGTTAGTTTTAACATTTTATTGTGCCTTCAGAGTCGAATCCGAGGTTGGTTGTTGTACTAGGCGACTTGGATATGGGATTTTATTTAATTCCACGTTTTATCAGTCACGCGGGGTTTAAACCTGTGCTAGTTATGGAAGCCATGCTTTTATCAATTGAATTCATCCATTTTGACGTTTGCTTTATCTTAAGCAGTTGGTGTATTATTTTATTAAATTCTTTAATTTTGAGTAGGATTTTGGATAGAAAAGGAGTTAAAATACCTGACTTCCTTTTTTTATTCGACTCTGTAATCTCGAATCATCTTGAAGGGGTTTGGTTGTAAATTTCAAAGGGAAGCTGCAAGCCAAGTTCAAATTCCTTATTGGTATAAGATTGCCCAGAACTCTGGCAGGGATATTTTTAAGTTGGGTTGTTAATTGTTACATTAGAGTTTACTTTCTGTTTTCTTATCAAAATAAGGCAATCCATAACTCTAGCAAACTTGTGGTAAGGTTGCAGGGCAATAATTATTCGGCACTTTGGAGTTGGAGATATGATTACAGATGAGAGATTATTGAACACCAAGTTAAAATGCAAATAAAAGAAGAGCAGGACAAGCGGGCCAAAGTGGCTAATATCATAGTCAAAGGAGTGAAAGATTTCGGAGAAAGTGAGAAAACGGACACCCTAATGAGAGATTTTCTTAGAGATCAGCTGAAGTGGATAGGTGGCATTCAACAAGCAAACAGGATTGGCAAGTGGATGGATAGAGGGAGAGATAGGCAAATACGGGTTACCCTAAAAAATATAGAAGACAAGAACATCATTCTTAGAAATAGAGGGCTGCTTAGAGACACGAGGTTTTATTTGGATGAAGACTTAACCTTTTCACAGCAAGAACAAAGAAAGGAATGGGAAAAAGTGAAAACAGCAAGAAGTTAAGGGAAATGGGCTTGTTTGAAGAATGGGAAAGCCCAAATCAGCAAACGTTTCTCGAAGGGGAAATAGCAATCAGGGACCCCACAAGACTGCCTAAGCATAGTAAGTTGGAATTGTAGAGGCTATCGATGGAGAAGAGGTCTGGGGGTGGGGTCCATTGCGGAAAAAAGAGATATCATCATTCTTGTGGAAACACATGAGCACAAGGGTTGCAAAGTACCAGTTTTTGAAGGTTACAAAAAAAATTCAGTTTGGAATAAAGGCAATGACACAGGTAAAGGGCATGGTGGGATTACGGTGCTAATCCATGAGAGGTGGTGTGACATTGTTAAATTTGAGAAAGAGGGCCCAAATAAACAGTATATTTGGCTGCAAATATCAGGGAACGAAATTAATTTTAGATTGGCTGCATGCTACTTTGCTCCGCAAAACTCAAGAAGAGAAAACTTGACAGTGAAGATCCCTATGCTTCACTAAAAAAAGACATTTTACAGTTCAGTATCATGGGAGATATAATTTTAGTGGGGGATCTCAATGCTAGGACTGTGAGCAATCAATCCTTACAGTTAAATGACAGTGAAAAAGTGACAAATAATTCTCTATGGCTGGAAGAAGGTAGTGATAGGCTTTGGAAGAGAGCCTCTGAGGATGACAATGGAGGTGTTTCACACTTTGGGTCTGAATTACTTGGATTGTGCAGTGTGTTCGATATGGTTATTTGCAACGGGCTGGAAAGATGGCCAAAATCAGGGGGTATCACGTGCAAGATGTACAATGGCCAAAGTGTGGTTGACTATGTAATCTGCTCACAAAATCTTATAGATAAAATGCTTGAGTTTAACATCGGTGTTTGTCCCATAGAGATGAACTCCGACCACATGCGTTTATGTTTTCAGATGGGCCTTTCCTCAAACAGTTTACACAATAAACAAGATACTTGCGTGCAAAAAGCAACTAGCATCAAAGGAAAAATCCTTTTAACTCAAGATAACAAAGTCATTTTCAATGCAATGCTTGAACAACAATTTCGGGAATCCAACAATCTTGTAGATAGTGACAGGGTTAATGGGGTAGGGGAACCGATTCATAGCAGCCGGCTGATTGCTATTATTCAGAAGGCTTTAGAGGCATGTAAAAGGTCAAACAACAAAAAGAAGTCTACTAATACCTTTCCGACAAATCCTTGGTATAATGAGGAGTGTAAGGCAGCAAAGAGAAATATGAAAGGGAAAGGGGCTAACAAAGAGACCAAGAAAGGTATATCAAACTTATTCGCACCAAAAAAGTAGAATATATCACTACAAGAAGGCAACAACTAATATCCTTGGGAAAGCATGACCCCAAGAAGTTTTGGAAAGAATTACAACATGAGATAAAGCAAATAAATAACAACATTAAGGATGCGCAATGGCTCGAGCATGCAAAGCTTTTATACGAGCGCCCGCAAGAGGAGAACAATCCTCTTGAGGTAAATACTTTGAAGGAACTCTTCACGGTTGATGATATCATAGCGGGGATAAAGAAATTGGCAAGTGGTAAGGTGAGTGACATTGATAGGATGCAAGCTGAATTCATAAAATGGGGTGCAGAAATTATTGCGCCTCATATAAAGGATATTTTCAACCACGTTACTCATAAAGGTTTCCCATTAAATTGGACTACTAGTGTGGTTATCCCACTTTTCAAGAGCGGTGATATCAACAACCCATCAAACTACCACACTATTATGGTTAACCCACTTCTTGGAAAACTTTTTGGGAGCATGATTGAATGTAGAATCAGCAAATGGGCAGAAAGTGAAGGTAAAAGAGCAAGAGGCTAGGCAGGTTTCAGACCCAAACACTCCACCTTTGACCATTGCATCACCCTTCGGCACATAATAGAGAAAGTGTAGGACATTTAGGGGAAAGAAGCTTATTGCTGTTTTGTTGACTTCAAGAAAGCCTTTGACACTACCTAGAGACAAGCTATGGAACAAAATGAATGAATTAGGCATCCTAGATGAATATAGAGCAGTAGTGCATAAATTATATGACAAAGTCAGAGCCAAAATCAGAACTAGTGATGGTATGTTCGAATGTTTTGGGAGTGACATTGGTGTTAAATAGGGATGCCCTTTATCCCCTACCTTGTTCGGGCTATACATTGATAAACTAGAAATTGGTTAGACAACATGGAGGGGGATGGTGTTCAGTTGGCAGGGTATGTGGTGAAGCTTCTTTTGTACGAGGATGATCTTATTTTGATAGCAAAAATGGCTCAAGGATTAAGAGATCATTTAGGGGCCTTAGAAATTTTTTGCCGAGAAGTTGGGATGCAAGTGAATATCTCCAAAACCAAAGTCATGATTTTCTCTCTAAAGAGAAAAGAAGAGAATACTACATTCCTTTTCGAAGGCAGCCCATTGGAAATCGTGAAAGAATACAAGTATCTTGGGATTGACTTTCATCATAAACTCAGTTGGGAGACATGTAGAGCGAAAATGATTCAAGGGGGTTGAAAAGCTTCATTTCTACTTCAGAATGGATGTAGAACAACATAACTATGGGATTGGAAAACTAAGAAGACTCTCTTCGGTTTGCTGGTCACGCCGGTGGTTCTTTATGGCTGCGAGGTGTGGGGGGCAGCATATCAAAGTGTGGATGGAGGCAAATAAAGAGAATTAAGAACACTTAATCACAAGCAATCTCAAAGTGAAATCCTCCATTCCTTATGAAATTCATTTGTTAGAAGCCGACATTTTTCAGTTAGAGGCTCTAGCATTAATTCGGTTAATTACCTACTTAAAAAGGATGGAAAACATGCATGATCATCAGTACCGAAAATTGTGAAAGAGGAAGCTCTTAACCATAGGAAGAAAACACAGATGAAGCAAAACATTAAAGGGATGGATAAATGGAAAATCAAGGTGCATGAGTGTCTGAATGATAATGCGGGCATAAAAAAGTTTGTTAGGGAAAAGTTTCAAAGTGCCATGTGGAATAATAACATTGGCAGAAAAAAGGCGTATTACATTAAAAAATTCAACCCAACCGGGGATCACGGCGAGAAAGTGTACCTTGGGGCTGCTATTAAAGGTAAGGCAAGGTTGTTATTGGCTCAATTGAGGACTGGATCCCATCACCTTAGATGCGAGACAGGTAGACGGAAGATGCCCAAGGAGGTTTGGGAGGAGAGGATATGCGTGTTTTGTAAGATGGGAGCTATTGAAACAGAATGTTATTTTCTCTTCAAGTGCATAGCTTACGACAACATCTGAATATACTATAGTTTCATACAAAAGGCGGTCAACATGCATAGTTTGTTTGAGGTCGACAGGATCAAACAAGCGACGAACTTCTTGATTAAGATCCATATCATAAGATTGGAAATGGAAAGAAATATGGAATCTGTTTAGCACGCTTTGCTGATCCCATAGACTACTGTGGTCTTGTGGACGTCATTAAAATCACATTCATTCAAATCTTAGGAATGCAGTCCAAGCTTTCCTCACGCGAAATTTAAAACTGTGCATAACATCCTTGCCAAGGATTTAGCAAGCAAACAAAACAGAAACTCATAAGTTCAGAATCTTTTTTTCATTAGGTTTATGAATTGTGGAAACTGAAGAATTTCTATTTTTTTATTTTCTGTAATCTGACCATTCAAGATAGGCCAGCAATTCATGATTTATGTCAAACCTAAGTCACAAGGTTTGTGTCGCATTAGAATCCAGTGATGAAAAAATTGAGAACAAGTCTTGACAGTTGATAGAAACTTGAAAATTAACCTGTCACTAATCTGAAGAATGTTCATCTGCATTTTTTTATTATTTCTATTTTGGAAAACAAGAAATTAATCTATAAGATCATAAAAAATAGGTGAATATCCACGCTGCTCATTCATATTTGGGTTTGATGGTTCACTAACATTTTCCCAAGGTTCTATATTGCTGGTTTCAGCTGTTAAATGTATATATAATATGTAAAAAATATATATTAAATTGAGAGCAACCATTACTTGCACAAAATGTACTAAATCAAATATATAAAATAGGTGAGATAGATTCAGCTCTACCACTTGCTAGCATTTCCTTTATCATTTACATTTCAATTTAAAGATTGACTCCTCAATCTAGGGCTTGACCAAGGTAGGCCCTTCTCCTCCCCCCCAAACAAAAAATCCATTTTTCTTGTATGCAGGAACAATTTATCGGAATTATGGATTTGGAATTAGAAACCTATTGTCCGAAGCTTTCAGAAGATCTGAGGTCAATTGGACTTCTGCCTTCTAGAAACATGTCAATTTGGGGAACATATACGAGCATAGGTCTACCAGGTCCATTTGTACTTGGAGATTTGCACTTTTCTCAGATTCCTGGTTTTCTGTCCTGATTCCAGATCTGGTTTTAGTTTTTGTCATATAGTTTCTAGTTTGTTTTTTTTAGAGCTGAAAGGTGTCTTCCACTACACATCTTCGAGGTTAGTCATGTTCTCTCCCTTGTCCTTGTGTCTCAGATCTGATTTCTTGCTTTGGTAGGGCTTTACATGTGTTTCTTGCATTTAAACCAATTACCCTAGGTAAGTTAATCAATCTAGTATTTAATCAATCAATCCAATCTATTCAATCTAATCACATTGCAAATCTAAGGTTAATAAATATTGCATGAAAGAGGACTTTCTTGTGTACTTCCTTGATATCATTTGGGTTTAGTATTGACATCCTTTGACCTCACTTGGGTTGTGCTAATCTAACTTGGGTTATATTAAGAGTTATATATGGAAGCCCCTCTTTTTCTTGTATTGAATGGCTAAGTGTGAAGATGTTTAACTAATGAACTCATCTCATCTAGTTTGCATTAACAAATTGATCGCTTCCATTTTTCCCCTAAACATTTTGGTAAACCCGACCGCTTACCCTCCTTTTTGATTTTGGTGTTGGATTCCTTTCCTTAGCTAGATCTACTTGGTTTCATTGTATGCATCTAGTTAGATCTCCTTTTGCATTATCTTCTTTACATTGTTTACATATTGATTTTATTAACTACATTGTTTCATTTCACATATATTTGCATTGTGAAAATACAAAAATTGTATCCTAATTTCTTAAGATTGCATAACATTTTTAAAACAATATAAAAACACAAAAACATTTCTTTCATGGTCATTGCATTTCATTTTCAATGGGGTTGTTATCTTTATTTTCAAGTTTTCTTCATGATCTTCAAGATATTCCATTTCATGCATATGATGACACTAAAGTGTTTTCTTTCATTCCTTCCCATATTTCTTCAAAGCTTCCCCCTCCAAAGGGTAGGCTCTTCAAAGACGATGTTGGCCAATCTTTAGTGACTCCATGAGTCATGACGTTCCTAACCTTGATAATGCCACTATTTGGGATGAGCCCTTGGATAGGGATATTGACTACTTTCTCCCTCATGGAACTGTTTTGAGTCATGATTATTCCTCTCCTAAGGTATGCTTTCTTCCATACTTCGATGATTCTACTATTTGGAATGAACCCTTGGATAAGGACACAAAACCCTCCCTCAAGAAGCAACCTTTATAAAATTGGATGATAACATGATTATTGCTCTTGATGATTAAACACTTCCTATGCATTTCATTGATTTTCCTTCTATAGATGAGGCCTTTATGGGTTATGTTTATCTATCTCCTAAGAGCACCTTAGAAGTGGAGAACCACACCTGTATGCTTTTTTTGTTCGTTTCAAGACACATCTCAAATCAAATTAGGCCTTGTAGAAAAGGATGGCCATTATGACCTCATTTTCACAAATTCAGCCTTTAACATAAGGATCCTAATCATACTGATCCTAGAGGTGGCCGATCAACTCTTTAAGATTGGGGAACCTTATATTTTACACCAACATTCTATACCAAAAGCAAGATCCTTGACTTTGAAAATCAAACACCTTTATTTGACGAGTGTACACATATTGAATGCTTCTTTTTACATTTCAATCTAATTGAAACTAAAAAACCTTATTATTGTATGCTTCATCAAATTCATAAGACTAGTCAATATCATTATTTGCAATGTAAAGAATTCAATTCGTATGGTATGTTTCAAATGAATTGTGATAATGAATGCTATCTTTTTCACGATCATTCTACTTAATACATCTACATTCCTATTATGTTGCTCTTCACTCTGTGACATTGCTAGCTATCCTTTGTGGGTTCATTGTCCTACTTTGGGAGCAACATAACAGTCATTTCCCTTGTCTCCTCAGTTGGGGTGCATGGGCCCTATTTCATTTTCCTATCTATATAGCGGGATCAATTTTCTCCCTTAGTTGACTTGTTTTCCTTTTATATTATGACATGTTTTCTTGCATGCATTGATTGCGTTACATAAGGATTAACATCCTGAGTGCAATCTTATGCTTGTAAGTGCATCTTTGTTATAAAAGATTCTCGTTTAAGGCATATATTGGGCATCCTTTCTTATTTCCCTCAAGGATCCGTTATCTCTCTGTTCCTCCCTTTGCAACCACCAAGTAGGCATAATATGGTATCCTTCCATCTTCCTTTTCATCTTTCTATGGATTTGCATCATTTTATGATGCATTCTTATTTTTTTGGGTATGTAATGCTTTGTTTCATGCAAAATGCGATTGTTTTTGCTATGCAAAATGCGATTGTTTTTGCTTAGCAAATTCTTTCCGTGCCTCGGATTTGAGTGCTTATCATTCAAATAATCATCTATAGCATTATTATTTTTCTATCTACTTCATATGTGAAATGTTTTCTTGCACTTTATCTTCTTGAGAATTATATATCCTATGAGGTATCTTTTTTCTTTATCTCTTTCTCTAAGGATCAACTTTCCTTAGTAAGTGGCATTTATTTATCATGTGACATTCTTTTTTTATAAGGAATTATTGTCTTGATCAGGATTCTCTTACAAGAGGTGTATGTCCTTGATCATTACCTCTTTTTTATTTGCAAAGCTATGCTCATTATAATTTCCCCCTACTATATGATTCAAAGTTTGCCATCCTTCATCCAAGAATCCTTATTTCAATTCGAAACAAGGGGGCTAAATAGGGGCATTCTTGTTCTTCTTCTTGCTTTCTCTTAAAGATGTAATCCTTGTTTAGACACTCTTGTTGAAGGTAGATGTCTTGCCAATAAGATCTTTTCCTTTCAAGGGTCTCTTCTCACGAGTGAAATAACCTTTCACGACTGTCTATTTTCTTAGCTTGCAAGAGTCAACACTCTTTGCTAAGTTTGTGGCATACAATGTTGTTTAAGGATATTTTTTTGTTGTTAGAAGTAGTTATCCTTGATTCTCTTCCTCGTGATATCTATGACTACATAGCCATCATAAGGAGGGGGTATACATATGCCCTCCGTGTACTATATTTTACTTTTTATGTACTTTTAGTTTTACATTGCAACATGCCACTCCCTAATGAGTATAAGTGACCCTTTTCTATCTTTGGGAAATGCTTTCACACACACTTATCTCTATGGATAGTGGACCCTTGTCCATCCACAGAGAATGCAAACATACTCACGTATTGTGGTGATACCACGACATTGATCCATGGGTGTACACACATATACATACAAATGCATGCAAAAGCCACTGATAGGCGCACAAGATTGACTACCAGGCACACAAACCTGTGAGACTATTCAATCGTGCCTCTTTTATATCCTTTTTTGTGATTCACAATAGGACACACAAATCTTATTGGGAAGATATTCATTCCTCTTTCCCTCTCTCTTTTTTCTTTCATGATAGTAGGATAGAATCATGGGGAATATCATCTTTTGTGATGCCTGTCTTTCCTATGTGATCTTCTATGTTTTTGTAGTATTTTACCAAACGTGATCTTAGTGGGTTAGATATTTTTCTTCAGCTGAGGTCTCTCTCACCAATTGATTTGGGTTTTGTACTAAACTCGTTCTTTTTGAAGTCATTTGCTTGTCTTTCTTTTTCCTTTGTTCCTTTTTGGTTTGTTTTTGTGCTCTTGTGCATGGGAATAAAATTAGGATCCTAGGTTTGGGGGCCAATGTCTTTGAGCTTAGTGATGTTCTATCTCTTTGTAATCCATCACTTGCCTCCCTCATCTCTTCTTCTTCCTCCTTTATTAGGAGTATGACTTGCTTCATACTTTTGCTAAAGTGGGGGCTAAATATACCATCTCAAAATGGAAGCACTAATTTTGAGACCTTTTAGCCCTCCTTAGTGTGGTTTTGGTCTTCTCTTCTTCCAATCTTGTTCAAATATTTAGGTTATCACCCATTTCTATTCATGGCCGTCATAGGTGTCATTTTATTACCTTTTTGGCCATATCTCCCAACACATTACCATTTCCTGCTTCTTCCTGGACCATCCTCAAGATGCCGAGATCATCTTTTGTTGGGATAACCTAGGCATAGGTCGACATACCCAAGCCTTTTTTGGTCGTGAGACGAGGATTGCCTCGGGTGTTTAAATTATTTCCTTTGGTGCCTAGTTGGCTTGCTTTGTTTGTGATCCCGAAAACTAGTATAGAAGGGAGCTTAGGCACTTCATTTTCATAACACACACATGTGAGTCATAAGACAAACATATTATACACACTCAAGCAGATCTGTCAAGGCATACTTCAAGCTCTCAAGCATTCATCAAGTCTAATAATTCCTTCTTGCATCATGCTTCTTCCGTAAAGGTGGTAGTGGAGTTTGGATTCTAAGGAGGGGATCTTCCATTCTTTCATTCAAGTTCTTCAGTTCTTCATCAAGCCAAATTACAAGCATTCCCATTAATGAGGTTTTGACTAACATAGTTTCTACTTGACCTTTGTGTTGAGTCAAAGCTATTACATTAACATACTTGATTGCATGCTAAATTCAATTGCATCTACATTGGTAATTATATTTCTCATTGATAGATTAAACTCTACTACTTGCTAGCATTTCCCTTATCATTTCAATTTCAATTTCAATTTCAAGGTCAATTCCTCAATCAAGGGCTTGACCAAGGCAAGCCATTCCTTCCCTGCCCCCCCCCAAAAAAAAAATCATTTTTCTTGTGTACAAGAATAGATTATCGGAATTGCGGATTCGGAATTGAAAGCCTATTGTCAGAAGCTTTTAGGAGATTTGAGGTCAACTGGACTTCTACCTTCTGGGAACACGTTAAACCGAGGGAACATATACTAGTTAGGTCGACCACCTAGAGATCTGCACTTTACTGAGATTTCTGTGTTTTTTCGTTGTGATTCTAGGTTTGGTTTCAGTTTATGCTCGTAAATTTCTTGTCTGCTATTTTTTGAGATGGAAGGTGTCTTCAACTACACATCTTTGAGGCTAGTCACTTTCTCTCTCTTGTCCTTGTATCTCATATTTGATCTCTTGCTTTGGTAGGGTTATACATTTTTTTTTGCATTTAAACCAATTAACCGTAGGCAAATTAATCAATCTATTATTTAATCAATCGATCCAATCTATTCAATCTAATTACATTGCAAATCTAAGGTTAATGAACATTGCATGAAAGAGGAATTGCTTGTGTACTAACTTGATATGGTTTGGGTTTAGTATTGACATCACTTCGTGCCACTTGGGTTGTGCTAATATAAGTTGGGTTCTATTGAGAGTTATGTTTGGAAGCCTTTCTTTCTCTTTTATTGAATGAATAGGGTGAAGATGTTTTAACTAATTAACTCATATCAAAGTGTTTATATTAACAAGTTGATCGCATCCATTTTCCCCCTAAACATCTGCATTATATTATTAATTTATTACATAATTTTGGGTGGAATATTGATGAACATGTGTGTATTGATGACCATATTTGTTCAACAAACAGTTATGACTATGATGAGTTACAATAGAATATGTCTCTAAATCTCAGTGTGTAATGCCCCGCCTTGAGATCTTGGAAACAAGGATAAATATAAGCGAAGATAATTTTTTAAACAAGTATGGATGTACATGACATACAACATACGAGGATCAAAAAGATCGCAACGGAAGACTAAACAAACCTCCAAACACCAACGGATCTCCAAACGCCACTACTGACCAAAACGACTAACCACGGAAGGAAACAAACGATTTCGAATCCAAAAACATACTGAATTCAAAATGCAATTCCAAGGTATTCGAGAACACTATAAAGGGTATCCAAAAAACCTTCAAAAAACTTCTGGTCAAATTGAAAAATGCCCGCTGTTTGCCTGGACAGGTTTTTCCAAAACCTAGGCGATACTTTAAGCCAACACAGTACGATACTTTCCAGTATCGTATGACCTTTCTAATTAAGGCATGCAATACAATCAGGTTTTGGGTGACACTTCTCATGAAGGCATGCGATACTTCACAAGTATCGTACGACTTTTCTCCAAGAGGCGTGCGATACAACAGAGTGTTGCATGATAGAGTTTACAAGGGCGTGCAATACATTCTAATATCACACGATTCTTCTCGCTTGAGCATGTGATACTTTAATGTATCACCCAATGCTGATGCATGGCTGCCCAGAGAAAGCAAGAATTACTGTAAGGACCAAAACGAGGGATAAAATAGGAAATCGAACCTCCACACCGGGAAGTATTGGACTCACAGTCGAGGCAAAGACACTTGAAACAATAGCTACAAGATGGGAACTGCATCTATCTATCATAGTAGTGAAGGGAAAGCACTGAAAGCAACATCGCAATAACTGAACAACCAAACTAAGTACGCGGTTCCTCCCAATTGTAATAGCATCATGAGACCCCATAGGTCCTAGCCATCCCCCGCGCGTAACATCCCAAACTACCAACCAGATCGTCGGAGCTATCCTATGAGGACATCACTACTAAAACATACTACAACATAAGAATAAGGAAATCTATCATGCTTGAAGTAAAGCATAAGATAATCTTACAAATCAAACTCATCCTCTAACATATGCTAAATATCATAAAACAGAAATGCATCAATTAAAACTAACATCATCTAACATGATAACCAAGCATTCCAATGAAAGCATAAATCACAAGGAAGCATACTCCGGAACCCAAAGTACCAAAGTGAAAACATCCAGCAACGATCGTATTAGAATAAAGAACCATCTCTATACACCGGTCCCTAGCAGTGGCGAAGGTAGCTATGCCTCCTAACCACGTGGAACCCGTAGGTCCACTCTTGCCATGTTGATGGAGATAATGATCCAACCACAAACACACATAAAGCAAATGTCCATAGCCAACACTCACGCTAGACAGTATGATGACTGAAACCAAGATCAGAGACAATGCATAAACTACAGGTCCTGGTTAGACACTCAATGGGCTACTAAGTAGGGGTTGACATCATGGAGAGTCGCTGGGCATCGACAAGCCCAAGCTTGGATCGTGCGGCTCAACTCCTCAATGGAAGGCTCTTGCACATACATTTTATTATCTTAAGTTTGATTACCACCCAGTATTTTTTTTAGTAATCACTTATTAAAACTTCTGCACGCCAACCCTCGGGAAATAGACACCGGGTTGTGGAAAAAAAGTCCCCTCCATATGCTACCCTACCTTACCCATGCTTATCCAACGATGAGTGCTTGTAAGCATGCATATTCCCAACAAAACCCCAATGATCATAACTTCCAGAAGTACCATGGGAAATCGGGCCTCGCAAGTCACCCGACAAATGTACGCACATGTACTCGTGTGTGGCGCACCACCATCATGAAGATCATAACACAAGGACTGGATGAGACACAATGCAGAAAATCACTCAACCGAAAATAGGCTCAGGAGGACGGATGCGACACACATCCCAATGCAACATAAAAGTGCCACAATGGTCGGACTGACATCCAGACAGATGATCCAGATCCACGGCCAAACTCATGCCAAGAAAACAGGGCGACACACAAAACGAGGTAAAAACCCCAAAAATTGGAGAACTTTGAAATTAAAACCCATTTGGTCTTTGGGCACAAAAGCCTCGAAAATCCAATAAAATTTGGATTCGGACATCGTATGCAAAAACGGCCAATATAACGGCGTGAAACCCCAAACCCCCATTCCAAAATCAGGAAAATGTTCATACTTGACCAACCGTGCAGAACCAGCAAACAAAAACGGAGGGGAACACTAGTTCTCAGCCTCCTAACAAATTGTTGCCAGAAACAGAAGCTGAAACGAAGCCGAAACAAGAAAACAAGAAAGCCTCTCTTGACAGCAAAAGGGGCTAAAATCGAAAGCAGCACAATAAAAACAATCGCACGCTGAAATTGCCGAAAATCTCGGCAAAGCAAGGTCTACCCGAGCTAGATCCAATGAGACTGACCTCGTGAAGATCCCATGCCCATAACTCTCACAACGAACAAAAATGTGATCCTCCAGAAGAGGATTCTAAAAAAAGCTCTCAAATTTGTGTTTTGCAAAAGTGAGAAGTGAGGAATGAAATTCCTCTTTCCATACTTATTCGCTTTTGAGTGAATAATTGATTAGGGCAAATACCCAGTTAAACTAGCTAAACTTCAAATCCTCCCAAATGAAAACAGGGTATTCCTAGAAATAGGAATTCATCTATTGCAAAGTTGCTAGAAATTAAATTCAAAAAAAATTAAAGCCTGAAAACCCAAAATCACAGAAATTTCCTTAACAACTTTCACGACAATGTGAACCTCTAAATGCACAAACACGCTCACTGGTCTAATCACATAATGCAGACGAGTTTGGATTTAATAATCATCGAAAGGTTTAATTTAAACAATTAAATAAGGATATGTCGACCATACAGAGATGACATTGGTGAAATATGAATAACTGAATCACTAACTCCATGTGCCACTGTTAGGAATATAAATCCTGCACACTAGACACACGATCAAGTGCAATTGCATATAATATCATAGCCGAATCAATAAATGCAGAAAATAACTAATTTAACCATTTATTCAATTTATACCTAATTAATCCATTTACATCACTCACGTTTGCATAAAGCATAATGAAACAAGAATGAAGTAAATCACCATAGGATAAAATCCATCACATGACTGAATCAGAGATATGTCCAAACACCAGATAATCAGATATCATCATAGACCTACTGTCATCTCAAGATGGCATCAACATGCAAATATGATAAACTGAACAACATAGCAGTAAAACATCTATGGTACTGAATCAAAGTATAACATCCAACCCTCAGGTCATCTCAAAGTACAAATAATAAGAGTAACAAGTATCTCTTGAATCAAAATATAACAAGGTACAGATTGCAAACATGAGAGGCACTACACAATGACTACAATTTCTGTCTTGCATCCTTCTCTTCAATTCACAGCCATAAACACGACATCAATTAAAGCACAAAAAATTATTGTTAAAAGTCATTGTTTATGAATTTTTTAATTTTTTAATATAATTTTTTACTTTTCAAGTTTGGTTATACTTGTATTATTTTATTATAAACATAAATTTTTGTATCATGAATGATCCTTATAATATCTACCTACAAACATTTTACTTAACTAAAAATAGTATTTTTTAAAAACTATTTATTAAACTTATTATATATTATGGTTACTATGATATATTGTTAATTTTATTTATTTTAAATTATTATTTTTATGAACATTTAGATTTCTAGATTTTATTTATATTTTCAATTTAAATTTGAAATCATTTTAATTATTCATACCTATTTTGTGAAATTATAATAATAGAAAAGATTAATTAACTTTTAATTTTGAAATATTAAAAAATAATAATATCTTTACATTTAATAAATAAAAATTTAACCATTTAGATATCCCTAATCTGAAAAGACTATATGAACAAAATAAATCACAAGACCTCTAAAAATTGGGTTAAAAGGGTTGTGAAAGGATTTGAAAATATGATAAACTATAAAATGGCTAGCCTTAATAAAAGTTTTCTTTTGGTTTGTTATATTTATGAAAACATCTTTCCATGTGGAGTATTTTATTATTTAAGAGATGTGACAATCTATCCTAGGGTAACTATATTTTATATGCATGCTTAATTACGTCACCAAATTAGAATTTGATGAGCAACATTATATTACTTATGTTGTCCTGCAATATTAGAATTTGAGGAGCAATCTTAAAAAGTGAGCAGCAGACGAACAAAGAGGATTTCTCCTATCTTCTTGCTAGGGATAGTAGAGAATTGATTGTTGATTCGTAAAGATAGCTGATTTACTTCATATAAGAAACACCTTCAACATAATTATGGTGCGTTGAGTATAAAATGGAAGGTCATGCCAAGGTAAACTGTCTCATGACATTTGTCAAGTAATGGGACTTTCCATCAAGGAATGCCTTTATATTTTGAAGACAAGAAGCACAACTTTCTTCACTCAAGTGAAGAAATTAACCTGCCTGACTACACCTCCAAAACCACAAAAAAATAGCACTAATGCATCTCCTAGTGGGTACTTTACCTGACCGAGAAATAACAATGGGCAAAGAAGTAGAATCTAGTATGATGTCAAAGTAAGATCAAATACATTTTGATCAAATTTGTCGTTGAAAATGTAGCAAATGTGGTCATTTCACTAGGGAATGCTAGAATAATTAAAATAGAGGAATCTTGTGTAAATTTTGTGGTTTAGGTGATCACGAACACTGACTACCCATAGCAAAAAGGTATTAACATGTTGGACATAGAGGACCAAGATGAGGAATTTTTGACGATTACTTGATCACAAATGAAGAAGGTAATATATCTAGAGCTTTGTATGGAGAAGGAATGACTCTAGGAAGCCAAAGCAGAAGTAGAATAGGTCATGGTTATAGGAAAAAACACCTCCAATGGATCTAAGTACCTTATTTTGGTCAGAGTTGGAGAAGAACATTGCATGACAAATGCTGTAGACAACCATGCCAATCAAGGTGACAAACCTCCTTCAAACCATGACATAACTGAGAGTGGTAGTTACCAACATGGTTGGTGATGACCAAAGTTGGCAACAAAAATGCCCAAGTAAAGACATGATAGTAGAGTTGCTACCCAAGGGAAATAGTCATTGACCCAATGCCATTGACAATGAGCATAAAGGAGTTGACAATCAATTGAATGGAAATCATGGGGAAGAACTTGATTAACAACATTGTCAATGGAGGCTAGAGAGTCAATGTATTGCCCAAAGATACACGAAAATGCCTTGAGAAGCCAAACCTCTAGCCACCTACATTAATTTGTAGGTACCAATCAACATGTTATCAAGCCATTAGGAATGTTGAGGGCATCGAAGGTGATAATTAGGATGTAATAGTTCTTGTTGAACTTTGTGGTCTTTCTATTGTAGAAGAGAGTGTACAACATTGACTTGGCATCTTCAAGTTTAGAGTCAGAAGGAGGAAAATTTGGAATGGCAGAAGAAAGAAGGGTAAGTGAACTTAATGATGGTGTCCTAGACCTCCAACCTTACTTTGAGGATGAAACAAACTCTTTGAATGGGTCTTTTCATTGGCAAATGGAAGACTATTAGTTCGATTGTAACATGGTGCATGTCGAGGAAATTGAAGAAGGTGACAAAACTGCACCCTATTAGACATTTCTTGTTGAGCACGAAGAGTATGAGGGAGTAGCCATGATGGATGACATGCTAGTCCATCACTTTGAGCAGGACAAAGTGATTATGTACGAGGAGATGAGAATGAAGAAAGTGAACCTAGGAGATGAAGGCAACCCACAAACAATTATGGTTGGAGACGATTGGGACCTAGTGCTAAACATGGGATTGTTCAAAACCTTCATGAAGTACAAGGATACTTTTTCTTGGACCTACAAGGACCTCAAGGGAATGCCAATAGAGTATACATAGGATTTCTCTCATTCTGGGAGCACAACTTGTATGGAAGGGACCCTACAAGATGAATAAGGACTATGCTGCTAAAGCCCAAGAGGAGATAGAAAAAATGTTCGAAGCAGGCATAATCTTCAAGTTTGAGAGTAGTGAGTGGGTTTCTTAATTAGTCATCTCCCTAAAGTAGTGAGCAAATCTGAATATGCGTGTACATCGGAAGTTTGAATGAAGAACCAATCAAGGACCCATATCCAATTCCCTTCACCAACTCAATTCTCAAAGAGGTCACGAGGCACAAGATCTACTTGTTCATGGACAAATTCTTTAAGTATAACTAGATAATTATTGTGGAGGAGGACAAGTTGAAGCCTGAGTTTGGCTTAGAGGACAGGGTATATGCATGCTATTGGATGTCATTTGGTCTATGCAATGCTCCAACAACATTTCAAAAAATTATCTTACACATCTTTGATAAAATCTCGCGTGGTAACTTCAAAGTGGCCCTGTATGATTGGTTAGTCTACAATGACAAGGAGACCCATTTGAAGCACTCAAGGAATGCATGGAATGGTGTGAAGCAACATAATTGGTGTTGAATCCAAAGAAGTGTGGATTCTTGATACCAGAGGGAACACTATTGGGTCACATAGTTTGTAAAGCTGGACTAAAGATTGACCTTGACAAGATAAGAGTAATCATACAGATGCAAGCCCTTCAAAACATCATACAACTAAAGTAAATTTTGAGTCATGTCAGCTACTATAAGAAACTCATCGAAATTTTTGCTCAGATATCTTACCCATTGGACATACTAACAAGCAAAGACTAACCATGCACATGGGCTGAGGACCAAGAGAAGGTGTTCAACAAACTGAATGTACAATTAATTAGCTTACCAATCCTTGCATATTCAGACTGGAGTAAAGAGTTCAGTGTACATGTAGATGCATCGAATAATCGAAGCAACACTTGCACGAGTGTGAACCCAAGGACTGGACAATTGAATATTCTTCAGTAGCTGGTTGTTGTCAAAGGCAGAGAAGAAATGCGCAATGGCAAAGAGAGAAGCACACATGATGGTGCATTTGGTGCAGAAGTTCAGGTACTACTTGTTGGCTACACCATTCACATTCTATGTCATTCACTAGGCCCTATTATACTTGTTAAATGAGCCTGTCATTTAAGGTCGGGTGAGTAAGCGGCTTTTACTATTGCAAAACTGCACATTTACCATTATTTGTTCATCTAGGGAAAAGCCATGCCATTTCAAACCAATTGTCAAGAATGAAGTTGAGTTAACTTCCCGAGGGAGTGAATGAAGACTTCCCAGATTCCCATCCTTTTCAAATTGTAATGCTACCTCCATGGTATGAGAGACTGAATGGATACAAAATCATAAATGAAAGTGTTATAACACTGTGCATTTCTTACAACTGTATTCTCTTATTTGACATATGCACAATGTCACTTGATAACTGTGTGCAATCAAGGTTTTGCTCATTTCACACCTTTATACTCTCATTATATAATTGTCTGCATTTCTACAATTGTCTTACATCATGGGAAAAGTACAGCTGTATTTTGCCATTCACTACGCATACATTTTCATTCAATAGTTGTAAAGAATCATTCCGCAACTATAAATTTTCATTCCATGGTTGCCTGCATTTACATAATTCTCTTTGGTGAAAAGAATAAGAAATGTACATTGTCTTTTCATTTTCATTCTACAGCTGTATACAGTCATTCAGAAATTGTACACTCTAATTCTATAACTGTATGCAGCCCCTTTCAATAGATCTACATTTTCTTTTGACTGTTGTATGTAATCATATATTTTCTCTTTGTAATGTAGAGTTTGTTTTTGTTAAGAAAATTTAGACCATCAGAGGGAATGCACGAGTCTCCCATATACAGTTGAGGGACATTTTGTATGTCCCTAGCTGTCCTGGACATGACAAAACATCCAAGGGATATTAGGCCTCTGGATGGTGTCTTGGAAATGTGTCATTGATTTCCAGAGAGATGGGATGACTAGGGTACACCCTCTGCCATCCCACTGTCCTGAGGACACTGGGAGGGGTGAAGACACTGGTCAGGGGGGAGTAATGCATCTCATGTATTGTAGGTTTCTTTTTTTCAGCTTATTGGCTTGACGATGTGTATGCTTCAAGGTGCACGATAGTTGTTTGCTATAGAAGAGATTTTGCTTAATCACATTTAAAATAGTTTTAAAGTGACATTAAGCTACTCTACCCTTCTTTGAGCCTGCAAGTCCTTTCTGAAAAAAGGTGTATCAATTTTTATTGGTTTTTCGCTGAGTTTCTACAATGGGGGGACATGTAGATGAGGTTGTAGCGGCAGCAAATTTTTTGGGTCAAGATTTTGGGGATGGCTATTTGAATAACTTAAGAAAACTGAAAATACCTGAGATTTTAAAAAATTAAATGTGCTGGATATGCAATGATAATTGCCCTCTTTTATGTTTTTAGCATTTTTCTTTTCCTTAGAAAGTTGCCTATGTTTATTTTTATGCACCAAATTGTAGCAGGTTGTCCAGGTCTGGAAAATAGGACATCACCTGTAGGTCCACAATTCCTTGGAATGTCTAGGATATCATCTAGATCCCTAGGGACTCATTCCTGTGGATCATTGTTTTCCATTGCAAATATTCATATTTAATTGATGTATTAAACCCTATATTTGGACGGTATTGTATAACTTTGTGTGCTATGAAATTTTTTTCCCTTGCTTATCTGTTTGTTTAGCTTTCCAATGTTTTATTTGGAGGATTTTGATATAGGTGTTCTTGTCAATACCCTATGCCTACATTCACTCTAGGAAAAATTTCCATTTTTTGCAAGTACTTGGATTATTTCCTTAGTGCAGGTTCGCAGAATAACATGTACATTGTGCCAGGTCCTTGTTTCCATAAAAGTATAATTTTGTTCCATTTGTGCCAGGTCCTTCTATCCATAAAAGTTTAATTTTTTTAATGATATTTCCATTTGTTTAAATGACTTATATCCTGTAGTATGTACCCTGACAGGCACCATTTGGATACACAAGGAAGGACGTTTTGCTTATTGGTCTGGGGGTGACAATCCTTGGATTTGGTCTAAAATCTGGATTGGAGGTACCCTAAAAGTGCACAAACACTTATTGCTGGAGTATTTTGTGCTTCCAATTCTCACTTTTTCAGATTGCGTTGCACAAAATTGAACTCGCTAACTCTTCGGATGTCTTTTTAAATATTTTCTTGACAATATTTTTGGCTCATTTTGTGATTCAGTATGTTGGAGTAGATTCTCTTAAGGCAGGGAATGTTGTGCAACTGGTGCTGGTTCTTGGGCTCACTGTTGGTTGGATTTTAACATACATATTCAGGGTTTCAACAAAGGACATGACTTATGCCCAACAGCTCCGTGACTATGAAAATAAAGTATTGGAGGTATGTTGATTTATATCAGCTGATGGTTGCTATTATAACATGTTTCAGGGTTTCAACGAATAATATATTTTTGATTAATAACTTTTCTTTATTTTTCAGTCCATGGATTTATCATGGAGAGTTTACTTTGTAAATTTATATTAAAATACCTTATAAGATTGTCTCAAAGCCTTTAACAGTTCATCTTTTCTTAAGAATTTTGCCAAGTTCCACATTTAATTTGTTTGCTTAAATGAAGTGTAATTTGACAATAGGTAACCATTGTGTACTAGTATACAGGAGTCTGGTAAGAGTTCATACTATATTTGTTTTATCATAAGCAGTAATGAAGTGGGCATCAAATTGTATCCTAAATGCATGAACGTCTGAGTATTGAGGCTCTTCTCCTATAAAGATGAAGCAATGCCTTGTAGATATCCTCAAGCCGTGTTAGGGAATAGAAGTCTAATAATTTTAGGTTTTTATCTAAGCCCAAGGATTTATTTACTTCAAATTAAAGGGAAAGATTATAATCACATCAATGTTCCTGTACAAATATACCAAGATCATGAATTTGACTTTTATTTTTCACATTTGCTTTCATCTATGGTTGGTTCAGTTGGATTTTGTTAGGCAATACAATGTTATACCTCTGCGATTAAAGGTGTGAAAGAAGCATTGTTTTCTTGTTTGTACAGAAAGCTATTAAAAGGAAGCTTGTACTTCATCAGCTAATTTTGTTAAAACCCATTACTTTTCATCAACAACAGTGATGTCGTCAAGTATAATCAATAAGAATTGTTTGTCAATTATGTGTATTGAGACTCTTCACATTGCTTTTTCTTTTGGTTATATGGGGAAAATGATGTAGAGAAGTAATAACTATAAAGAGCAATACATAAGTTATAATATTGTCCAAAAAATTACAATTAATGGACCCACTGTTTAGCAGGAATATCTAGAAGCTAGGGAAGGCCAATACATACTCTATTTTTGGTACCTTGCATTTGGAGGGATGCTTGTGCTGATATAATAATTGAGGGCTGATTTACTCCAGGAAGACAGATTCCATGATTATTGTTAGGGTGTCTTTGTGAGCCCAGGATGTGCAGTTATGGGATTTTAGAGCCCGGTGAATGTCTTTGAGGAGGACCAACTTGCCAATGCCACCACCTGTTAAAGAGGA
Source organism: Cupressus sempervirens (assembly GCA_028749045.1). Taxonomy (NCBI): domain Eukaryota; kingdom Viridiplantae; phylum Streptophyta; class Pinopsida; order Cupressales; family Cupressaceae; genus Cupressus; species Cupressus sempervirens. Next base: position 260,907,400 of record CM053785.1, on the reverse strand, counting down.
GAATGCTACGTGAAAAAGAGGCCCATTAGATTGGGCCTTCAAAAATGAATTCGGGGAGGTCATAGTTAGAGCATTGCTCGTTGCATTTATGGTAGTGTGCTTCCTTTCAACATTTTTAGATCACCTTATTAGTGATAGGTGGTGAATACCCTTTGCAATGTGCATCCTAATTATGCAATTCCTGGCTAGGAAAAGGTGCAAACTACCTTATTGACAAAGGAGTTAACTTTAGTAGAGACATCCTTACCTTATTGACAAAGGAGTTAACTTTAGTAGAGAAATCATTATGAGTGATCCAAGATACATGGTGGGAAACAAGTTTGTCCATTTCTAATAGATGGGAAGATTGCAAAATAGGACATGGACCAATGTTATAGCAGTGTCCTCTAAAGGGATGATATTCTTCAAGGTAGTGTGAGGGGCAAGTGCAAGATGCAAGTTTCATTGCCAATATTCTCATAGAATCCATTGAGATGGTGAGGCCTACAAATGTTGTCCAAATCATAAAAACAATGTTAAAAGTTGTAGGGAAGTTGGCTATATAGTGAAGGCCATATAAATCACATTTCTTGAACACCACGTGTAATCCACTCATTTATTTCAATCATGCAAATGATTGGCACACAAATTGACTGGATCAAATAAGTTTATGCCTAGGCTAAGGAGACTCAAATGTTTGTGATGAGTTGTTGAAAGTAATTTATTTTTAATTTTTTATAGTTGATACATGATGTGCATTTTTTGTGCCATTTTAGGTTGTCAAAACATAATTTGCATCTCATACAATCATCCCAACACAACTTACGAAGGCACCAGAGGCCTTGAGTGCTATGGTCATCAACACCTAGTGGAGCGTATGGAGGCAGACAAACATAGAATGCTCCCAAAAAATAAAAGCATGAATCCTAGATGACGGGTGGCAGGATTGCGTGGAATATGTTTTGAGTTTCCCCAATCACATCATGAGCCGGATTAGGTATGTTAATATTGATCACCCATTTTTTTATGATAGTGCGGTTACCGTGATGGAGAACATAAGAACAATAATAGAGGTAAAGGAACATGACCCAATGGATGCAATTTTCAAATGGATGCAATTTTCAAAGTTGTGGAAGAAATTATTGTTGACCATTGGAACAAGATGGCCACTCCCTTACATCTCTTAGCATTTGCATTGTCACCAAGGTTTTTTTTATAGTCAAGAGATACTTGCATTACCAAGGAGTGTGGTACCATTATACATATAGAGATGCAGAGGTTTCTACTAGCTACAAGGTTGCATTTAAAAAGATATACGATAATGATGAATTTTGAAATATTGTCTTGTGTGAGTTTGGCCAATTTGTATCTTTCAAATATCATGATACTTCCACTTAAGGCTCTATTTTATTGCAGCCTCTTGCAATTGAAATTCTCTCCCAAGTATGTATTTTTATTTTTCATTTTATCAAGTTTCATTTGATTATGATGATATCATATAAGAATATTTTATTTAATAATTTTCATTTTAACTTATTAAGTTTTGATTCTTGATATCTAAAATTAAATATAATGTTGTATACAAAATTTGCAAACCCAATACGTTGGAGTACATACTCCATCCACTCGATCAGATGCAATCATTTGGGTGCAAAAAAGAAAAGGATTTGGTCTACATAAACTCTAGCCTTCATCTATTATCACATAAGCAACTAGAACTCAACGAGGGTGTGAAAAGGAATTGGTCTCTAGCCCCCGATTGCAGTGAGTTGCTTGCCACAATTGTACAACTTGCCTAAGTCTTTATAGATGAAAATGAGGCATAGGCTTAGCTATTGCAAGTGACAATCTAATGGCTTGTGGTTTATATGAAGTTGAACTTGATCTTGACCTTGATGCCTTTGATGGAGATGAATACATTAGATATTAAATATGGTATCATTCTTCTTTTCATATTTACAACTTTGATGTTTCAACATGTACCCATAAATTTATATGTATACATGTATGAACAAATTTGTACTCGTACCCATCTCAAGGAAATATTTTTTATCGTAAATCAAATCCGAACTAACAACTTAGTTCTAGATGTATAAGGAACCTAAATTCAACCATGTTTCTTCGAATGCAGTTCTATTATCCACATTCTAAATAGATCTCCATTCCAAAACAAGAATTTCATGATCAATCAAAGAAATGGAACCAAGAGAGAGCAAAATCTAAATTGCTTTTGGAAACACATAACATTCGATGACATCATTGTCATTAGAGATGTAATGCACATTTTTTAATGTATCCTCCAAATAAAAAAAATGTGGAACTAGGATTCATAAATAGGAATGTCAATGAAGTGCATCTAGAAGACTACAATTTTCCAATCGCAAAAATTTAATGGAAGTTCTAAAAAAGCAACATTGAACTCTATAGTATCAACAGGTGATGATGGAGTAGGAGTCTTAATGCATGTCATTTGTTTACATTACTCATCTTTGAATGAAGGGTCAACACAATATGTCTTTTTTAGATTGTACATCCCAATTTTTGACCTAATTTAAAATATAGCCATTAAGGTTCACATGAAGTCAGTTGACAGTTAAATTTGTTATAATCCTGCGAAATGGTAAGATGGTTAGTCGTTACAATTTCATGTGAAGATAACATGCTAGTTGATTATTTATCACTAATTCATGGAATGGAAAAGACAGTTAGCCGTTATGATTATTTATGATTAAATAACTTGTAATGGTAATATAATTTAACTGCAGAGAATTTCCTTGTAGGAAGCACGTTGAAGAGGTGGAAGCATTGTTAGAAAAGAATTGGGCATAGTTGCATCACCATTACTGGGCAAAGGGGTATGACTCATGAATCACCATGGTTGAGGACCTAGCAATTTAAACATCAGGATACAATCGATAGAATCACATAAGCTATTAAATAAACAATTTAAAACATAAAATAATTTAATTAAAATATAATACATACCTCAAAGGATTTTAAATGATCTTTCACCTTATTATTATAATATATATCTATGTACGTACGCATAGATATAAAAATGAAGTGACACCATCATATTATTTTCTTATAATAAAATGATGCCACCTCACAAATATATCTACGTGTACATAGATAAATATAAACCATAATATTTATTTTTTCCGAATTATAACCTTCAATCTTCTTCCATCTTTTTATTCTTTTTCTTGTTTGAAAACTGATTTAGCATTTGGCATTTTTAGCCAAGATATTCTTTATGTTACAGAAGCCAAGGAGTCACATTATTTCTTTGTAATAGAAGTCGAGAGTGAGAGGCGGATATATATCTATTCTTTCATGCACCTGACTTCCATATGTTTTTCTAGCACCCAACTTTTATATCTTTTCAAGCGTCCGACATTTAGTTTTCTATGTTGAACGGTTCTTCCATATGTATCGCCAACTCTTGGCTCTTTTGTTCAAGTTTCGATAAGAAATTGTTCTTCTAGGTGGAGTGTCCTGTCCTTAGCATTGGTGAATTAAGAGGTTGAGGATTTGAAACTCTTGATTATGTAACAACACTTTGATAGTTGTTGCTTGTTCATGCTTTCTGTGATTGAAGAGCCATAAAAGAATTCACCTTTGTGGTCTCTGGGCATTCCCGTGCATTGATTGTATTTTTCTTGTCGAGCATGATTCTGTATTATGATAGTGATCACTCAGGTGTTATTCTGGTTTGAAGAGAGGGAGCCATCATTCAAGTTTTTCCGTAGACCTTCATTGTGGACATTTCCTCTGCGACTATCATTGGCAGAGTGTTGTTTGAATGATTGTTTTACTGTAGGTGTTTAGTGAATGCTTGTTGTGCTATTTCTGTCTTGAGATCATCGAGAATGTTGTGTGAAGATTATAGTTAGTATTCGTATCCTGATTCTCAAGGGTGTAGGATTCATTGTGTAATCAGAGCATTCTGAGATAACTTATCTGTGTTTACTATTCTATTTTATAGCTTAGAGGATTTATTTTTATTCTTTGTTGAAGAACTTTGTAAAAGGATCTGACCTTTTTCCTTTTCGAGTGATAATTTTGGTGTGACTGGGATTCCCTCTAATTGGAGAGTTTTCCCAGGATAAAGTTCTTGTGTTCTTCAATCTCAAGAACACATTCTTCAAATCACAGATTGTGATAAGCTGGAGAATATATATATATATATATATATATATATATATATATATCATAGTTACGGGACTCGTACTCGCCTCTGACTCAGAAAGTCAAAATTCGACTTGGCTAGAACTCAGCAAGGACTCGAAAAATGAAAAAACCCATGAAGTTCAAAGATTTTTAAGGATTTAACGATTTTCAAAATTAATGTACACTGAAAAAAAAACACCTTCCAGAAATTTTTATCTTTTTAAATTTTGAAAAAAAAAATTCAAATTTAAAAATAATTTTTTTTTTTTTTTTGGAGAGTCCTGGGCTCAGGACTAGGCGAGTCCACATGGACTCTGCCAGGACTCGGTTGAGTCAGAGTCCAGAGGCCATTTGTTTCGAGAAGGTTGCCTCTGCCTCGGATTCACAGAGTCTTGTTACATTGAAAAATATATATATATATATATATATATTATTCATGATTCAGTTTAGAATCAACAGACATAGCTGAATTGCTTTGAGATTCCGAACACCTAGGACTCATCGGCTTTATAGCCATAGAAAAGGTGAAGAGGTGAGATAGAATTTGCAATAACATAAAACAGAATCAGATGTGGCATAACAATGTTTGTCATTTTTAAAAAGAATCATTTAATAGCTCATGCTTGATCATGTTTATTGTATTCTCTTGCTGTCAAGTTGAGTGGTGTGATTAGATACCAGGATGCTTAGTGGATGACAGGGTGTTCCATGTCTATTCTGGGTAGGGAGTGCCTTTCTCGTTAGAGATTGTGTGGAGATAAGTTATGGTTTGACATTGGGTGGCTAAGCTCCAGACAATGTTTCCCCTCTTCACAAAATGTCGGACGTGCACCAGATAAAGGCAAGTTATGCATTCAAACATTTGTTGGAAATAGGTATTTTTACTTTTATGATGTATGTTCAAGTAGAAGGTAAGATTAATTGAGTTGTATCATCATTACAATTATTTCTTTAAATGAAAGTAACTCTTATTGTCAATATAATTGGCAATTGGTTAGATCGGTTGATCTAATTGAATGTGAAATATATTTATTTGTGAGAGAGATTATTTGATGGATTGTTAATTCAGTCTTCATTTATAAGAATAATGATTATGAGCATATTTTTTAATCTTATGTTATTGCCACAGTTAAGCAATCGGAAGGAAAGAAATGATTCAGTGGTATTGACGCCCCAAATGATAGAGTGGTATCTAATGCCCTAAATGATCCAATGGTAATTGATGCCCTAATTGATACAGTGGTATCTAAAATAGTGGTATCTGATGCCCTAAATGATCCAATGCTAATTAAAGCCCTAAATGATATAGTGGTATTTGATGCTCTAAATGATCCAATGGTAATCAATGCCCTTATTGATACAGTGGTATGTGATGCCCTAAATGATATAGTGGTATTTAATAGTAATCGTCATTTGATTTTGATATAGTGGTATTTGATGGTAATCATCAATTTATCCTAAGCGATATTGGTGGACTAATCTGGGTGATTGCACAAGCATCCCTACAATGATTTCTTGATTCAAATTCCATGGTATGTAGATTTTAATTTCCATAGTAAATTTATTGATGGTGTTTTTAGATGTTTGTTATAAGTTTTCCATTTAAGTAATTGCAACTGTTAATCTCATTCACATGAACATAACTGATATAACTGTCTTCCTATGAAATTGAAGTAATAACTGTATTTCTTTGAGTATGTTAGTTGTTAATTAAGACTTGGAAAAAGTGTATGTTACATATGGTATCAGAGCGTTGGGTTTAAGGTTGAAACTTTGGGCTCAACACTGCTTTTACTAAGAATGTAATGTTGAAAATAATTTATTTTACATAACTGGATATTATAATCAAGCTGGAAAAATCACACCGGGAAATCATCCAAGAAAGCCGGAGAGGGCTGAGATGATGGTGTGGTGCATGTGAAATGGACAGATGGATAAACTGCAATATCATAAAGATGAAACAAAACTAAGAAATAATATGATTGGCATGTCGAGCGGTGGTGATCGGGTTGTTCATCTGCCCATTTAAATCCTTGGCCAAGGTAGTTTAAAGACATGCTTGCCATCTTTTGATCACAAGAATTGTCGGCGGTGCTAGTTAATAAGGCAAGACTCACCTATTACTGAGCGGACATTCTAAACACCAACATGCTCAGGTGGCAGGACCAAAATGGTACATGTGCCTTATCCCAAGAGGGAGGGCCATTCTCAATAGAGAATGAGAAGATTAAACGAGGTCCAAATGCCAAGGCTTGCGCAATACAAACCAGCTCCTATAATCTTGATGAGATGTTATCTAAAACCCTGATGATGGCTAAATATTTCTTTTCAGTTGAATTTTCCCAACATTTATTTTATGCAATTATATTCATGTTCTTATGAAATGGTAGTAATATTTTGTTATCTATTTTGAACTTGAACTGAAGGAAAAACAAAACAAAATTGTGAACTATGATTTTGAATGATAATCCTTTCAAATGTTGATTAAACAACAAGGTCATTTTGTGCTCTAGTATGGAGTAAACACACTTGCATAATTGAAACTATCAACGCTTATTTATAGATGTAAACTTTTCCTTGAAACAGTTACACTGACAAAATGGGCATGAAAGCCTAGGTCACACAAATGGAAAAGATAAACTTCCAAATATTTACAGGTGAATGATGAGCTACTCGATAAGAACCCTATGTAAATTTGTTTATGATGCTTAGGGAAATAACAAGACATACTGAGTTATATTGTTTATACTGAGTTATATTTGTTTATATTGTTTAGAGATAAAGTATATTTCTGATGAAATGTTATGGTGATAAGATGGGCAAGAAGGCCGAGGTTACATAAATGGAAAAACATGGATTCACTAACCTTTTTTAGGTGATCTGTTAGTTTGCAAGGATGATCTACTCATTAATGAGTGCCATATGCCAGATGGTATGTATAAGTGACTTAAATTATATGATCGAGACCTTGCTAGTTGAAGAATTCCAATTTTCAATACATATCTTACTCTCTGTTATTGAGCCCTGAAAATTCTCCTAAATGAAGATATCAATATGGGAATCGAACTAATGATATGGTGAGTGTCTACATGAGTATGACAGGAATATGAAATAGAATATCCTACAACATGATCAACTCAAGTGATGCTGAGATGACCACAAGTACGGTAAGTGAACTCAGGTGAGTGTGTGTTTAATTTTATAATATCATGCAAGCAACTTTCTGGAAGTATTGAAGTAAAAATACACCTTGAAGTTTTGATCATGGTTTAGATTTTGATCCAATTATGAAAAGAAATGATATCATGATACTATATACATCTTGTATTTGGAATATTCTTTTAGTGTCTAAAATTGCAGAGATCATCGAGGACAATGAAACACAAAGGGGAATGATACATTATATTCCAATTTTAAATGCTTATTTATAATGTTCGTTACAATTTCAAGTTCATCAAGGACGATGAAACACAAGGGGAATGGTATGTTACATCCCAATTTTTGACCTAATTTAAAATATAGCTGTTGAGGTTCACATGAAGTCAGTTGATAGTTAAATTTGTTATAATCCTGCGAAATGGTAAGATGGTTAGTCGTTATAATTTCATGTGAAGATAACATGCTAGTTGATTATTTATCGCTAATTTATGGAATTGAAAAGGGAGTTAGCTGTTATGATTATTCATGATTAAATAACTTGTTATGGTAATATAATTTAACCGCGGAGAATTTCCTTGTAGGAAGCACGTTGAAGGGGTGGAAGCATTGTTAGAAAAGAATTGGGCACAGGAGCATTACCATCACCAGGCAAAGGGGTATGAATCATGAATCACCATGGTTGAGGACCTAGCGACCTGAACTTCAGGATACAATCGATGGAATCACATTCACTATTAAATAAACAATTTAAAACATAAAATAATTTAATTAAAATATAATACGTACCTCAAATGATTTTAAATGATCATTCACCTTATTATTATAATATATCTCTATGTACGTACACATAAAAATGAAGTGACACCATATTATTTTCTTATAATAAAATGATGCTAGCTCACAAATTTATCTACGTGTATGTAGATAAATATAAACCATAATATTTATTTTTTCTGAATTATAACCTTCAATCTTCTTCCATCGTTTAATTCTTTTTCTTGTTTGAAAACCGATTTAACACTTGGCATTTTTAGCCAAGATATTCTTTATGTTACGAAAACCAAGGAGTCACGTTATTTCTTTTTAATAGAAGTCGAGAGTGAGAGGTGAATATATATCTATTCTTTCATGCACCCGACTTCCATATGTTTTTTAAACACCGGACTTTTATATCTTTCCAAGCGTCCAACATTTAGTTTTCTATGCTGAACGGTTCTTCCATATGTATCGCCAGCTCTTGGCTCTTTTGTTCAAGTTTCGATAAGAAACTGTTCTTCTAGGTGGAGGGTCCCATGCTTAGCATTGGTGAATTAAGAGGTTGAGGATTTGAAACTCTTGATTATATAACGACACTTTGATAACTACTACATGTTCATGCTTTCTGTGATTGAAGAGCCATGAAAGAAATCACCTTTGTGGTCTCTGGGCATTCCCATGCATTGGTTGTATTTTTCTTGTCGAGCATGATTCTGTATTATGATAGTGATCACTCAAGTTTAATTTTGGTTCGAAGAGAGGGAGCCATCGTTCAAGTTTTTCTGTAGACTTTCATTGTGGACATTTCCTCTGCGACTATCATTGGCAGTGTTGTTTGAATGATTGTTTTACTGTAGGTGTTTAGTGAATGCTTGTTGTGCTATTTCAGTCTTGAGATCATCGAGAATGTTATGTGAAGATTATAGTTAGTATTCGTATCCTGATTCTCAGGGCTGTGGGATTCATTGTGTAATCAGAGCATTCTGAGATAACTGATCTGTGTTTGCTATTCTATTTTATAGCTTAGAGGATTTATTTTTATTCTCTGTTGAAGAACTTTGTAAAAGGATTTGACCTTTTTCCTTTTCAAGTGATAATTTTGGTGTGATTGGGATTCCCTCTAATAGGAGGGTTTTCCCAGGATAAAGTTCTTGTGTTCTGTAATCTCAAGAACACATTCTTCAATGTGATAAGTTGGAATATATATATAAAATTCATGATTCAGTTTAGAATCAACGAACAGAGCCGAATTGCTCTAAGATTCCGAACACCTAGGACTTTGTAATGTCCCTAACTAGGGACTTCTTCAAATTCTCTTCGTTCCCAATAACTCTCCATATACGTTGTGCCTTGTAGACATATAGAATCATTGACCAGTGCAAAGTGTGAGTGTAATATCCTTGGAGATTGATTATGTCTATTATTGAAGAGATTACTTTTATCCCTAGAGATTTATTGTTCATATAGTTCCTAATCTCGTCTCTAAGATTCTACTATATATTTGTTTTTCATATACTCCATGACTCTTCCAAGCCATTTTCTCCACAATAATCAATTAGTCTTCAATTATGATTACAATCTAAATAGATCTTGGTTATTAACTTATCATGGATTGGATTGATACAAATGAGGTCTTTAGCAACACCCCCTGTTAACTGGAATTAGTTTGGATTCTCTCATGTACCTCCTGGACCACGTAAGAAAAGGTCCTATTTCCAATGAGACACTTAATTGCTTTAAACAACATACTGTATTGCTTGAGACTGGTCAATGGTCTTGTTTCAGACGTTTTTGACTGGATGATGTCATTTGATGTTTGAAGGTATTATATTCAACACACCTGGTCGATGCTCTTTCTTATGTATATACTAGCTAATTTTCCTTGTATCTTCTGCACTCCTTATCACTCCCATTATTGCTGATGTGACTGGTTGTATTTGTTCTATGTATGATTGTTCTTTCCTATATTACCATTTATCGCTCTTTGTTACCTCTATTAAACTCTGTTGTATATCTTTTTGCCTATCTCCAGATATCCTAACGTCTTCTCTAATTAACGTCCTAAGATCTTCTAATGGCTAACAAAGTGAAATCCTCTCTGTACATCTATTTGGCAGATGCAGATGACTCATGTTGTTCACCCCTTCTAATCTAACTCCTTCTCCGCGGGGTCTCTTTGCCTTTTTTTTTGAGATTGTTTATGGTCCAACTCGATTACTCTTGGCTACTCCATTGATCAATCACCTTCCACTCCCTTTCCCTCTCTATTCCCATATTCTATTTCTTTTCTCCATGGTTCCTTTGTCGTTTTGCCACCAGTTCTAACCTCCTCGTGTTTGCCGTAATGCCTTCTCTTCCTCTTCCATGCCTCTCGTGCTTGCCTGTAGTGTGATTATGCTTTTGCTCCCAGTTTGGTGTCTTTCCCTTCAAGGCTGCTTCCTGATGAATTTTTATTATCTTTCCCCTCTCCCGTTTTCTTTTGGGTCCCTTCGTCTTATACGATGTGTTTGATCAGTGGGATATGTTAAAGGGACGTACCTGCTGCTTATGGAATTGATTAATTTTTATTGGTTAATCTATCATTTGCCTTGGTTTATCAATGTTACATCACTGTGTAATGGGCATCGAGCTTAGATAGTATATGATAATATGTATGTGACTATCTAAAATAGTCGATATCCAATCTATAATAATCTTTGAAGACATTGCGCTAGGTTACCTTAGCGAAGTCTCAGACACCATATGAGTTTGTCCAAATCGGACTTAGTATTGGCCACCGAGTCTATAGTGACAACAATAATAATTTCATGGCTCAATACTTGGCCTTTTAACTATAATCTAATAATTTATCAATTATTATTTTATTAATAATTTTATTATGTTTAATAATATCTCTTAGCACCATTTTATTAGATTAAGCTATATCTCATTTCATTGTATTAATAATAAATGATTCTATTTATTTTAATTATTACTATTTATTAGATACTTGTTTCATATTCTTATTTATAACTATCATAAAATATTATCATATTGATTATATTGATCAATATAAGTATTATTAGGTTCTTATTATATTAATAATAAATCATATTATTATTTATTATTTATTCTATTATTAAATTTATTATAAAATCTTATAAATATGGGGACATGACAAATTCACCGACTATATAGCGATGGAAAAGGTGAAGAGGTGAGATAGAATATGCAATGACATAAAACGGAATCAAATGTGGCATAACAATGTTTATCATTTTAAAAAGGAATCATTTGATAGTTCATGCTTGATCATGTTTATTGTATTCTCCTACTGTCAAGTCGAGTGGTGTGATTAGATACCAGGATGCTCAGTGGATGACAGGGTGTTCCATGTCTATTTCGGGTAGGGAGGGCCTTTCTCGTTAGAGATTGTGTGGGGATAAGTTATGGTCTGAGGTTGGGTGGCTAGGCCCCTAACAATGTTTCCCCTCTCCACAAAATGTTGGACGTGTACTAGATAGAGATAAGTTATGCATTCAAACGTTTGTCGGAAACAAGTATTTTTACTTTTATGATGTATGTTCAAGTAGAAGGTAAGATTAATTGAGTTGTATCATCGTTATAGTTATTTCTTTAAATGAAAGTAACTCTTACCGTCAATATAATTGGCAATCGGTTAGATCGGTTGATCTTCTAACTGAATGTGGAATATATTTATTTGCGAGAGATAGATTACTTGATGGATTGTTAATTCAGTCTTTCATTTATAAGAATAATGATTATGAGCATATTTTCTAATCTTATGTTATTGCCACAGTTGAGTAATTGGAAGGAAAAGAATGATACAGTGGAATTGACGCCCCAAATGATACAGTGGTATTTGATGCCCTAAATGATCCAATGGTAATTGATGCCCTAATTGAGACAGTGGTATCTAAAGCCCTAAATGATACAGTGGTATATGATGCCCTAAATGATCCAATGCTAATTAAAGCCCTAAATGATACAGTGGTATCTGATGCTCTAAATGATCGAATGGTAATTGATGCCCTAATTGATATAGTGGTATGTGATACCCTAAATGATATAGTGATATTTAATGGTAATCGTCATTTGATTTTGATATAGTGGTATTTGATGGTAATCATCAATTTATCCTAAGCGATATTGGTGGACTAATCTGGGTGATTGTAGAAGCATCCCTACAATGATTTATCGGTTCAAATTCCATGGTATGTAGATTTTAATTTCCATAGTAAATTTATTGATGGCGTTTTCAAATGTTAGTTATAAGTTTTCCGTTTAAGTAATTGTAACTGTTAATCTCATTCACATGAACATAACTGATATAATTGTCTTCCTATGAAATTGAAGTAATAACTGTATTTCTTTGAGTATGTGAGTTGTTAATTAAGATCCGGAAAAAGTGTATGTTACATAGATATCTTGATGCAATGGGAGGATTCCAATGTTTTTGGTGAGCTCAAATCTCAGTTTCAGTGGGTTTCGACAACAGTTGCTGCTTATAGAAGTGCTTGCACGGTGTTGATCTTTATGGGTTTTCCTAGGTTTTTCTCTTTGGTTGTCAAAAAACATTGCTATTTATAGTAAGTGCTTGCATGACACCAATTTTTCTGGGTTTGTTCCTCTTTGGCCTTTAGAGAACCTGCTATTCATAGCAAGTGGTTGCATGACATTTATCTTTCTGGTTTTTTTTGGGTTTGTTCTCTTTGGTTCTTATGAAACATTGTTGTTTATATTATGTGCTCTTGTTAGCATCAATTATCATCTGCCAATTACAGTTGGTTTCGGTGTGTTCGATTCACCATTTGTAGTTGTCTTGGCAAGTTTCCATAAGCTGATGTAAATTATTTTAAAATTTTTACTAAGCTGATGAAAAGTAACTTTTTAATATTTTAGTGAATTAAAATTTTGAAAAGTGGGTATCTAATTGGGTCTCTTGGGCTATGGAAGACATAAGTTGTTTTTAAAAGTTGTATGGGGACCTTTTCTTGAGGGATTATTATATTTGAATATTTGAATCTTCCCTAATTTCTCCCTCCAAGCCTTTATCTTGCATTTGGGCTCTCAATCTCTCATACAGAGTGGACACACGTGTTGTTGGAATGAGCAAAGTCCTTTTGAAATTGAATGAGAATGGAAACCCTTGTCAAATACACTTGTCTGGGTGGTGAATGCTCCTCTCTAGCTGGTTTGTTGTTTTCACATAGGAAATGCATTGGTTTTTGTAGATTTTTTGTAATTGGCACTTGAAGAAAATGAAAATATACAAGATATTTTGATTGTGCATTTGTGGATTTTATTTTTGGTGATTAGCAAAGAATTTTAGGTGTATTTTGGTTGTGTTTTCAAGTACTTCTAATACTGGTTATCGACTAAGTATTTAGGGTGAAGCTTTAATTGCAGAGCCTTCTTTTGAAATCTAAAAAATAAGCATGAAAGAGTTAATTTGTGGGTGATTAATCAAGGCCATCAGGATACAATAGTTGTCTCAAGGGCTTTTGCTATTGGGTTTACCTTGTGGAGTGACCATGGCAAGGTTATGAAGTTGGTTTCATGCTTTTCTTGGCTATGGCAACTTTTCTTCTTTTCCTTTGTTCTCTGACCTTGTGAAGTGCATTTTGGCATCTTGGTTGAGCAATTTGGACAGTTTGCAAGCCAGTTTGGTGGGAATCATTGATGAACCTGGTGCCTAGTTTTACTGTTGCAGTCTTTCTGAGCATGATTCCAATTTGTAGATGAGATTCTCAGGTGTTTGCAAGGCTGAAAATTCATTCTGTGCAATCAGGGGTAAGTGGAGAGTTTCTTTTATTTGTTTGATGCCTTTGAGCCTTTCCCAATGACAGTGAAACGATGAATTTGAGACCTGCTGTTGACTGTTCACCTGGACTGCTGTGATACACCTAAAATCGCATGTAATACTTAAGATCTGAGGTATTTTGAATGTGAAGTAGTTGGTTGTTCATCATACTGCTTTGATTTCCTAATTTTGTATTTCATTGTAACGGCAATAAAATCACGAACCAGTAAGCATTCGAAAGAAGATTGCTAATAATAAAATATCAAATCAGAAAATTGCATCAGCAGGGAAACCTTGTTTGCATTATCAAAAAAATAAAATTTAACACTAATGCTCTAGCAGTGACCTTTCATATCTTATGTTGATTTCGACTTGTTTGGCAAAACAAATGAAAAAAAAAATGTTTAGGGTTGTGTGTTACAAAAGTGACTTTTTTTCATCTCAATGTAAAAATATAAAGTGGGCCACTTTTTATGAGTGGGATAATGAAATAAAGGAACATAAAATTTATAAATTTTCTCAAAGATGATACAAAAGGGGTTGGGAGTCAAAAACATTTTTTTTATTTGTTATTTTCTTGGAGAGCTATGAGAGCTTCTTTTCTCAATTTAGCAAGCCTAGGACAAAAAACCTTGGTCTTCTTTGTTGAAATAGATGAAAGATGAACCCCACAGCTCCCAAGAATCACCTACATGCAAACACCTGTCACAGAAAGAGAGAAGCAAAAGCTATTGAGGTTGGAATTCCCAGATCCATAGAAGAGACATTCTTGATGAGCAAAAAGAGAAATTACTATCATTAGAAGTGAATTTGTTAATAATTACAAAGAGAGATCGTCCTTATAAAGGAAATCAAAACCCTAAAATGGTCTAACCTAGGTTGCATCATAATAATTAATAAAAGAAGTAATTATTAAATGCCTAATGTTTAGCTTAAGCGAACTAGAGTTAATTAGGAAATATCTAATTACTCTAACACCCCTCCTTAAGATAAACCTAGGAAGTAGCTAAAAACCTAGAAACTACTACAGAAAGTAGATTTGGCTCCCGACAACAAAGTTTGAGGAGGTACCCAAGCACAACCAAATCTCTGAAAAGAGGAGAAATGAGAAAACCACAGGGGAAAAACCCTACTCCAAAAAGAGATGGAAATAATGCTGAAAAGAACTAGTGAAGGACTAAAGAAGCCTCCAAACTAGGGAATGTCCCAGAAGATAGGAACAAAAGATGATCATGAAGAACACCACTAAAGTATGTAGAAGCTGCAAAGCTCTGTCAAAAGTAACTGCTGATCTTAAGAATCTCCACTGAAATAGAACCTGACTAGGTAGAGAAGACTATAATCTACATCTAATTAGGAGGCACACAAAGGCAAACAACTGAACTCAAAAATACAGATGGCATGAAACACTAAAGCCTGAAGAGCTGATCAATCGAACATGGAAGGTCACAACCCAAGTAGGATCGAAAAGAAGAGTGTCTATATGGTAAATGATCCATCTCACCGAAATGCATAGGTACCCAACTACTGTATCCACCTAGTACATAGGAACAAATATTGAATACATAGCTCACTCCATCGAACCAAGGAAGCACGAGAAACAACAGAAGAACCCCTCTAATGCAGACAAGGGTGAGGTGACAGGCAACTAGAAAAGTGGGCCACAAGAACTGTATGTCAAAGAACCACAATCAAGATACACAAAAGAGTACATATGTGTGTATTGATGAAAGATCCCAAAATGATCTTTTCACTGAACTTCGGTAAATTTTAATTAAAATAATAGATTTTCCTGTGCTTTCCTTGCGGTCTTAGAGAATTAGATAGAAGTTGCAAAAAGATTGTTTCTTGTTTTTTATAATTTTTAGATATAAGTAAAAAAATAATTAAAAACAACAACAAATAATACAATATTAAGTCAACCAGAATAGTTAGAAATCGTACTAGGCAAGATATGTAATCAATATGCCAGCAAAGGTGTTTACAAACAAAGAATGATGATGCCAGCTGCAAGAATGGACCAGCCATGCACCAAAGGGGAGAGATGGCTGACATAATCCAACCAACAAACCACATGCCAGCTGAAAGGCAGTCGTATGGTTACCATAGTACGCCAAGGCAGCAAGAAGATCCCAACATGCCAAAAAAGACCCCCAACGTGCAATGCACAAGCACCCTCAACGCTGAACTTAACAATCTTTGTCAACTGCTGAAATAATACCGTAGAATGTTGCTGAAACCACCTATTGAGGTTTGCGTCCCAATAGCCAGGCTCTAGGGTTTGCATCGTAGATCTCTAGAATTGCTCCTTAGAGAAAAATCGCAAATACCAAGAATGAAGATGTAAAAGATAATGAAAGAATGAGCCAACATCTCCTTTTATCTCCCTCTCAAAGCTAATCGAACACTAAAGGGAGAATATGCCTTTACCTTTATTATCTAATGACATCTTCTTTATTAAAAAGTCTTTATGTATAGGAAAAACACCCCTTTCCTCAAATAACATAACTCTAGGTGCTCGAAGGTCTCTAGATGATGAAAATAAGTTATAATAATTCAAGACCTTTCCAATGAGCTATAACACATAGGCCTGCCTGACCATATGAAGCCAAAATCCCTTTGTTACTCCAACTAGTTATATAAATAGCTTTATTTTAATTTATTTAAACACAAACTTAGGAAATATTAAAAATATTTCCTTTTATTCAACTGGAAAGCCAAACCAACTAAATAATCAGTGAATGGGTCTTGTCACCTTCCTGTGACTGATGCCGGGCAATGTGGGCCAATTGGCAGGCCCATCCCTAAAAACTAGGGATGCTCCTAGAAACTAGGGAATATACTTTGTCACCCTAAAACTAAAACTAATATACTGGTCCCGAGGAGCCTCAAATCTGATCATTGCCACAACCTCCTAAATTTTAGGAAAATCCCTAAAATTAACGAACTACTCTGACTGGCTCTCAAACTGACTGTAGAACCAACTTTGGTCACTAAGTATCCAGTATGAGTCTCTATCCACCATTGCTAGCCTACAAGACTCCAATAATAGGCCAACTCTCATGACTCTGCTAGTCAGACTAGAGAGGGGCCATGACAGTCCTCCCCTCTCAGAGATGCTTGCCCACAAGGAATTGAAATGTTGAATGCTGCAAAATGGACTCACCCTCCCAAGTGGCGTCTTCTATGGGTAGACCTCTCCAGCTCACCAAGTACTTCCGAATCACCCTACTCAATTGTCTCTCCCTGACCTCCAGAATCTCCTAAGGGTCCAAAGTCAATTTACCCTCTTCATGCAAAGGAGGTAAAATGCGTGATGCTGCAATATGCTGCCCCAGTGCCTTCTTTAGGCATTACACGTGGAACACATTATGAACCCTACTATCTGGTGCTAACTTGATCTCATAGGCTACCTCTCCAACTCGCTTGAGTACTTTGTAAGGTCCATAAAAACAAGGCTTGAGCTTCTCAGCTCCTCCCCGTTTAAGGGTGCTCTGTTTGTAAGGCTGTAGACGAAGGAAACCCATGTTACCCACCTCAAATACTCTCTCCGTCCTATGTCGATCAGCGTACATCTTCTGTTGATTCTAAGCATGCTGCAAGTTCTCCCTGAGAGACCTCATGATATCTTGATTCTCCTGCAACCAATCCAGTGCCAAGGGAACTCTGTTGTCACTGTCGCTCACTATGGCTTTGGGGAAACCATGGAGTCTGAATATCTCTCTGAAAAACAACTCGAGTACTTGTGAAGTTGTGAAGTCCACTGCAATAGGAAAGAAGTGGACATACTTAGTCAACTTGTCCACCACAACATAAATATAGTCCTTCCTTTGAACTCGAGGAAGACCTGTAATGAAGTTCATAGATATCCCTGTCAACTTCTGCTCTGGTATAGGCAAAGGTTGCAACAATCCAACCAGAAAAGTATGCTCTGACTTGTTCTGTTGACAAGTCATGCATTCACGAACATGGCGTAAGACATCATCCTTGAGACCCTTCCAAGAGAATCTCTCCCGTATCGCCTTATAGGTCTTACCATAACCCAGATGTCCTGTTGTAGGAGTATCATGGTAAGCATGCAAAACGTGCTCCTTCGATTGTGATTCAGGAACAAGGTAGGCCTTGCTATTGTAGTAGATGACATCATCCACTACACTATATCCGTCATCCTGTGTCAACCCATCCATGATCTCACAAGCATGCTGATTTTTGGAATACTCAACTAAAAGTTGAGCCTTCCAGTTTGCCGAAATCTTGCTCAATGAACATAGGGCAGCAAGTGATGGCTTCCTAGAAAGTGCATCAACAATAGTGTTGTTCTTCCCCTTGATGAACTCTATGTCTACATGAATGGCCCTGCCATCCTGATGTGTAGGTATTTTGGACTTCACAAAACAATGTGTAGCCCAAAGCATGTCATCATGACGAATAATAGTCTCCAGCTTGCGGGAAGTTACTTCTTTAGGACCACCTTCTGAAGCCGCCCTCAAGATAGTCTTCTTCCTTCCAGAAAGAAACTCTAGCTGCATGCAGTGTTGGTCAATAATATATTGCCCAATACCCTGTAACCACTGCATGCCCAAAACTACATCATAATCCTCCAGCAGTAGCATATAAAACTCTTTTGTTAGAGTATAGTCCCCCATTTGGATGCTAAGCTGAGGAATTCTTTGAGTATAGCTCAACACGACATTATTTGCAACCTTCACTCCAAAACCAACAAACTCCTCGGATTGGAACCCATGCCTGTCAACTAGGTTCTGGTCAATAAGTTGTGCGTGGCACTTGTTTCTACTAAGCTCATAACCCGCTGGCCTCTCAATGTACCTTTTAAACGAAAGGCATGAAATCTAGGATAATTGGAGAGAGTCGCCATAGTCACTTTAGCTGACGCCAAAGGCTATGGAGTGTCTAACTCTAACTGTGGGTGTTCCTACTCAACCTTCTCCGGACTATCCTTAGTATCAGTATCACGTATCTCTTGATCGTCCATCTCAAATGTCACCTCTATCAAATTAACCTTGCCTTTACCAAGGCAACGATGTCCAGGCACCCATGGCTCCTTACAGGAGAAGCATAGTTTCTTCCTCCTCAACTCATTCCTCGACTCCTGGTCCATCCTGGGTGGTCTAGAAGGTGGTCCCCCTCCGTCCTAGGAAGTGTTGGCCTTCTGGGGAGGCCGAGAATCCCTAATAGGTTTCTTATTTGCCTAATAAGGAGTAGGAGGGGTGTCTAGTCTAAATGTAACATCAATGACCTTCTTGAGGGTGGTTGGCTTGAATGCTTGTACCAGTCCCTTCAGCCTGTCCTGCAAACTCTCTATGAACATCACACAACGATTATGAGACATGTCTGGAACCATGACTGCAATACGTTGGAGCTCATTCACAAAAGACTCCACGTTCCTTGTCTGCCTAATATGTGCCAACTCTCGGTAGTAAATTTTTGTGTCTTTACATTAAACCTAGCAATGAGTTGCTCAGTGAATTCAGCATAGGAGTGAATCATGGCGTGATCTTGGGTGACCAATCCATGATGCCACCAATCATAGGCAACCCCTTCTAAATGCAAAACCGCAAACTGTATAGCCTCTCTCTCAGGCATAGGTCTCAATGATAAATAGATATCCAACTTGTGCACCTAGGCTTGTGCACTCGTATCACTCATGCCATCATAGGTAGCTAGTGTTCCTAATGGCTCTATTGAGGTCATAGTTCTGTTGTGGTCTGTAGCCCTTGTCTCCTCTGAACCTGGTGTTATCCCTACGCTATGCACAATACTGTGGAAAAGGAAAAACATCCCTAACCTTTGGGGGTAGGGCTCTCCACCCAGTTGTAGCTGCCATGATTGAATTCTGGAATCCAATCTCAGGTGGCTCCACCTGTGCTGGCTGATCAATTTGCCTAAACTGAGGCAATAATGGTCTATCCAGAGTAGGAATACGTGGACGTTCCTGCCTATGGGAATGAAGGGAGCTCTCTACTGAGACATGGGATTGATGATTGCGCTCGCTTCTCGCAACGGAAACCGACCTGCTCCTTCCTTGTCTTTCCTATCTACCTCCACGTCTATCCAATTCCATTTGCTCCAGGGTCTCCTGTAATCTGTCCAGTGTCTGGACTATCTTGGGTTGCGAAACAATCAGAGTTCTCATGAACTCTCTCTCCTCTGCCTTTGTAGGTATGTTGTCACCAGCAACACCCTGTGCCTCACCCATAGCTAGTGTCTTTGCATCTCTGGCGGCCTCTACTCGCCACTGGTTTCTCCTGTGCTCTTAAAACCTGTGTATTTCTCCACCAGGATGCATAGAAGATATATAAAAATAGATGCCAGATGCTGAAATGAATTATCAAACCCTTTTCTGTAACCTGTTGTGATAATTTCACTGAAACCTTACAGGCTAGCAAGATTCAAGCTCTGATACCACTGAAAGATCCCAAAAGGAACCTTTCATTGAACTTATTTAAATTTTAATTAAAATAATAGATTTTCCTATGCTTTCCTTGTGGTCTTAGAGAATTAGACAGAAGTTGCAGAAAGATTGTTTCTTCTTTTTTGTATTTTCCAGATATAAGTAAAACAATAATTAAAAACAACAACAAACAATATAATATTTAGTCAACCATAATAGCTACAAATCGCACCAGACAAGATATGTAATCAGTATGCCAGCGAAGTTGTTTACAAACAAAGAATGATGACACCAATTGCAAGAATAGACTAGCTACACACCAAAAGGGGAGAGATGGCTGACATAATCCAACCAACAAACCATGTGCCAATTGAAAGGCAGCCATACAGCTGCTATAGTCACGCCAAGGCAACAAGAATATCCCAACGTGCCAAACAAGACCCCCAATGTGCAATGCACAAGCACCCTGAATGCTAAACTTAACAATCTTTGTCAACTATTGAAACAATAATGTAGAATGCTGCTGAAACCACCTATTGGGGTTTGTGTCCCAATAGCCAAAATCCCCTTATTACTCCAATTAGCTATATAAATAGCTTTATTTTAATTTATTTAAATGCAAACTTAGGAAATATTAAATATTTCCTTTTATTCAATTGGAAAGCCAAACCAACCAAATAATCAGTGAACGGGTCCTGTCACGTGCCTGTGACTGATGTTGGGTAGTGTGGGTCAACTGGTAGTCCCATCCCTAAAAACTAGGGATGCTCCTAGAAACTAGGGAATATACTCGATCACCCTGAAACTGAAACTGTATACTGGTCCCAAGGAGCCTCAAATATGATCACTGTCACAACCTCCTAAATTTTAGGAAAATCCTTAAAATTAAGGAACTGCTTTGACTAGCTCTCAAACTGATTGTAGAAACAACTTTGGTCACTGAGTATCCAATATGAGTCTCTATCCACCATTGCTAGCCTACGAGACTCCAATAATAGGCCAACTCTCATGACTTTGCCAGTCAGACTAAAGAGCGGACATGACCACTGAGGTGATCAATCTCAGACACGGCATGAGGCTAATGTCACAGAAGGGAAACTCATTGGACAAAAGAGGATGGCAAACACAGGCAAAACATCAACCCTCCATGGCACTTTGATCATGAGTAGTGCATGTACAATAAGGCACAAGATATAATGAATCCCAAGAATACAATAGTTTGCATGAGTGTCCTCAGATGACATTGCTCAAATCAGAAGATGAAACAAGGCAAAACTACTAAAACGAAAATACAGATGGAATATGGCACTTTATCTGAATGCGTTTGCAAGAATGCATACAAATGATGTCTAAATAGACTAGGAGAGACATAAGACTAATACAATAGATAGTACAAGTCATGAGGAATCATCTCAAGCAATGAAATTGATCCTCGAACCTGAATCAACCAAGATATCCACCAGAATGCAAAAATGCAGAAGATTGAATAGAATGCGCTTGGAGCAGAATCTGGAAAAACAACCAACATCACTAGAAAGAGCTCAGAAAGAAAGAATTCCCAAATTGGAGATCGGATGCTCAAAATGTCTCCCGAAGTGCAAAACTGTACCCCTAACTTTGACAGTAGAAAAAGCCATCAAAAAAGCATCAAAACTGAAAATCACTTGTACCACTGTGACAGGTTCAAAACTAGCTTTCAGACGATATCTCGTTTGCAAAAAAGGGAGTTCGTATGCTTGAGATATGAGCAAAAACAAAAAGGTAGGTCCAAACAGAGCTTGAAGGGCAAACAGGTTGATGATGCAGTGCTGACATGGTGCTGATGTCAGCAAGTGACGAGCCCAAATTTGATAATCAAACAACCGTTGAGACAAAAAATGCCTGAAACGACCCCTGTCGGAAAAATATGCAACCGTCGGAAACAAGCCAGAAAACTAAGGGCTGGTGCCAGATTAAAAAAATTGGTGGCCAATAAAGCATGTGTTAATTGGTCTAAAGTTTGTAAGATTTTGTGTGGGGCCTGCTGAACTCATAGATGTTTACCAAATCACGCCAAATCATGGGTGAATATAGACTATGAAATCCACAAATCATGGCAAAACATGCCAAAATAAAGCTCCCACCTTAAAAAAAATCATGTACGATTTTCAATGCTTGAGTGTAGGTCTTAAGTTAGAACGAGGGAGATGTGAACATTTCCCAAAGAACGCCATGTCGCCTGGGTTGAAAGGCATAGACGGGTCCACAATCCGCACACACAATCTAGCATGTTAATTGGAAGTAGCGGAACAAGCCTGAGAAGCAAAACAATCTTGAAACCAGATCGTTGAATTGCTATAGCAATAGCCTGAAACTGAGGATAGTCCTTCAACTTGGAGACTACATAAGACCTTCCGATCATTTTACCAACAATGAATGCAGCTGTTGCAGCACTTGTGGACCCATGAATCCGCAATAAAGCCAACAGTAAGTCCATAAAGATACCCACCTCCAAGTGTAAGGATAGATGTTGGAACAGCAAGGATCGTCAACAGAATATAAGCCACTACCTTGCAAGTGGGCACAAATCACGGATCAGATCTCCAAAAAAGGGCCAACGCACATCTCCAAAGATTGTAGGGGTGAGGTGATTGACGTGGGCAAGTGCCAAATAAAAGACACAACTCCAAACAAAGCGCTGCTTAATGGCACAAAATGTGAGGCAGGTAGATCAAGATTGAACCCACCAATCATGGTAATCCACAAACATCACAGGTCCCCATAAATCAATGCCAAAAATAAATGCTCTTGGCATGCGTAGAGATCCATGGTGGAGTTTGGTGGGTGCTGATGTTGGGGGACTTGGGGGCAGAAACAAAGCATGACTCTATAATCAAGATCCCAAAGCAAGAAATTATGGCCATTCAAACATAATTCAAGGGCCAATCTGGTATCCTCCAAGGCGTGTTCCAA
Organism: Cupressus sempervirens; assembly: GCA_028749045.1. Lineage (NCBI taxonomy): Eukaryota > Viridiplantae > Streptophyta > Pinopsida > Cupressales > Cupressaceae > Cupressus > Cupressus sempervirens. The sequence goes on along the minus strand of CM053785.1, from coordinate 260,884,166 downwards.
TCTTTCCAAGTGAAATCATAGGCAGAGGTCCCTTGGGGGATGAGCGTAGGGCCTTGGGAAGCGGCACAAGCCTATAAAAAAAGACCCTTCCACCAAATACGTGGCATTCTCCTCCAAATCGAGTGCTGAATATATATGCCCCCAAAAATGACGCAGGTCATAATGGCATGTGGATAAAGGTGACTCAAGCAGTGAGCTAGGGCACGGAGGTAGAGGAACTACCAAGTGGTGCTATTAGAGACCAAAGGAAGCGTGCAAGTACAAAAAAGGTTCTCTAGTGAAGCGATTCAGGCCCAAGACAGATGTGATGTCCAAAACAAAAGAATCGCCTCCAAACCTCCAATAAACAATTAAGGGCTCGTTGGAAAAAGGATGGCCCTCCAAACTAAAAGGCCACTCATTCAAAACACACAGACACCCCACCTTCAAACAAGCGATTTTGCAAAAACATTTTTTTGATAAAAAAATGTTGTTGTCTAGATTTGCATGCGCAGGTCAAAACAGCTTGGGTGCAAAAAATTTTTGCTTCAGATTTCAATAGTGTCCAAATTGGACATATTTTATATGAAAATGGGCATTTTTGAGCGCTTCGAGCTCAACGATGATGTCTGCCAAATCTCTCAAGAACAGAATAGGGGCATGAAGATCTGGAGCTCTGATACCATGTTGAAGTTTTCATCGACCCCATAGCTCCCAAGAATCACCTGCATGCAAAAACCTGTCACAGAAAGAGAAGCAAAAGCTATGGAGGCTAGAATTCCCAGATCCATAGAAGAGACATTCTTGATGAGCAAAAAGAGAAATTGCTATTATCAAAAGTGAATTTGTTAATAATTACAAAGAGAGATCGTCCTTATAAAGGAGATCAAAACCCTAAAAAGGTCTAACCTAGGTTGCATCATAATAATTAATAAAATAATTAATTATTAGATGCCTGATGCTTAGCTTAAGCAAACTAGAGTTCATTAGGAAATATCTAATTACTCTAACATTCTTTGTTGATCGGACGAAAACCCATATCAGCCAAACTTGGTGGATTCTCATAGGATTCATGGATGCATTTGATCAAAAAAATCTAAGGATTTGTTTGCAATTGCCAACTTCCATACTTCAGGTACAAATTAATTTCACGTGTGCCAGTAAAAATAAGTTTATCTTTATGAGACTACAAGGAAAGGTTGTATATAGAAAATAAATAAATAAAATAATAATATATATTGAAGAAACTGGATTCCACCCAGCTGTACATATTTCAGCTCCATATGGAAGCTGTACCACTTTAAACTAGTTTAAAGTATAAAGAAATAGTTTGAACTTGAAGCATTGAAGGAAAGGATGGAATTCATGTTTGAAGGCTCAAAACTTCAAAAGGCTTTGGGAAAATTCAATTGCAGCACTTAAAAGGTCAACAATGTCAGCAAGCTATGAAATTAAATAATTTAAACTTGTCCTTGGCTGTTGTACATTATGCTAAGTATCTGTACAAATTAGGAAGGGCCAATGCATGTTGTTTGAAAGGCTTAAAGCCTATGAAAATGCCAACCCAGCTATTTGGTGAGCCAATAAAGTCAAGCAAGTTATTACAGGTGTTGTTTATGCCTTTGAAAGCAGTGATACTTCCTCTAAGATTGCTGCACCTCTTTGGGAGAGGGTTTTACATGACGGAGAGGCATAAGGAGGTATCATAATAAAAAACCTAAATATATCAGCAGCACTAGAAATTGCAGAGGTGGAAGTTTGACCAGTCAACGGCAGGCTTGCAGGCAATTCAAACACCTCAAGCACCTCAAAGCATTTGGAATAGAAATTATTGATTATTTTTTAATGTGATTATTTGGAGCATATCAATTTGTATCAATTCAACAGTTGTGAATCGAAGAAATATTACTATTATATCTGGAATGCTATTAGATAACTATAAGATTACTTGCAAAGTGTTGCATAAATAAATTGAAGGCTTTCAAAAAAGTTCAGGGTAGAATCTTGGTGGGGTTCTTACATTGGCCTTATAAGATAAGATAAGATGACTTTATTAATGTCCAACAAAAGACCAACAAGAGGGTCCAAGTGACTGTAAAAACATGACAGAGAAAGTGTACAGCAGGAGCACCAAATGGTGTCTAGCGAAAGAAAACAAAATAACAAAAGCAAGAGCTCGCAAACTAAACCACCCCACTAGCTACCCCGAGCAACTGAGAAGAAATCAAGAATAGAAGGATAGGCCTTAGGGCAGGAAGATACCCCAAGCCATCACTGAAGACCTCTGGAAGAAGAGAAGGCTGTAGCTGCGGGAGGATCTACAAGGATACACAATCATGAGGGGCCCAGGCAGGGATTCAATGAGGCTGCTAGGCCCCCTGTGTAGGAGAGACCTCTATGAAGAATGAGATGATGAGCTGATCTAGGTGCGGGCTTGTGGAGAAATGTTGTTGTAAAGAGTGGTCCCAGAGCCTCAAGACCTCCTTGAAGATAGAGAGTGAGGCACCTTTGGTCTATATATTTGAAAAAGGAGGGGAAAGAGTAAGTCTCCCTAAACAAGCAATAGAACCTCCCTTTGATCTTACAGTAGACGGGGCAACAAAAAATGATGTGCACCTCCATCTCAACCACCTCCATATCACAAAGCTAGCAGATCCTATCATCCTAGGTAAATGATTATCAAATTCAATGTGAAGCCTATGTGAACCCACTCTAAAGGAGCCAAGAAAGATACAGAGCGCATGTGACTAATGGTGGGATAAGTAGGAGGGGTGAACAATGATTCCTCCTTAATAGCCAAATAGTGCTCAACATAGAAAGCCATTCTTGGGCTCAACCCCTGCCAGGGGTTAACCCAAGTAGTGAGGATGTACAACCTGTAAATGTCCATCTTGATGTGTATGTTCAGCTCTTGCCATGGTGGCAAAAGATGAGCGGGTCATCAAAAGAGTATTGGGAAAGAGGACGCCAATCAATGTTGATCCCGATAGACCCTAGAAGAGCTAAAGCTTGAGCAAACCAACAACAAGCCTGCCCTGTGGGATCCGATCGTGCAATAGCCTCTGAGGAGTAGTAGGCAAGGTAGGAGTATCTCTAACGCCTATCAAAGGAGTCTGTGAAGCATCGTAGGCAATGTAAGAACTAGACTAATTTGAAGATGGTGCCAAGTTAGAAAGGATGGGCCCTAAACTCAACTAAGACAATACCATGCAAAGTAGTCTGTCAACAATGGATAATGCATCAAAGAAAAGGGTCTAAACCTGCTCAACAAAGGCCTAATATGACACTAACAAGGAGGTCCCCAAACTATGGAACCATAGAGCACCCTCAGTCTGATCAAAGTGTCCATTAGAGTCAACTTGGACACCGTGTCCTGAAAATGATGCCTAAAACACTGCCTAAAACCCTTTGTTGATATGAGGTTGAAGTGTTGGTCTCATGTTGAAACAAGGGCTGGAGAATTCGACCCCCAGATATGTGTAGGAAGACGAGATCTTCACCTTTGCACCCTGGAAAAAGAAGTGGAGGTGTGAGGTCTTGAGACAGTTGAAGACCATCACCTTGGAGACAATTGTCATGAGTTGCCGAAAGAGGCAAGGCTATCAAGAAGTCTTTGTAAGCCATCAGGGGAGGAGACTAAAAGGACCACATCATCCGCAAAAAGCGAGATATAGATCAAGACTTGGTGTAAGGAGCAACCAACATCTAGAAGTGAGTGCACCTAAAGATAAACCTTCATCTCATCAATGTATAGTCCAAACAATGTGGGAGATAGAGGGCAACCCTGCTTCACCCTAGTGGTGCTTAGAATAAAATCAGACACCCCTGGGGGGTCCTAATGCGCCCAACCAAAGTTCAAAATCTTGTTCTCTGCCACTTATCGACGAGGCAAAAAAAAGTTTTCTCGATAAATATTGCAAATAAATCAGTAACATCTTTAGCCCTAAAAAAAGCATCTTTGAGCAATCTTGTAAATGATGATTAAATTTATCTCAGATTAGAACTATGAATGTCTTTTCAATTTTCAGAATATGATTGTAACTAATCTCTGAATTCTATTTGTAGGATGTAATCAGAATTCTATCTTTGTAAAATGTGTATTCAAATGACAATTCAATATTGATAAATACTGAATATTAATTTGTAATTCTAAATCTGATATTTGTAGTCACCAAACTCCGAAGGGAAGAGCATTTATTAATTTCGTTGTCTTTCCTTGGGATCAGATCTGCATAATATAGGATGTGAGGAGACATATCCATGAGCAAACATGTCTCCACAAAGTGGAGACATGCCCATTCATGGATATGTCTCAGAAAAGGTGCCTCGTCATGCCCGATCTCTAATCAGGTTTCATCACTTAACAAATGCAAATGATTTCCTTAATTAAGATCAAAAGTAATCTTGCACAAACATATTAAATGTCCGATCTGGTTCTCACCACCAATCATGATGCTTAATCAGGATTGGATATGGAACATCAAATAACTCCAATCTGCAATTTAATAGTCTCTAAATTCGGATTGATCATATACTTAGGCTGGGGTCCCATGGGCGGGGGGGGGGGGGGGGGGGCTTCCTTAGAAAGAGAGTTGTGACTGCTGAGATTTTTTAGGAATGTTTAAACGGCAGCAGTCTCATGAAATTTTAATTGTATTTCATTCTCACAGTTTTAGCTCCTCAATTTAAGCAATGTGTAATTGATTAAATATTTTAAAAAAATAAAAATAAAATTTTGTTTCTAAAATTTTGGTTTTAGTGGGGAAAAATTCTATAAATTGTTGACATGTGGCTAAAATTTCTCCCAAGCTGGTGGGGCTATTTCCAGCCCCCCCCCCATTTACACTTGCTCAAATTCAGCGGCCTAAAAAGGAGGGGCTCCTATTTTGGAGGAAAAGATTCCAAATTATCCTCCAGCCCTCCAAAATAATTCTTATGAGACCTCTTCCACCTAAAAAATAGAGCAGTAGCCCCTCCCATGGGACCCCTGCCTTAGAATATATGGTGTTTCAATCAGATACAAAAATGATTATTGGTTTTCCAAAACATATATGAAGTAATGATATGATTGAATGCAATATAAATATGTATGTGTGTATATATGCCAGAATAGACAGAGGCTGATATACATACATACATCATCAAATCAATCATTTGGAGCTACCATTTATTCAACACTCCCTCTTAGCTAGGGAAGATAAATCTTGATCAAGTATCGATAACAACAGTAGGCTCATCTATTGAAGGATAAAATATCACCTCACTCATGATATCAATGGATATAATATGCTCAGGAATATCAAGTCACATTACATTCTTCATAAAATATTCAAGTTATGGTATGTGCAATGACATCAAGTCTCATGATGTCTATGATAAAAAACTATGGCATATCCACAGAAATGTCTACGATAACAAACTATGGCATATTCACGAAAACACTTGTCCTCCGTGATTATCTCATAAGGAACATAATGATCTTCAATTGATATCAAATCGCATGATATTTATCAAAATGTCCAAGAGATGCTAACTATCATGACACGTCCACAGATATCAAGTCACATGATATCCATCATGATGGTGAGACTAATCATTGTAAAGTCGTTACCGTGCAATGTCAAATACAAGTTTATATTATGAGAAAGATCGTCACCTTTCAATAATGTGCATAGGGGCCCCATAAAGTCATGTAGTCACACACATGACAAAAGAGTTTACACATTAAACATTATAATATATATTAGTACAAATAAATAATTTGAGACTTAATCTCAAAAATAACTTACATTTCAACCATACCAAGTTTCTTCATAAAGTATTCAACTTTTACTTTGGAGAGAGGCTTGGTGAGAATGTCTGTTGTTTAATCGCTTGTACTAATATACTCCAACTGGATCACATTCCTTGCTACCATGTCTCTTACTTAGTGGTAAGGAATCTCTATATGTTTTGATCTATCATGGAACACTGGATTTGCTGAAAAATTAATACAACTTTGATTGTCATAGTGGATGATAGTAGGATTCATGGGCTCACCAAATAATCCCACAAGCAATTTTCAGAGTCATAGTGCTTCTCTTTCTACCACAAAGGCTGCAATATATTCGGCTTCTGTTGAGCTTTGTGCCACTGAAGACTATTTTTTGCTGATCTAAGAGATCATAGCCGATCCTAAACTGAAGCAACATTCTGATGTGCTTTTCTGATCAGTTACACTTAGAGTCCAATCTAAATCAAAGTATCCATGTAGATCTAGGTCAATATTTTTGTATTTAAGACCATATCCAATAGTACCTTGAAGATATCTCAATATATGCTTCGCAACAACAAGGTGTATTCCCTTTGGTTCACACATATAATGGCTCAGAGCATTCATTGCATAGCAAATATCTAGTGTGGTGTTAACCAAGTACATCAATGACCCAATACTTTGCCTTTAGAGAGTAGGATCTACAAATTTTGACTTTGTTGCTGCTTCCTTCAATTTTTTTAAGTTAGTTTCCATAGGTGTAGACATGGGTTGACAGTTCATCATTCCAAATCTCTTCAAGATATCAATAGTGTACTTTCCTTGATTAAGAATAATACCATTTGATTTCTGCCAGACTTCCAACCCTAGGAAGTAATGTAAAATGCTTAAGCCCTTCATGTCAGATTTAGAGGCCAGGTCCTTACATTGAGTGATAAGGTGATCTTCTCCTATGATTAGCAGGTCATCAACATATAAAATAAGTATTAACATATCACCATTAATTACCTTGAAATAGAGATTTGGATCTGCACAGTTCTTGGAAAATCCTAGTCACATGAGATAGCGATCAATCCTCTCATACTATGCTCCAGGGGCCTATTTAAGCCCATATAGGGCTTTCTTCAATTTGCATACATGCTATTCTGCATTATGCATCACAAAGCTTTTAGGCTGTTCTAAATAGACTTCCTCCTTAATGTTCTCATTCAAGAATGTACTTTTCACATCCATTTGGTGGATCTTCAAGCCTTTAGCTGTTGCAATAGCTATTATTGCTCTAATAGAGGTGCACCAAGCAACAGGTGCAAACATCTCTTCTTAATCGATACCTTCCTATTGTGAGCAACCTCTGGCAGCAAAATGTGTTTGGTTTTTCTCTATATTGCCTTCTACACCATGTTTGATTTTGAAGAGCCATTTGGAAGAGACAACATATTTCTCTTTTGGTCTAGGTATTATATCCCATACAACATTTTTCAAAATGGATTAATACCCTTTTGTTATAGCATCTTTCCATGCTTGATGCTTGAGAGATTTTGTAACACTACCTGGCTTTGAACTAATGATCTCACTCATTAGGGAAACATAGCTGAAAAATCTGTTGGGTCTCTTTCTCTAAAGGTTTCTTTGGGTGCTTCATAATTCTCAGCTTCGTCAATCATCTTTCTAGCCCAAAGTGGTCTCTTTTTGTTGTTGTTATTAGGATTCTCTTCTGCAGCAGTTTGGTTTTCACTTATGGTTTCTTCAGGATACTCCCTCTGAATCTCAAGAGCAAGATCCTCCTCTATGTCTATAGCAGAATCTTGAATTTGTATCTCATTAGAACTCTTTGCTCTTTTGAAAGCAGTGTCTTCCTCAAAGATGATGTCTCTACTTAGTTCAATTTTTTTCTGTCCAGATATGTAGATTCTGTAAGCTTTTGAAGTTTCACTATAGCCCACACAAATATCCCTTTCTTTCCAGTGGGTTCTAATTTAGACCTCCTCTCTTTAGACACATGAATGTAGGCATGACAACCAAAAATCCTTAAGTGACTTATATCAAGTTTCACATAGGTGAATGCTTCTTCAAGAGTTTTGTTATCTAAATTTGAGTGAGGACATCTATTTTGACTGTAGACAGCTGTCCTAGAGGCTTCTACCCAAAATGAAGTTTCTATGTGTTGGTCGTACAACATAGCTCTAGCGGCTTCTACAATAGCTCTATTTTTCCTCTCAACAACACCATTTTGTCGTGGGTTGTAAACTTGTATGGTACAGTAAACTCCCTCTCAGTTCCAATATTTACACAAAATTGCTTAAAATTTTCTTAGGTGTATTCCTTCCCATAATCTGTTCTTAGTACATTGACTTTCTTCTCGGAAAGCTTTTCTTTCAAAGCTTTGAACTTCTTAAACCTTTTAAGGATTTCCTCTGACTCTTTACACTTACAAAATATATCCAGGTCTTTCTAGAAAAGTCATCCTTAAATATTACATAAGATAAGACTCCTCCCATGGAGGGTACAGCCATGGGTCCACATAAGTTAGAGTGGACTAATTCTATTACATTTCTTGTTTTACTCAAACTATTCTGGAAGATCCCCTTTTAATTATTCATTTTTTTATTTGATCTGGGCAAGCTCCCCAATAAAAGAATTTACACTTAATACACAGAATTTACACTTAATAAAAGATTAAGACTTACTTTTGAGGTTTTTCATTTGGGTTGCATCCACTGTACTTTTAATAAAAGAATCAAATAAGGAAATGTAGGGAAAGACAATAACAGCACACTGCTTCTGTGCAAATTAGGACAGTCTAAAATGTCATAAGTACATATACACTAATTCAAGTAAGATAATAACAATATAACTATTACTAAATATGAAATTAGTTTAACCAAATTGAAAGCCACCAATAACTTATTTGCATTGCTGAAGTGTTTTGAGGAGGTACGGGAATATTGAAACAAAGCTCTCTTTTCTCAAGATACCAGTTAGCATCATGGGTTGTAAATAAACAGGTATCATATTGCTTGTTTTCTCACTGTATACTGATCTGCCAGTTGTCTCACGATTCATTACGAATCACATGCCTCTCAAATTTCCAAATACCCAGTGCATGTTTTATCATGGATACGTGTGATCTTATTCATGTAAAATGGCAATACTTAACATATCATTTGATCAATTCTGATGATAAAATTTCATTTCTGAACGACGACGTGATAATATACCTGCTCTTTTTTGAAATTACCTTGCCAACAAAAAATTGTGCTCCATCACAGTGAAGTACACAAAATTAGGTTTGGCTATGGTATGAATCATTTCGACTTTCTTTTCACAGGCAATCAATGCTTAATACAACTCAGAGATCAGAATGGATGTGCAAAAGTAATTCATTGCAGTAATAGTGCATAATATTAATAAAAACAATGGTAGTAATTCACAATCGCTCAGAAGGCCAGGACTTGAGTGATCCTTATCAAGCCTTAGAATAACTAATGAGTGCGCATTCATCAACAAATTGAGTTCACATTGTGGGGCAGTACAAAACTTGAGAATTAATTGTTCTTTGCAGTTAACAGCCTTTAGCTGAATGTTTAACTCCAGAATTCCTTGGCATTTATCTTAATAATTTTGGTGAGATTTTTATATGAGGCACTCAATCTGCTTTGTTGTTCCCTCATATGACACACAGTTTAACTTCTTAGTCATTTTCCTTAGTCTTTTTATACTCTCATATATAGTGAATTCTGTTGGCACTGCTCTAGGTTTCTCACCACAGTAGGACTTAATTATGGTAGAGATTATTTTTAGTAGTCAATTGTTAGCTGATTTCCCATCTTCTTTGCATTTCTATTTTTTGGAAGTCAGTACTGCACCTTTACGTTTTATGCATGGCTTTTTAATTTTCAATTTTCCAAGTGCATGAAATTTTGTGATGACTAGCAGAATTCAACCGTTTAGCTTCAAGCTAATCTTCGCTAACCCATAATTCATGAGTAATAGTTCACTATAACTTTTATCCCATGACCATCTTTGTTTGAGTCTTGAAGGTGTCTTCAACAGGCAAATACTTATTATAGTTTCACCCAGAAACATTAATGTTCTACTGCTTATTGGATGACTTCTAATGAAATGCTAAGGGTTTTAGAGAAGCTGAAATAAATATCTGCATCATCTGTTCATTCTATAAACAGTATCTCTCTAGGGTTGGTATAGATCCCTCTTGAAGTCTTCAATCTCTGCCTTTCCTTTTTCTATTTTTCCTATGACTCTCTCTGCTTTTTAACTCTGAAAATGCCATCTTTAACTTGTTTAGTACTGGCTCAACTTGGCAAAAGTGGGAACATTCATAATTCTCCCTCAATTAGGTGCTTGTATACCATTTGAGGTTTTTGCCTCGTGTGCCTGTGATTTGGGGAAGTTGTGATTCCTCCTGCCAAATATGCTTTTTGATATCAAGTGTCCAGTGAAAAATGAAATCCATTATTATTTGAATTGTGCAATAGGCCCATTACAACCTTAATTGTGGATTTCTAAGCAATAGTTGACAACGATAAGCACTTGTTTATTAAGGAATAAGATTATAGTTTGTATTCCCTTAAGTTTTTATCTGTTCCATTCATCAATTAACAGAGTCCAGAAAAATAGAGACCTTAGTAGTTGATGCCTGATAACTTTCAAGACAAGTGTTCAGTGCACTCTTGTGTAGGATGCATAAGCTTTCTAACAACTTGAAGCAGATATAGAGAAAAAAGATTCACAAATCTAAAGAACATATAATCTTCATGCAAATGTGGAGAGGCTCATGCTCATCCAGCTCGATGGGATTGTATGCTAATAAAGTGTTCATTTCAGTCAATTCTTCTGTCAGTTTTTGTGTCTTGATTATGATTACCGAGCTGAAGTGATGTGCTCTATCATATTTCTTTGTGGTTGTTATTGTACACAATTCCCCATGAATATTGCTTCAGACGTTGTACACCATTTATTTTTTTATTATTCAGTTTGCCGTATGTTAGTTAAATTTTACAAATTTTATTGGATTATAAATTAATTGGGCTGGTGCATCCCAAAAATTGTGCCACAATCTGGAAAGCATTCCATTTCATTTTTGGGGGTCGCTTTCAAAAACTAAATGTTGCCATGCCTCATTTGAAATTTTGTTCATGCAGAAGCGACTAGAGGAATTGCCTGAAGCCGAGCTTGAAGTATTGCTAGCTCAAGTTGAGGAGGAAAAGCGACTTCTGCAAAACAAAAATCGTGATGGTTTAAACTTATAGTAGCTCCTTGTACGTGTTATATTCTTAAAAGTATTTGTAAATTGGTTGTGAATATAAAACTTTTGTTGTATTGTATTTTCTTATAAAAAATATAACGCTATGCGAGTTTAAGCCAGGCATGAATGGAATTTCCATTTAACCTTCCGGAGTGCTAATATCAGTCAGATTGCTCAAGCATCACCTTTCGGATCAGAATTATTCAACTCAGTTTTTGTCCTCTCTTCAAACACATGGCTCAAATAAAGATAAAAGCAATAATTTTCCACTAAAATCTTTAAATCTTAAACTCATGTTAATGAGTTTAATTTTTTTCAAAATTTGGTTTTGGCCAGTGTTGACCAAGCTGCTTGAGAAGTGGCTGAGGTGAATTTATACCATCTTTAGACAAGAAAGGAATTATATTAATACCCATATATGACAAAGTAAGTCAATGTGACCTAAGTGTATACACTTAGCCTATAGCAATATAGTCGGGGGTTAAAAAAGATCCTTAATCCGAAAAGAAATAATAGATTAAAAGCTGATAGTACAAAAATTAAATTCGCAATATCCTTTATGGAGGGAGAGTTAATCGAATCTTAGTGGAGTTATCTTTAATTCATTTGATCATCAGCCAATACCTGTCATCTTACAAGGGAGAATGTTTCTCTTCCACAAGAGATTTATCTTCTCATTGAGTATTTTGATTCTTCTTTTCTGTGTTCAAACTGGCTTAACAATTTCTATTTTTGGTACTATATTAAGTTGAGTGGGACTAAGTCTGGAACTGACAGCACATGGTTTACAACTCATAGCAATTTGCCACTGCACTTAATTTGTGGAGGCTGAATAATGATGTGTATGATGACTTAAAAAATTATTCAGTTATGAATTTGAATGTTGTTGACACATAAGATGGAAGTTTAGAAACTCTAGAATGCTTATCAATAGAAAATCTATCCAATCGACAACTTGAATATTGTTGGGGTTTGAGCGTTTTGAGCTTGAAGTCTATTTATATCTAGAGAGTGGAGACAATATTTTGACAGGTTTTTGCCTTGTTTATTATGATATTTTTATACCTTTGTGTAAATAAGCACTAGATGAAAATATTTAAGTTAAATTTCAATGCAAAAGATACGAAAAGATACAGCTATTCCAATTTAAAAGAGGGGAGAGGACGTGATGGGAAGAAAAGCTTGGATGCAAGCTTTCCTTAAAATGTTATAAAGGTTGTAGGCAACACATACCTTAGCTTACAATCGTTGCGTCTCCACGTGTATTATGAGTATTCACCAATTTGACATGTGGATCCCATTCAAACTATTGTATATGACAATATTTAAGTAGATAAAGTTTGTAATTGTGAAATTTACATATACATGCCAATTCCCGTTTAGTTTTCTGACCATTTTGAGAGGATGCTTTAATAGATTTACATATTGACAAATGGCATAATCTTGTGCAAAGTTGAGCCCCTCCCAGACTCATTCCCACACATTTATCCTCCACCTTATCCACATATGCACACATTATGATACACTCACCTATATTCATTGCACATTTATCAATGCACTAATCAATATTAATCTGTTATCCACCTTGATCTAAGGCTTTTCATGTCTTCGGCCATTTCCACAAATGTGGGTTGATTCCTCAACATGGAATTGACCCTCAAAATTTCGAAATTAGAACTGAAATTGATATTCCGTCTTATACCTTTCCCTTCGTGGCTAACTTAAGACACGTGATCTTGCAGCCTCAAACTTGATCCGTCAAGCTCTGAATTTTAGGCAATTCTCATCCATTCGTTTCCTTACATATGCCTACTTCAATATAATGGCTCAAACTATACCTTTGTCTTGAAACAACTCTCAAATTGCAACCTCAAAATTTCTTGTATATCAACAAGATTAAATAAGTCTTATGAACTAACAGCAAGTACAATCTAAATATAAAGCTCATCTCCAAGATTATTTCCTAGTAAACATCCATTGCAAAATAAATACAATAATTCCATTTGTAGACCAGACCACTTATGATAAATATAACAAGTTCATAGTACAACTAAATCAATAATACATCCAAATAATAACTATGTACCCAAATGAATAGTGATCAAAAGTCAAGAATCCAAATATCCACTATGGCGACACCCAAGTGACTCCAACTCCAACCATGTTCCAGATACTTATGGGTAAGAAGATATGAATCCACATAACACATGTCTCCTCCTTAACCGTTAGTTTGGTTTGAAGTGATTATGAAAACAACTCATATTCCATGAAGAGATATGTATCATATTTAATGAGTATCTTTTCTAGATTCGTTGCATATTCATAAATTCTAACTTATTAAATAATCATAAAGCACTGATGGTCAATGTTCATAATCCTATTTTAATCAAACACAACTCAAGACTTAATCTAACAAGAGAAAAGTGGAGTCAACAACACTCATTCAAAACACACTAATGACCATACACAACATAATCAAACTAAGATACATAATTTTAAAGATCTAGAAGACTACACAACACCTACCAAAGGAACACTACACATCACAGACGATGCGAATGTCCATTTCAATGTCAAATATCTAGTTATTCCATTAAGCTAAAGGTAGAACAACAAACATTCCATATTTTAATACATGCTTAACAGAAATCACAACCCTGTACCATTCACATAAAATATGGGCATACATTGTAATGTTTCCAAATTTTAAAGTGACAATTAATTAAATTAATTTTTATCAAGCTATCAAAAATGGATGAAATGTTTAATGATAACTTAATATTAATTAATTTAATTAACTTAAAATAAAATATTATTCTGGATGCTTCTACAAGAAGCCACTTTTAGGGCTTCCCCCTATTTTGTTAAGGTTTGTGTCTATATAAATGGGAAACCTCTTCCTATGCTTAGTATTTCAGTATGTTTATATATGATGCTAGCGTTAAGTTTCTACAAGCCTAGTATTATTTCTCCTAGTCATATTGGATTAGACAGCCAAATTGTATATTTTGGATATGATAAATACAAATATAGATAAAGGTTTAATCTTAGCACCTTTGGTATCATGGTTAAGTAATGGGGATTCAATCATTATTTACACTCGATTTTTAATCTATAACATGTTCTTATTCCCCTTCCCGCATAATCGACCTCATATATGAATTAATAGACTAATAAATTGGTATCAACTCTATAAACACCCATTATATAAGACATTGAACTCATATCCTAGGAAGTAATAAAGGGATATGAAAGGAATTCAGGAAAAGGACAATTTGTCAAAATAATTGCAAGTAGGAACGATGGGTGAATTATATGGACAAGTAAGGGATTCTACCCTCTACATGGTATATTTTGTTATTAGTTTATTGAACAACAAAATATTGAAACAACTTAGAGTATAAATAGTATCATCCTTTTATTTCAAAGGCAGATTTGTAACTCCTTAGATAGGGTTTTAAGTCTTACTCAAAATCTCATTGTCCCGACCAAAGGTAAAGAAACTAGGAAAATCACCTACATCTCTAATCAAAATACTAAAATATCTATACTACAACTAGGGTAATCACTCCTAATGACGTCTCTCACAAATATGGTCTATATGGGATCCTCTACGGTAAATCAAACAAGTTAAAGACTCGAATACAAACACTAATTAGATCTTTGTTTCATTAATATCACGCCAAACTAACACATGTTCTTTTGTCCAAACATATATGATGAAAAAATTTAACCACCTAGATTCCAAATATACTAAGATCAGTTTGAAAGACTACCTAATCTCACCAATATTGGAAGTATAATAAAAAATTAAAGAATGAAAATTAAAAAAATCAATAAAAGGCAACTATTTTTTACATATCAATTTCCTATTACTGGTCTAACAAAATATTAGAATTTTCTAGAGCAGATTAGACTCTCAAATTGAGAATGGCCTACTAGTTTTTAAGACAAACACATAAACATAAGAGTGAAGTTTTCTTGAAGTTGTAGAATATGACAAAGAAGCATAGGATTTCATTTAAAACAGGGAAAATTTGGCATCTCGGATTGGAAAGAGGCAATATTAAAAATTTGGGCTAAATATAGAGTTCCAGAGATTCTTTAGCAAGTACAACATTGTCAACTATTTAATAGAGGAAAGAATGCCTTCCTAAGACTCCAACTAAATATGGGGCACTTGTTAAATAACTTCCTCGAAAGAAAATTTGGAAAATATAACTGTTCTCAGAGGGTATGCCCTTCTTGCAAGTTTTAAAATTGGAGTATACCCCTTTTAATTTGTAATTTGTATAGGACCTTGGTCCCAAGCAAAATTGGAGATTAGGTTTTCTTTCTTCGTTTTTTCCTACCAGTGCCTGTTTGAACAAACTTTGTAACTTTTTCATATTTTAATAATATAATCTATAGGGCTTCAACTATATATATATATATATATATATATATAAAATTTTGGATGCTTCATATGTATTTCTAGAGGTTAATGACAAATTGCTTTTCAGGAGTACTCGCCTCTTGGTGTGAAATAATTTTATTTAAATTATTAAAATATAAAAATGTTTTATTCAGAATATCTCTAAGTATTCAATGGTGGATGATTTATATTATTTGGAGCTCCTATCACAAATTAGGAGCTTTCATATGAAGACATTATATTCAGTGGGTTTCAGTTTGGGCGAATGAGAGATAATTAAAATAATGTGTCGTGATTTTAAAGTTTTCATTATTTCAATGGGCTGATTTTATTTGAAATCCTTTCTCTTAAAACATAGCATATTGAAACAAGGACGCAAAGCGTCAAAGTTCCTGCCTAAGCCTAGCATTTGTATATGACAATAGCAATTGGGATAGTGTTTTGCACACCAAATATGCAATAGGGTAGAGCATGTGACAATATGACCATATTTTGGTGGCATTCATTACATATTGTATTTCAATAATATTTTGCATTTGTGAAGCATGTAGGAAATCATGTTACATATATAATTAACATTGTCTTGATGGTACTTTTTGGTTGGAGCAGGAGAGTAGCACATAGTACAGTGTATTGTGACATAGTGACTAGACTTTGATCTAAGATTATTAATGCATACACATTATTTAATTACACATGTTCAAAATAGATGCATGAGGTCTAGCCTTACTGGTTGGAGACAATCAAACCCAAAATTCGCATACCAAAAAATCAACCAAATTGATAAACTTTAGTGTTTCAAAAGGTATTGCTCCTTTATAAAGTAGAAGGAGTTCAATTCATAACTCATTCTGACTTCTATAAGGAAAATCTACATTCAAAATCCTAGGAACAGGGATGGGATACCATGTTTACGCACTGTCAACTAGAGCCAATTAATCAAAGAATTCATGTAGCAAAAGAATCACCAGATTCAAGGATATTTAGGAATCATGTCAAGCACTATGTGGTCTCTTAGATACAAATCATTTTCTTTTGAATTTTCGCATTTTATTCCACTTTTTTACAAATCTTGTGCATTTTAATTTAGATGACAATATTTCTCCACAGGGAAAGTGTTATTTTCCATGAAGCCATATCACAACATAAAATTTGTATACATTCTAAGTTGCCTTTGGTCTTAACTCATGTCCCCTCCTTGAATCCTCTAGATTATTATAACTAGGCTTTCACTGGGCATTTAATGTTAATTTATATAAATCATTTATTACTTTCATGTCATCTTGGCATTTTTCTTACTGATTTGAAAACCATGTCTAATAGTCTTTTGAGCCTTCATTCTTGGTGAGAAATGGTGAAATGAGCCCGCCCTTCTAGTGATAATGATATTGCAAGGTCTATATATGCTTTCATTCTTATTCTATGTTCCTAAAGATTTGAGCACAACTATGCCCTTGAAATGTTGATGGCATAAATTGCCCTCATTTATATGTTGAACAAGTATCCAAGCTCAACTAAAACTAGAAAGCTTTCACATGAAGGATTTCCCTCTCATCTATATACTAAAAGGAGGTCTGAACTTAGCAAGGGCTCAAAAAGTTTTGATGACAAGGATTGCCCTTCAATTGTATGGCATTGAGAGATTTGAGGGGAAATGATAATCTAGTATATGTAGATCTAGTAAACTAGATTTTAAACATCATCAATGTCACCCAAAAAAATAAGCCACCATTTCCACATAGAAGAGACATCAAAACACGATTTTAAATAATAGTAAAAAAAAAGGGTTTTAACAAGGACATACCTTGGATAATTGCTGCAAAACACGATGGTATTCACTAGATATGGGAAAATTGGTAACCGAAGAATATAAATAGGCAATTATGTTCTAGACTAATTGACAATGCTTAACCTAAGCAAAGATATTCTATTGCATAGGACAATAATTAAGCTGACTTTGAAAATAATGTCCTACCACAAATATATTAAATATCACATAACATCAATGATAAATTATTCAATTGGAGGAAGACAACAAGTGAGGACAAAAGGACAAAAAAATGATAGCCTTGATGTCTTTTGCAATAATTGTACATGCTCAGAATATTTTTCTTTATTATTTATAGATGGAATCCATAAAGTCTTAAGATATGAATTCTTGACTAATGGAAGAAGACAATAGGTGAATATAAAAGGACAGAAAGGTGATAGCCTTGATGTCCTTTGCAATAATTGTAAATGGTGGTTGGAAGATTTTTCTTCGTTCTTTATAAATGGAATCCATAAAGTCTTAATATATGAATCCTTGATAAATGGAATCCCTAAAGTTTTTTAAAAAAGGTTGATTTTACCTAAACAAGAATACAAAATGTACATTAATGACTTTAGCAACCATTGACCAATCACATTAGAGAAAAACACTTTGTAATGCCTCGCCTGGAGATCCTTGGAACAAGGATAAATATAAGCCAAGATATATATATATATATATATATAACAAGTATGGATGTACACGACAATCAACATACAAGGATAAAAAAGATCGCAACGGAAGACTAACCAAACATCCAAATAGCAATGGATCTCCAAACGCCACTACTGAATTGACATGATCAAATTGAAGAATGAAAACCAAAGATGGCATCAAAACACAAAATCTTTGATCTGTCGAAGCAAGGAAACACTAGCATTCCTAAAGGGTACTCAAAAGTCCAAATTGTGTTCTCCAAAAAATAAAGGAGATGCCCCCTATTTTTCGTGCGAGGGAATTTACAACTGATAGTCTCGTGCGAGAAAGTACACGAAGCCACATGAGGAAACGCCATCCCACGCGAGGAAATGCCAGGACCACTAGCCAAAATACACTACACTGGTGCTGAGGTTCGTGTGAGGAAGTGCAATAAGCCACGCATGGAAATGCAAAGAACCACATGAAACTTCCACACTCTCACGTGAGGAAGTAAAATATCACACGAGGAACCGTAACAACACACTAGAAAAACAAAAGATAAAAAGCTGGAAAAGATAATTCCTCCACATTAGGGAGTACCAGATCCATAATCGAGGCATAGACACTTGAACAATAACAATTGAAAGATGGAAACTAAATCTAACCATCTAAACATAGCAATGAAGGAAATGAACCAAAAGCAACATTGCAATGAGTTGAAACAACAAAACTAAGTGTGTGGTTCCTCCTTACCATAATAGCATCATGAGACCTTGAAGGTCCTAGCCATCATCCGCGCCTAACATCCCAAACTACCAACTAGATAGTCGGAGTTGTCTTATGATGTCCTCACTAATAAAACGTAATAACATCATAAGAACATAAAATTTAACATGCTAAACCAATTACCAATAGATACTCCAACTAAGCAAATCACATCATCTAAACATTATAATATAGGAATGCATCAAATAAACTAACATCATCTAAACATGATAACCAAGCATTCCAATGAAAGCATAAATCATAAGGAAACATACTTCAAAAACCAGAAATACCAAGTGACAACATCAAGCAACAGTCGCATTGAAACAATAGACCATCTCTATACACCGATCCCTAGTAGTGGTATAGTTAGCTACGCCTCCCAACCGTGTGAAAACTCGTCAGTCCACTCCTGCCGTGCTAATGGAGATAATGATCCAACCACAAACACATAAAGAAAATGCCCATGACTAACACTCATGCCAGATAGTAATGATGACTGAACCCAAGATCATGAGACAATGCAAGTACTATAAGTCCTGGTCAGACACTCAATGGTTAACTATGTAGGGACTAACAACATGGAGAGTCGCTTGGCATCGGAAAGCCCAAGCTAGTATTGGCAGCATCAACTTCCCAATGGAAGGCAAACAATCCTAGCAGCATCAACTTCCCAATAGAAGACACACAATCCTAGCAGCATCAACTTCCCAATAGAAGGCGCACAATCCAACTTTTAATTATCTTAAATTTTATTACCACCCAGTGTTTTATTTAGTTATCACTTAATTAAAACTTCCTCTGCCAACCCATTGGGCAATGGTCACCAAGTTGTGAGATAGAAGCCCCCTCCATGGTGCTACCCTAACCTACCTATGCTCATCCAACGATGAGTGCCCGTAGGCATGCACATTCCCAACCCAACCCCAAATGATCATAACTCCACCGAAGTACAAACGAGAGATTGAGCCTCGCAAGTCACCTGACAAGTGTACATGTACGTACTCATGTGTGGCACACCACCATCAGGAAGATCATAACATAAGGACTAGATGAGAACACAAGCAAAATATCACTCAATTGAAAACAAGCTCAGGAGGACGGATGTGACACACATCCCAATGCAACATAAAAGTGCAACAATGGTCTAACTAACATCCCAATGGATGATCTAGGTTCACGACCACCATCATGCCAAGAAAACCTGAGAAAATAGGGTGACATACAAATTGAGGTAAAAACCCCAAAACTGGAAAAACTTCAAAAATAAAACCCATTTGCTCTTAGGGCACAAAAGCCATGAAAATTCAATAAAATCTAGGTTCAAACACCATATGAAAAAATAGCTAGCATAACGGTGCAAAACCCCAAACCCTCATCTTGAAAATTGGGAAAACATTTATACCTAACCAACCAGGCAGAACCAACAAACATAAACGGAAGGGAACACTAGTTCTCAACCTTCTAACAAACAAATACTAGAAACATAACTAGAAATGGAGTTGAAACACAAAAACAGAAGAGCCCTACCTAACAGAAAAAGGGGCAAAAACAAAAAACAATTGGATAAAATAAATATCCTGCGGAAGCTATAAAAAATGGTGGCAAAACAAGATCTCCCCAAGCTAGATCCAACAAGACCGATCTCGCGAAGATCCCATGCCCGTAGCTCTCACAACGAACATAAACACAGTCCTCCAGAAGAGAATTTTGGAAAAGGCTCTCAATTTTGTAATTTGCAAAAGTGAGAAGTGAGGAATTAATTTCCTCTTTCAATACTTATTCACTTTTCCAGTGAATAATTGATTAGGGTAAATAACTAGTTAAACTAGTTAGACCTCGAATTGACCCAAATGAAAACAAACTAGTTCAAGTAATTGGAATTCACCAATGGCAAAGCTGCCAGAAATTAAAAATCAATTAAATAAAGCTCGAAAACCCTTAAACCAAAATCACAAAAAACCTTAACAACTTCGCGACAATGCAAAACTTTAAATACACAAACACGTTCACTGGTCTAATCACATAATGCAAATGAGTTTGGATTTATCAAATCACTGGAAGGTTTAATTTAACATTTAAATAAGATACGCCGACCATACATGGACGGCATTGGTAAAATATGAACAACCGAATCACTAACTCCATGTGCCATTGCTAGGGATATAACTCATGCACACTAAAACACATGATCAAGTGCAATTGCATATAATAACATAGCCGAAGCAATAAATGCATTAAATACCTAATTTAACCATTTATTCAATTATACTAAAATAATCCATTTACATCACTCACATTCGCATAAAACATAATGAAGTAAATAACCATAGCAGTAAATCCAACATATAACCAAATCAGAGATATGTCCAAATACTAGATAACCATATATCATCATAAAACACATTGTCATCTCAAAACGGCATCAACATGCAAATATGATCAACTGCACAACATAGTAGTATAGCATCTATGATACTGAAATCAAAGTATAACATTTGACCCTTAGGTCATCTCAAATGCAGAAATAATAACATTAGTACAAGTATCCCTTGAATCAAAATATAACAAGGTACAGACTGCAAGCATGAGAGGTACTACACACTTCTTGATGTCCTTTACAATAATTGTACATGGTCAGAAAATTTTTCTTCATTCTTTATAAATAGAATCCATAAAGCCTTAAAATATGATTTCTTGATAAATGGAATCCCTAAAGTTTCAAGAAAAATGGTTAATGTTACCTAAAGGAGAAGACAAAATGCACACACATGATTGTAACAACTATCGACCAATCACATTAGAGAAAAACACTTGCTATTAAATTTTAGAAAATGTCATAAAAATTAGAAGTCTATAGTTGTAAAAAAGTGATGAAAAATGGAGTAATATGATTGTACAATTTAATGGGCCACTTGTTTGTCATAAATGCAATAGTTTCCTCCATGACATGAACTAATAATATTGGTAGAATTTAGGTCCTATTTGGTTGCTGGAATTGAATTGGAATAGATATCTATAAATTCCCAAAAAATTCAAAGCCTCAGTTTGCATGTTGCCAAATCAAAATTGGGAATATGAATTCTTATTCCCATTTTGACCCCAAAAATTTGTTATTCCACCAAAATAGGTGTTATTGGAATTGCAATTCCTATTCCTATTTTGACTTTTTCATATTTGATGAAAATTTCAAGTCCACCAGAAGTCATGCGCTTTGTTGTTGCTTCCCCTTCGATGATAAGATGGTCGAGCACTCTCTGATGAAACCCTCATGGTTCCACAAGGTCAAAGGGTCGAATCTTGGTGCGCAAGATGAAGAAGATTCAATCAAGTGGTGGCACCAGGGATAGAAAAGTGTGAGGCAAGCCAACAAATGGTTTGAATTGCTGGTGGAAGATCACCTTAGCCCTAAATTAAAACATTTCATTCAAAAATGTCATGCTAGGGGAAAATTCATTTACAACTCGAAACTCGAGAGATTTAATTACGATCAAGTGAGTTACAAGCTTAATTTTGATTAGGAGTGCAACAATTTGATGACTGCAAAATAAAAGTTTTTTTGAAGGCTTCTAATGAAGATGGAACATATATTACACAAGGAATAAATATATAAAAATCAGAAGAAATTTGGAATTCTCAATATTTCTATAGTGTCGAGCAGGTAAACTAGAAGTACATGAGATTTTTTCAAAAAATTAAATATTTTGGGGATTTCTTGCTTTGTATACTATGGACAGGGATTTTTGCTTGGAATTTAATCAATCATGCCCAGAATTACCTTTTGTTGGAGCCAAGTTCATATAGATATATGGTGTGTGTTTTGTTCCTGTAGTAACTATATCCTTTGACATTTGTGAATTGCTTATTGGAAGCATTAGCTGCTAGTTGATTAACAAGGGAAAAAGGCTCTAACTATGGTGACAACAGAATATGGGGGAAGTTGCTCATTAACATTGCTTGGTCTATCGCTATGCACTCAAATTTCAATTTCAACCCAAATTCTAATTTCATTTTTGTAGAACCAAACAGGTTGTGGAATAACAAATCTGAAATAACAAATTCCTATTCCCTATTCTCATTCCCATGACCACATGGGCCCTTTAAATATTATGCAACTTTATCAGTTCGTGCCAAAGGCAGGATGCTATTACACCCATTCAATTCATTTTTTCAATTAAATTGACCAATCACATGATATAATTAAAAAAGTTCAATACAATTTTAAATGTTTACATCTTGTCTTTATTTTCCAAGATTTTATAATTCACACTTTCTCCTAATCCTATAGACCTATGCCAATTTTGATAGGGATGAAATTAATTTCCCAAAATATATGTAATGTCATCCATTAATGACATTTTATGTCATGTATTAATAACAACTTTATCTTTTTACAATTACCACATATTAACTAATTTTCGCAACATATTAAAAGATGTCATTTTATTAATGACAACTTTATGCCATTCATTAATAACAACTTTATCTTTTTACAATGGGCTTGGTTAGATTTAAAAATAAATAAAATTTGTTATGACTTGTACATTTT
This sequence comes from Cupressus sempervirens, assembly GCA_028749045.1. Lineage (NCBI taxonomy): Eukaryota > Viridiplantae > Streptophyta > Pinopsida > Cupressales > Cupressaceae > Cupressus > Cupressus sempervirens. The sequence goes on along the minus strand of CM053785.1, from coordinate 260,860,992 downwards.
TACAGTATTAGAATTAAATATAATTAAGTTAATCAAGATCATTTATTGATATATTATTTAAATTACAATTTTTAAACTAATAGAAAATAAATTATATTAATAATAATCAATAATTTTTAAAAAAAAATATAGATATTTTACACTAAATGGTCTTACATAATTTTTACACTTAATTTATTTATAGAATTTATTGAACTTTTTAATTGTTAATTTTTTTTTCAAATTAGTGATATTAATTGATATGTTACTTATTCCAACAATAAGTTAGCAGTTCTTTAAAGAAATGCTTAAAACAAGCTTAACATATTTTTATTGTGCATATTTCTAAGAAGCTCACTCTTAACACTCACAAATTTTCCCACTCAAATCATAAAACACTTTTATTTTTTAAGATCTAAATGTATTGCCCCACTGAAGTAAATTTGACACTTTAATCACTTGTTGACATCAACGTCTGGCCTAATACTCATACTCCCCATGGGCATTCAGAAATTATCGTTCAGTCTCATTGTGCAATTCAATGAAAACAAGTATGTTTGAAGAATAATATTTGGGGACGTGGTTACAATTTCTAAATGGTTTTCACCTATCAAGTGTTTTTAGTTCACGTCGAAGGCAAGAAACTATATCATTCATTGCATTGCTATTTTTAATTAAGTTGTCCAATCATGACATTTATTTTTCAAAAACTTTCCATTCTATATAGTTCTTATGTATTTTCAGATTTTATTCATTTTATTATAAAATATTTATGTTGCATGCTAGATTGCAACCTACTACATTCATGAGGGAGCTTTTATATTTTTGTTTCCAAACTTTATAGCTAATAAGACAATTCATGCAATAAAATAAATAAGTGGGACAATATATTTGACAAGATGTGAATATCTTTTGTATATTCTGACGCATCTTATCTTGAGAAATTAAATGTTTATTTACATGTTATAGGAAATGAAATGTTTTATCTCGGTGTTTGTGTTTTATTAAGTAGAATAGGTTTTAACGGGTTTTATGGGTGCCTAATTAAGTAAAATAGGTTTTACTTAGGTGTGTGTTATAATTATTTATTTTGCAATAAAGGAAGTGCAATATGAGATTATGTAAACGTGAGATGAGGAAAAAAAAATTATTACTAAAATGTTTTATTTAGAAATGAAAATAAAGTGAAAAGTGCATACATGTTCAAGTAGAATAATAAAGAAGATTGGATTTTTTTTTGTGTATGTGCTAAGAAAATAAACTATTTTAACTAACTAAAATATTTTTATAAGTTTTATTTAGAATTGAATTGCAAATAGATTTTTTGTTGCAAGAGAAAATTATTGAAGATTAAATGTGAAAACGAAGAATGCAACTTCAAAATATTATTTTTATAGAGTTTCCATATGGTTGACATTTTAAACATAGAATAAAAATCTACTATTTTTTCACAAAGGCACAACTAAAGATAGATAGTAACTCTTATTTTATAACATGAAATAAATAAAAGATTTCATCTTATAAAAGTCATAGAATGCTAATAAAAATATTTCAATGTTAGAAAGCTTTTTTTTTTGTGAAAAAATAAACTAGAGCTTTCTATAATACAATTATTTTTTTCTTAATATGAAAAAATGATAAGATCTAGGAACATTTAAATTATGTGAGCCTTAAGCTACTAATACCTTGTGTAATTCTTATATTTTATAATTTAGATGGAAGCAAAATTTATTGGGATCTATTTGTCAGAAGCAGAATGTTGATGATACTCCTATGGGGGAGTATTGTCGAAACATGATTCGATCATTATCATGATGATATGTTACATTCATGGTTGTGTTTGTCTTTGATGTCAACATAACAGTTTTATGTGGTATCTTACAAAAGAACAACGGTAAAGATCAAGTTGGTACAGACAGATCATTGAGTATTTTCACTAGCGAGGTTTAAAGGGAGATACTACTAAGTGTCTAGTATATGCAGCTAACCTCAGGAGCAAAAGATATTAAGTTTGGAACAAGTTATGCAAGTTTTGGTGAAGACTGTTCAAAGATAGAATTTACAGAAGCATGTTCTAGTAAACTTGTTATATCTCTTAGCAAAGTTGATATTCTGAGAAGCAAGATTAAAGGTGTGTAGAAGACATGTTGGAAATGACGTGGCTAAGCTTGCTCATCGTAATATCATACGTATGAAAATTTATTCAAGTTACAAAGTGACAAATTGATGTTATCACTAAGTAAAACGTGTTCTTAATGAGGTCCTATAATAATTAATTAAGAAGGTGTAATAGCCGACTCAAGAGAATTGTTTTATGGATTTGGTATAAAGAAATGACATTTTCCTTTTTTATGTTTGATGGATTCGCAAGAAGTACGAAGAGTGAAAAGAAGAGAAAAGAGATGAATGCTAAGTAATTACGAAGATAAGTAGAGGGGAGTGAAGTTGAAGAAAACTTCATTGCTGAGGTTTTATTTTAAGATCCAAGGTTTGTGACCTGGTCTACAAGGTCTGATAATGATTGGTCTAGTTGACAAGACAGAGGAAAGAGGATAAAGCACAGTACGAAAAAATATTCTGCAAGGAATAGTTGAGAGATCAGTTGGACAATGAAGTTTAGTGGTCTTGCCCTAGAAGTTGTTTGGACAATGGGTCCTTCTACCTTCTACAACTCCTAACAGGTGATGAGGCTAATTATTGCCTCTATTTTATGATAATTTTAAACACTATGTTTTACTTCCGCCAGGACATTTTTGAATGTGTATTCTAATATTTGAATTTAATTTGATAATGCTTATTTGCAAATATCTCTGCATAATAACTAACCTGTTAGCAAAGGAAGCTGAAGGAGGTCGAGAATATTAAAAGGGAAACGTTAAAGATAGCCAACAACATTCAAGGAGAAAAGACGTTAAGGTCAACTGCGGTGGAAAAAGTCATAACGGTACCAAGGGACATGGCTGCTAATATGGAGGAGCTATGAAGAATTGCTATATTTTCTCTACATTTTTTACTATGTCAAAGTGGTTGTCCAAACTTTATTGTTCATTTAGTGAGTTGTTACCTTTCTTCCTCTTTCTCTGGCGGATTTGTAGTTAGTTTATTTTGCTTTTCTGTTTCAGAATAAGTGCCAATCTTCTATTTATAGGGATCAAACCAATAGTGTTGGAGGTTAGAAGAAAGTTTATGACAAGAAACTGTTGACTTTTGTAGTGAGTTGTTTTTACAGTTTTATGTATCGTTCTCATGTAATGAATTTCTAGAACATAATGAAATAGCTCCTAGTTCACATTTTGTGTTAGTAGATTAGCATAAGCCAACCAAGGGGGCCCACTTGGGAGGTAGATGAGATTAGAGTAGTATAGATTTGTTTTCAAGCATCTTTAGTATTGCAAGTAGAAGTTGTAAGTTCCTTCCTGTAGCATCATACTTTGTGAGTGTTCTTGTAGCATCTATAAGAACAATTATAGTAGATGAACTGAGTTGGAATATATATAAGTATTTAATTGCATTTCCAGTATTCATTTTAGTAAAGAGTTAAGTGTGTTAGTTTCCTGCAGCACTAGTGTAGGTTTTTTCCTTGCATTTTACTTTCCTACAGGACAAGCATAATGACTCATTAAAAAACCTAGTGCACATATTGTGTTGACCATTTCAAGTATACGTCCTTGGGTTGACAAAATTAAATGCACCCCATGGTGGGGAAAAATAGTCCTTATATTGAATACACTATTTCTAAGTATGGCCTTTGGCATGATTATCATACACCTATTGTGAGAGCAACCATTTTTGGCACCATTGTCGAGGATGGTGTCAAGCTAGGAGCATTCTTGAGTCATAGTTTTTAGTTAGTTTTTTTATAGAAATTTGCAGTTTTAAAGCTTTCTTCACTAGTGTGAAGAATTCAATTGCATGCATCAAAGAGGAAGACGACGAGATGGATATGGCAGATTTCTTCCATGGGAGTCTGTTAATTTGAACAAAGAAATTGAAGAAGAAGAAGAAGTTGAGTTGCCTTTTGAAGACGCAAGCCCTATTTTTCCTACAGAATCATGCTCAAGAGAAGAACCTGTAGATACAAGTGGTCTTCAACCTTTTGCTAGAATTTTGGCCAATTTCCTTGATAATACTGCTCCAAATCCACCAGTTGTTAATAATTCAGTACCCAATGTTCCTTTTCAGCAGCAACATCATAATCTAATACCTCCAGTAATGGCATAACCTACTTTTCCATTTCCTTTTCCAAACCTCATAAATACTGATAATCTCAAGAATATACCCGCAGCTACTCTTCCAAAGTTCTATGGCCTTGCAACTGAAGACCCTGATACTTTCTTGTTTGATATTGACATACTTTATCGTAGTTTTGACTACAACACTGATGCCCATAAGCTCAAATTATTTCTAGCAACATTGAAAGAGTCAGCTTTACGATGGTTCATGGGCTTAGGAGCCAATGCAGTTGGAACTTGGGATGAAATGCAAACTCTATTTTTGGATAAATATAAGGAGTATTGCAAAGCATCTGGTTCAAGAGGAGAAGATATCTTCAGGATATCACAAAAGGAGGAAGAAACATTGGAAGACTATGTTTCACATTTCTTGTATACACTGCAGAAGAACCCTCAGCATGTGTTGTTTGAGGATTCACAAAAGCTAGTCTTTTTGAGAGGTGTGAATGATAATTGTCTAGAAGCACTAGACCTGATGGCTTGTGGTGATGTATATTAGTCTTCTTGGGATGACCTCAAGAAAATATGTCAAAACTATTCAAGTTCAACAATGAAGGAAGGTCGGGGACCTCATTCCACAATTACTAAAGGAATCAGTCAGGGTATTTCAAAGCTTGAGATATCTAACCTATTGTCAGATTTCAAGCAGGACATCATAAATGATGTCACTACACATCTCGACACAATGACTGCAAAGAAGAAGCATGTAGAAACTGAATTACAACTAGCTAAATATTGCCTGTACTGCCGGAAGCAAAAGAAGGATTGTCAATGGAAACTGGTTTCCAGCATGGAGAACCAACATCTTCCAACTGAGTACATCAAGATAGATGGAAATGATGAGCAGGTATTCTTTGTTGCTCAATGTCGGCCATGGGCCCAACATCAAGGTATGCCTTAGGACCCTTTGCAAAATTCAAATTTATATGGTAATCAATGGTAAAATAGTAATCCCTGAGGTCCTCCACAATATAATCAACCCAATTGGAATAATGCTTGGCAAAATAATCCGTAACAACCCCAATGGCCTCAAAACTCCCAACCATCTTGGCCCAACCAATAGAATAACCAATGGCAACCATCCCAGGGGAACTGGCAGTCTACAAACCAATGGAGAGGACCTCAACAGTGACCTAATGAGAATACTAGTACTCCACAATTACTACCCCTAGTCTAACAACTTGTACTAATGCCACCACATGTGAATCTTGGACCTCAAAAGCAAACACAGTTACCTACACAACCTTAGCCAAATCCAAATAACTACCATCCGCAACAACCCATGTATATTGCTGATGCTCAGCAGTATCCTACTTGCACTCTAAATGTTGCAAATATACATCTGAGATCTAGTACAAATTTACCAACACCTAAACCACCTCTTATAACTGAAATACCAAATACTCCTGTAGCATCAGAACCCCTAGTCTCTAAAGAGGTTGACCCAACTAATGTCACTATCTCAGCCCAAGCTCAGTGAGTGTTGAAACCTCCTTTTCCAGAGAAGCTTGTACAAAGTAAACCTATACAAACAGAGGAACAATCTTTTGATATTGTTGATCAGTTAAAGAACATGCATGTCCAAATACCCCTATTCCAAGCTATTAAAGATGTTCCTCTCTATGGAAAAGCCATTAGAGAAGCCTGCCTGAAAAAGCCTAAGAGGAAGAAAAAGGACCCAATTATAGTCTATGTTGAGGGGCAATTGGCTGACATTATGTTAGGAAAATTGGTCACTCCAAAATATTTTAATCTAGGTAGTCCACTTGTGAATGTGAGTATAAATGGTCATTTTGTTAAAAATGCTTTAATAGATCTTGGAGCTGCTATAAATGTCATGACCAAGGATACTATGAAGAAGTTGAAAATAGAAGGATTAAGGGCTACTCCAACAATTTTGCAACTTGTAGATAGTTCTACTATCACTCCCTATAAGATGATAGAAAACATAGTTGTAACCTTAGACTCTCTAGAGTATCCTGCAAATTTCATGATTCTATCTCCCAAAGTTAATTTATCTAGTTACACTGTTATCCTAGGACGACCATGGTTAGCTATAGCTAATACAAATATAAGTTGTAGATCAAGGAATATGACCATATCAAATGGCCGAGCAACAAAGAAATTTGATTTGTATCCTCCAGCACAACCATTACCATATTTAAGCATATCTATCTGTCCAGATTTAGGGGATGGAGAAGAAGAATTAAACTCTATAGCATAGCTTATGATGTTACATAGACAATACTTTCTAAAGCTATAGGAAGAGGATTCAGTACTTCAGAGTATTCTTACTAACAATTGTGTGGTAGAAAAATATGTATCTGAAAGTTTCGTGTTAGAATTGACCACATATGAGGAATGTGATGAGAATTGTACTTTGTTCAAAGAATCAGACATTCTTCATCAACTCTTACCCTATGAATTAGATACAAGTCCAATTTCTGAAGTTGCTATGATAGAGTCTACCACTACTGTTGAGTTGTCCAAAGGTCATAATCTTCATGTTAATCCCAAATTATCATCCACACAAATGGAACAGTTAACAAAGCTACTTCAAAAGCATGAAAAGGTTTTTGCATGGGACTATGGTGATATGAAAGGGTTGGGTCCTACATTATGCACTCATAGAATATACATCAATAAAGGGTGTCTACCGCTCCGTCAACCCTAGAGAAGGATAAATCCAAGCCTTAGAGAAATAGTTAAAACTGAATTGCAAAAATTTCTTGATGCTGGTCTTATTTATGCTATATCTGATAGTAAATGGGTGTCACTCCTGGTCATAGTGCCCAAAAATGGAAGGAAATAGTGGATTTGTGTAGATTACAGAGAATTGAACAAGGCCACCAAAAAGGATCACTTTCCTTTACCATTCATAGATCAAGTTCTAAACACTCTAACTGGAAAGAAGTATTTCTCTTCTCTAGATGGGTATAGTGGTTATAATCAAATCAATATTACTCCTGAAGACCAAGATAAAACCACATTCACATACCCCTAGGGTACTTTTGCATACTTTGTTTTGCCATTTGGTCTATGTAATGCTCCCGCAACATTTCAATGAGCTGTTATTAACATCTTTGCTGATATATCACATGATTGTATGGAAATATATATGGATGACTTCACAACATTTGGAGTCACCTTTGAGGAAGCCATGATGAATCTTGAAAAAGTTCTGATAAGGTGTTAAGAACATAATTTGGCACTTAATAGTGAAAAAAATTTTATGCTCATGCAAGAAGGTGTGGTACTTGGTCATTTCATTTCAGCACTAGGAATACAAGTGGATCTAGCTAAGATAGAGGTAATTCAAACATTGCCCATACCCACAAAATCGAAAGATGTGAGATATTTTCTAGGTCATGCTGGATATTATAGACATTTCATAAAAGACTTCAACAAAATAGATAGTCCCTTGTATACATTACTGACTAAAGAAGTTGAATTCATTCAGACATCCGAATGCAATGAAGCCTTCCTAGAGCTTAAGAAAATTCTCACTACACCAATTTTACAAGGCCTTGATTGGACTTTGCCTTTTCACATATATACAAATGCTTCTGAATATGCCATAGGTGCAGCTAGGACAACAATCTCAACATCTTGACAATGCAATATATTATATTAGCAAGAGTCTTCATGGACAAGAATTAAACTAAGTGATTGAAAAAGAACTGTTAGCAGTAGTTTATGCTTTGAATAATTTCTAGCATTACATAACTGGCTATCCCAATTTTGTTCATACTGATCATGTAGCAATTAAATATCTCATGAACAAACCTGCTATAACAGGCAAGTTAGCAAGATGGTTACTATTGTTGCAAGAATTTGATATCACCATCGTTGATAAGCCTGGGAGAGCGAATGTGGTAGCTAATTATTTATCAAGAATCCACCATGATGAGAATGACACTACTTTCATAGATGATGCATTTCCAGATGAGCATTTATTTCATATTGTTGTTCAAACTCCATGGTATGTAGACATTGCTAACTACATTGCAGCTAATAAAATGCCAGAACATTTCTCTTACAAGGAAAAGAAGTTTCTTGTAGAGAAAAGTTTCCATTTCTCTTGGAGTGATAATATCTTATTTTACATTGGACCTAATCAAGTTATGGGAAGGTGTGTGAGAGAGGATGAGACATATGACATTTTACACGCATGTCATAATGAACCATGTGGAGGGCACTTTGCAGCAAAAAGAAAAAACTTTAAAAAATTTAACAACTGGTTACTATTGGCCTACCCTTCATAAAGATGCAACCAACTATACACGGAAATGTGACAAGTGTCAAAGGATGGGGCAACCAACAAGAACAGATGAAATGCGTCTCAATCCACAACTAGCATTAACACCATTTGACAAATGGGGTATGGACTTCATTGGTCCAATTGATCCCCCATCCAATGGGAAATCATATATCCTTGTGTGCACTAACTACTTGACAAAATAGGTTGAAGTCAAAGCCATAAAGCATGCTCATGATCACAAAGTTGCAAAATTTTTGTATGAAGAAATCATTACTCGCTATGGTGTACCTAAAGAACTAGTCACTAACCAAGGTGCTCAATTTACCTCTAATTTGATCACAGAATTCATGAAACAATATAATATCAGGCACCAAAAATCAAGCCCCTATCACCCTCAAACTAATGGACAAACAAAAGTCACAAATTGAGAGATAGAGGCCATCTTAACAAAAATAGTTCATTTGTACTGTAGGGACTGGAATAGTAGATTACCATAAGTTGTTTGGGCCTATAGAACAACATGGAAGAATGCTACATGATTCACACCATTTGAGCTCCTCTATGGAAAAGTAGCCATGCTCCCCATTGAATTTAAATATAAAACTTTAAGAACTACACTGGAGCTTAACATTGAACTTCCTACAGCACAGAGAGAACGTCTTCTACATCTTAATTCTTTGGATGAAATGCGCAAGGCTGCTTTGGAATGTACTGAAGTCATACAGAAGCAAAGGAAACAATGACATGACTCCCACATTAGCAACAAACAATTTCAAGTTGATGATTGGGCATTGCTATATGATTCTAGATTTAAAGATTTGTCAGGCAAGCCGCAAACATGATGGCTGGGTCCAAATGAAATTAACCATGTCTTTGCAAATGGAGTTGTCCAATTAACTACCATTGACCCAGTGCCTTTTAATTTGTTAGTCAATGGCCATAGACTCAAGTTATATAAACGACCCCAAACAAAAGAGGACTTCTTACAACAATTTCAATGGACAAATTCAAATGCACACTAGGTAACTCTTCCTGCAGTAGAAGATGCTGACCTCCTACCGACAACTCTTCAATACTAATTTCTTCATGCATGCCCATAATAAAAACTTTATGTTCACATAAAGCTCCAAATTTCTCCATTCATCTTCTACTTTCTTCTTTTCCAACTCATCTCACTTCTTTACCTACCACCCACCCACCTTCCACATCCTCATTTTACAATGCTTTCAATAAACACCACAAGTTTGCTGATGTATACTATCACTATTGATGTACTTTTTGCCACTTTTTAGTACGTGCAAAAATCAACTAATAAGTATAAGCTTTTCAAATTTTTATTCATTTATAGTGATTTCATTGTTTATATATAATATTGCATTATTTATATTATGGTGGCATTATGCCAGTTCCATACCCCGTACTAAGTTTGACAAGTGTGGACACTTGTCAATATTTTGTAGGGGGCAAGGAAGGTTACTAAAACCCAATGACATTCCTATTTATTCATGAAGATTTTTGTTTCCAAATCTTTATACTTCTTTCATTTATGAAACTCAATTTTCATAAGTACACAAGTGTCTAGGTGTTGTATCCCTTATTCTCGAATGATTCCTTACTGTCGGGCTGTGATGTGACCCATATTTAATTTTCAAGTGATCCGAATTCCATTTTTAGACGATTCTCACATATCCATGATAAACCACATTATTACTGCTCATAATGAATTGTTATGGCATTAATTAGCTAAAAAAAAATGAAATGTGAAAATGGGTTTGTAAGACAACAACAAAAGAAAGCCTGAATTCATAGAAGGGAAATAGTGCAAGTAGAGCAGAGAGTGAAATTTTCAGGTAGAATGGGTGGACAATTATAGTGGCGAGAACCAGTGGAGCATACTATTTTACTCTTAGATGTAGAGGCAATGAGGAGATTTAATGTGTGTGGCTGGTTAGGGTATTTCCTAAGTTTAACTGTGTTTGATGAAGAAGCAACCACAAAATTTACAAGAACATTTAATGAGGGAGAAGCTACTGTATGGGATTTAACGGTTGTTGCTACAGAAGAGCAGATAGTAGAAGTAACTAGGTTACCAGCAATAAGAGAACATTATCCTAATACACATGATGCAAGATCAGCCAGGGCTCAGTTTGTCATACTAACTGATCCTCAGTTGGATATCACCAAGCAAGGTTGCAAAAGGACGTCTCTTCTACTGCCATACAATGAGTTGGTTATGCACATTATCAAGTACCTCACTTGTGAAGGAAGATTTTCATATTTACATGCACATTATTTTAAATTGCTTAGTTGTATAAGGCACAATTATTCAGTAAATATTCCCAATTTCTTGTATAACATGTTATGCATTAGTGCTGAAGAAACCCAGAAGGGGAAGGACAATTTTGTTACCCATCATGCCCTAATTAAATTACTCATAGAAAGATCACTTAGGGATGCCTTAGAATTTGTCCAAGCTAAAACCCTACAACCCCAGGCTGTCCTTAATGAACAACCCAGTAAAGAGAATGTAGTTCCCACTAATGAACCTGCTGAGCAAAGCACTCAAGATGCTGAAGCTAGCAACATGCAAGAGAATGTGCAAGAAAATGCATCTTTACCTATTCAAGAGACTCAAAAACCTACCTCTGCTCGAGCAAAGGGAAAACATAAATTACAAGAAGAGACCTCGGCTCCGATAGTAGAAACATCAAACCTTGCAGTCGCAAAGAAAATGAAAACTAAGACGAGTCCTGCAACAATTACTCCTATAGCAGAGACACCAAAAGGAAGAAGTAGGAAGAAGGCTATGATACCAGAGGAGACCCCTGCGAGAAGAAGTCCTAGAATGAGGAGAAAAATTTCTAAAGTGACAATAGAAGCTCAGCCTACTTTATCCAAACCATCCACTAAAGAATCCCTAGTACAAATTGTTTCCAATAATTCTCCTTCTCACCCTAAAACTGTAAACATTCCTAAAAACCCTAATGAGGAATGTAGGGTTGAAGTAAATAAAAATCAAAATGATCCCCTAGCAGGCCAACAAACAATTCCCATAATGAAAGAGTTAGTTTATTCAAACATTGGCCTAGTTCCCTATAAACCAACATGGCTTATAGATTTCATAAAGCAGTTATGGAGGGAACAGAGGAAGAGGAACAATAATTATGAAGAGGATAGTGGTTTCATTACCCTGCAAAAACTTCTTTTCCAATTGTTTAGACAACATATGCTTGTTGTCACCCTATGGGAAGAGAAGAAGAAGAAAATGAAGAAAGTCATAGTGTCCCTAGGTGAGGAAATTATAGATTTGAAAGAGCAATTGGAAAACCAAAAACAAAGGATGGATCATGCCCTCAAATTGGTTGATCAAGCACTTGCTTGCAAACCACCACCTCAAATTTATGCTCTGTGTTTAAAGAAACAATTCCTTTTATTCCAACTTATGCTAACCCTCAAGAACATAAATGCAAAATTCAAATTAGCTCAGGAATTCTATGGTTTAGACCAAACTCTGCCATCTTGACAACAGAACTTGCTCTATGAGTTATATGTGCACAATTTTATCATTCTGACAGAAACTCAATGGAATCCTTTACTCTATATAGGGGATATACATATGAGGGCTTTGATGTTATGGATGCATAATGAAACTAATTATGATAGAAAATTGAATAATTACACAGATGAGGAAAGAACAGAGCCCATGTCATTAAGAGCTGAGAGTAGTAAACTAGAAGAAATTCTTAGGGACTAGTTCAGATTAGCTTATGGGGATAAAGACAAGGGAGTAAGGGATAGAATCTTTGCTGCTAGAACCATGGTCTATGCAGAATATGAGAACCTACCTTACTTTTCCTTTCAGAGAGCCATGGTTGGTGCTAAAAGTAGGTGGGCTCGATTATCTAAGACACTTGAAAGATCAAAGCCACATAGTCCTATCAATTTAGAGGCTGCCCTTCACCGAGTTCCAAAGTATATAGAGTTGGGGAAACAGGCTAGGCTAGAACTATGGTGCCCACTCACTATGCAACCTCCAATGCTCATGTTGCCCCTGTATGATATTAATGTTGATAGACTTGACAAGCTGCAAGAGGACAATAGAAGGGAAGTTTGGGAGAGAACACGAGGATTCTACTACACCTTCAAGAGTAGTAGGAGAGGAAGGACTAAAGTTGGAGAATTCAGATCACTGACTAGAAAATGCAATGCTTGAGGACAAGCATCAGTTTACCAGGGGGCAGATGATGAGGCTAATTATTGCCTCTGTTTTATGATAATTGTAAACACTCCGTTTTACTTCCACCAGGACATTTGTGAACTTATGTTTACTTGAACTTATGATTAACCTATGGGTAGATAGTATGTCATATTTTGCCAATATTATACATAATGCAATATTTCATATAATCATCAAAATGTGTTCTAATATTTGACTTTAATTTGATAATGATTATTTGCAAATATCTCTGCACAATAACTAACATGTTAGTAAAGGAAGCTGAAGGAGGTTAGGAGTACTAAAAGCGAAACGTTGAAGATAGCCAACAACATTCAAGGAGAAAAGACGTTAAAGTCAGCCACGGTGGAAAAAGTCATAATGGTACCAAGGGACGCGACCTCTAATATGGAGGAGCTATGAAGAATTGCTATATTTTCTCTGCATTTGTTATTATGTCAAAGTGGTTGTCCAGACTTTATTGTTTGTTTCGTGAGTTGTTACCTTTCTTCCTCTTTCTCTAGCGGCTTTGTAGTTAGTTTGTTTTGCTTTTTTGTTTTAGAATAAGTGTCAATCTTCTATTTATAGGGATCAGACCAATAGTGTTGGAGGTTAGAAGAAAGTTTATGACAAGAAACCATTGACTTTTGTAGTGAGTTGTTTTTACAGTTTTATGTATCGTTCTCATGTAATGAATTTCTAGAACATAATGAAATAGCTCCTGGTTTACATTTTGTGTTAGTAGATTAGCAGAAGCCAACCAAGGGGGGCCACTTGGGAGGTGGATTACATTAGAGTAGCATAGATTTGTTTTCAAGCATCTTTTAGTATTGCAAGTAGAAGTTGTAAGTTCCTTCCTGTAGCATCATACTTTGTGAGTGTTCTTGCAACATCTATAAAAACAATTATAGTAGATGAACTGAGTTGGAATATATATAAGTATTTAATTACATTTCTAGTATTCATTTTAGTAAAGAGTTGAGTGTGTTAGTTTCCTGCAGCACTAGTGTAGGTTCTTTCCTTGCATTTTACTTTCCTGCAGTACAAGCATAATGACTCATTAAGAAACCTAATGCACATACTGTGCTGACCATTTCAAGTATACTACCCTGAGTTGACAAAATTAAATGCACCTCATGGTGGGAAAAAATAGTCTTTAGATTGAATACACTATTTCTAAGTATGGCCTTTGGCATGATTATTATACACCTATTGTGAGAGCGACCAATAGGGTTGGAATCTTCTAACAAGGATTCAAAGTCTCCTAACAGGGACTCTTATGTACTGAATAATTTTATAGACTCCTAACAGGGTCCATCCTCTAATAAGGAATATATATATTAGTATATCTTTGTGGGTATCATTCCCATTGGGGTTTTCCCTTTGATCAGGGGTTTCCCTAGTTAAAAAATCTGGTATAATTGTGTATGTGCATCTTTTTATGGTTGTTGTTTACTTTGATTGAATAGTTAAGATTAACTAAGGTTGATAAATGTTTTAATTGGATAGCTGATTCACCCACCCCACCCCCCCCTCTCAGTTATCTTGTTGGCCTAATATTTCTAACAATCGGTATTAGAGCATCAGGTCCTTGAAGAGAAAGCTTAACAACTTTGGAAGATCATGGCGAGAAAAGATAGTCTTAAGTCAGATAGAGGAAATTTTGACACAAAAGTTATCAAATTTGTGCAGAGATTAGAGCATTAAGTTTTTAGATCCAGAATCCTTTTGTTGCATACAAAAGAATAGAGGCACAAGTATAGAGAGATCCAGATCTGAAGAAGACATGAAGATCAAGGAAGGTATTGATCTGCTTATGAAAAGAGAACAAGAAGGTATGAAATTTTTTTCTTGTTGGACATGTAATGAGTTCGGTCATTTTTCATCTAGATGCCCTAAGAGAGTAAAAAAACTAGAAAGAGTTCACTTTCTGATCAAGATGAAGAATTTAAAGCTAGTATGGAAAGATTCTTGAATGATTGTGATGATAAAGATAATGAACTTGAATTAGTTAAGAAAGAGGAAGTATTAGAAGAGACAACTTTGGTAACTATTGTTGATCCAAAGGCTAACCATGAAAATGTGAAAGTTATCATTAGTAATGATTTGCAGAATAGGAATCAGATTGAAGAGTAGAGATTTGATCCTAGAGTAGAAGAAAGAGTTGAGATAACAACTCCTACCTCTGGTAAGAATATGACAAAGAATCATCCACTAGGGCAGATGATAAAGGTGTGATGACAAGAAGTAGAATCAATGAAGAAATATGTTTGATATCTCAAGTAGAACCAAGGAATGTAGATGAGGCATGCAAAGATAACTATTGGAAGCAAGTTATGAAAGAAGAATTGGATCAGATAGTGAAGAATGAGACATGGGAATTGGTCCCTAGACCAGCAGACAAGAATGTGATAGGAACTAAATGGGTATTTAGGAACAAGATGAATGAACAAGGTGAAGTTATAAGGAACAAAGCAAGATTGGTATGTAAAGGTTACTCATAGCAAGAATGAATATATTATGAAGAAACCTATGCTCATGTGGCAAGAATCGAAGCAGTAAGGTTATTCTTAGCCTGTACAGCACATAAGAAATTCAAAGTGTATCAGATGGATGTCAAGTTAGTATTTATGAATGGAGAACTTGAAGAAGAGGTATACGTAGAAAAACCTGAAGGTTTTCCTTTAAAAGATGAAAAGAACATGGTATGCAGATTAAAGAAAACATTGTATGACTTAAAACAAGCACCCAAAACCTAATATGCAAGGTTGGACAAGCATTTGACAAAACTTGGATTTAGAAAAAGGTATGGCAAATAGTAAACTCTACTGAAAAGAAATAGATGATGGATTGATGATTTTGGTAATATTTGTTGATGATATCATATTTGGAGGATATGATAATGAAAGTAACAAGTTTGTAGAAGAAATGAAGAAGGAATTTGAAATGAGCATGATAGGGCAAATGAAATACTTCCTAAGATTACAAATTGTGCAAGATAAAGAAGGAATCTTTATTTCTTAGACTAATTATTTGAAAAATTTATTGAAAAGGTTTGGTTTGGAAACATGTAAACTAGTTGGAACACCTATCATAACTGGATACAAGTTATCTACAAAGGATGAGACACCTATTGTTGAGCATAAGAAGTATAGATCTATGATTGGAGGATTGCAATATCTGACTCACACAAGGTGAAATATAGCAAATTTAGTTGGAATTGTTGCAAGATTTCAAGTTGATCCCAGAGAAGCACATTATGTAGTAGTTAAAAGGATATTTAGATATCTGAAGGGAACACTAGAGTTCGGACTGTGGTATGACAAATCTAATGATATAACTTTATATGCTTATACTAATGCTAATTGGGTAGGTAGTATGGATGACATAAAGAGTACCGGTGGTGGAGCATTTTTTCTTGGAGGAAGATTGGTCTCTTGGTTAAGCAAGAAGTAGTATTGTATCTCATAGAGTACAATAGATACGAAATATGTTGCAGCCAAAAACAATTGTAATCAAGTTGTTTGGATGAAGTAGATGCTAAACGATATAAGGATAGAATTCAATGAACCCATTGTCATACATTGAGATAACAAAAACACAATGAATATATCTAAGAATCCAGTGTTGCATTCTAAGACTAAGCACATTTCTATCAAATATCACATGTTGAGAGAGAAAGTTGTAGAAAAAGAAATTAGATTGGAGTATGTAAGCACCAAATAGAAAATTGCAGATATTTTCACCAAGCCTCTTCCCAAAGAGACTTTTGAGTATTTGCGAGGTATGCTAGGGGTTATGCCCCTACCTAAATCAAAGTAGATGATGCAAGAGTGCATCAGTCCAGTGATACAGAGCACTATTGTTTATCTAGACTAAATGCTGATGCTTCATGTATGGGGGAGTATCTATGATGAAAAAAGTCATTTAGGACTCTTAATAGATGTTATTTTGTACAATGTCTTTGGACACTTGAGCAAGGTCAGAGACAATTGTTGTAGATATTTGACAGGATGCAATGATAGATGGTTGCTGAAACCTTTGACATTGATGTCAATGGGGGAGAGTGTTAGCTTAAAGAATAAATTTGACAACTGAGTGTCAATACACTTAACCAAGATCAAAAGTAAGTGCCGAGTAAGATAAGGTGCCGAGTGATAACAAGTGCCGAGTGCAACAAGTGCCGAGTGATAACAAATGCCGAATGCAACAAGTGTCGAGTGATAACAAGTGCCGAGTGCAACAAGTGCCGAGTGATAACAAGTGCCAAGTGCAACAGGTGGCGAGTGATAATAAGTGTCGAGTGCAACAGGTGCCAAGTGATAATAAGTGCCAAGTGCAACATGTGCCGAGTGATATAGTTTTTTTCAAGTGCCGAGCTATCCAGGAAACAACATGTGCCGAGTATCAGAAATACTTCAGGAGCCGAGTAACTCAGTAGATCAGCATAAAAGTTTGGAATTGCACAAACTATGATGCAAACAATTTTTGCAGTCGACAAAAGGTAAATCTCGAAGGATTTAATGATAAGATCGAATATTTTATTTTTCCTATGCAATTTGCATGCAGCCAATAAGAAAAATGCTAAAGGCATGCAACCAATCAGCAAAAGATAAGTATTGAGCGGGAAATTGAGATTCAATATGGATCGTAGATCCAAAACAAACCCTAAGTCTTTGAAGTCTTTATAAGGAAGATGAAATTTCACTGTAATAGAGAGAGAGAGAGAGAGAGAGAGAGAGAGAGAGAGAGATAAGATATATTGAAGGACATACAAGGGTGCATAAGCAAATCTATTTTCAGAAGCAAGAGTTATCAGATCACAAAGGATCAAGATCAGGAGAAGGCGGAAAAGGGGCCTGTATTCAGCAATCAAGGATTGTAATCTATCAGGTTTATTGTATCTAATACTCTCTAGCAATTGTATTAGAATGGAAATCCTATGGTGATAAGTTAGCTTTACAGCTATTTTGTAAGAACCTTTTGATTAGGTGATTAAAATCCTTTAACCAGGTGACACTTCATGTTAAGTGTTTGAAAATCCTCTAACCAGGTCACTATTAATACAGTGTAAAGCCTTTAATAGGGCAAACCATCAGAAGTGGTTGAACAATATTGTTGCAGTAAATTTTTGTAGGTATCATCCCCACCCCAGTTTTACCTTCTTATTCCTGGAGGGTTTCTGGATTACCAAATTCTACTGTTATGTGTTATTGATGCATGAGTTTTGTTATATATTTATTTGATGTATTTACATGCATGCAACTTACTTTCAGTTAAAAATTTTATTGGCTAAAGTTTGGTACTTATGATTCACCCCCCCCCCCCCCATATTTGAATATTCCAACAATTGGTATCAGAGAAGATTAGGTTCTCACAAGGAAAAGCCTAACAACTTGGAGGAAAAGATCTAAAGATGGAAGCTTTCAAACTTGGAAAGATCATTGAAAATCAGGTGATAGATGTGCAACTTGCTCTGCATAGCTTGGAGGAATTCAGAAACAAATTGAGAAGCTCATTAAAAAGGAGGAAGGATCTAACCATAGCTGAAAATGATATACACTACAAGGAGATTGACACCACCAACATATTTTCTAGTGGAGACACTAAAGAGTTTGATGCAGCAATAGCAGAACTGATGGAGAAAAATAAAATTCAAGCAGATGAGATAAGAACTCTCAAGATGGAACATGAATCACAGGCTATAATGATATGTGAAATTTCTGAACAAAAGAAAAGAGCAGTTGATGATAAGGTCATGATGGAAAATGACAAAAGGAATCTTGCAAACAGACTTGAAGAAAAATGTACTGAACTGACAAGGATCTCAAACATGCAGATGGATACACTTGCCCAAATGATGAATCTTCATCATGAACTCAATGTAAAGGATATTGAGATCTCTACCTTGAAGATGCAAAATGAACAAATGCAGAATGAATTAAACAGAGAAAAAGAGGTAGCAGAGAATCTCAATAAATCAAGTGAAGCAATCAAGTACTTTGAACAGTTGCTGAAATCACCAAAATCTGCCCATGATACATCAGGACTAGGATACAATAGCACTGAAGTTGGAGAATCTTCAAAGAGTGCTGAACAAAGAAGTGATAAAGGTAAGAATTCAAAACCCACTTGTCATTTCTGTAATAAGAAGGGACATACAGTTAATGTGTGCAGGAGTAGAAGATTCAATCAATCAAACATACCCAAAAGTTTCTGTCACAAGTGTAACATGTAAGGACATATGACAAAAAATTGCAAATCCAATGTCACAAGGACTCAAAGATTTGATGGACATTGTTATAATTTCAAAAAGTGTGGACATAGGGCATTTGAATGCAGATCAAAACCTATGTGGATAGTAAATCAACCAGCAAAGACATCAACCATGAATTTTGGGATTACAACACCAGGAACAGCTATCACTATTGTCAAAAATATGGACATATCCCACAGAATTGCATAAGAACACATTTTAGAGGGAACTACAAAAGATGGTTGAGTCAAACCACATGTTTCAGTTGCTTAAAAATTGGTCATGTCAGCAGGAATTGCCCAACAAGGTCAAAGGCATCAAGTTCTGAGTTCGGCAATGGAAAGGAAAAGATAGATGTTGGACATATCAAAAGTGAAATGAATAAGACATGGAGGAAGAAAGATGAGTCTAGCACATCAAGTACAGAGATCACTTCACCTAATAGGTCAAGTGATCACACTTCATCAAATTAAGCAAAACAAGTGTGAGGGATTGATAAACCAAGTAACATCATAAATCAGTCCCAAGACATAGAAGAACTACAAAAATGAAATCAGCATAAAAAAAGATGCTAAGTCAAAATTGAGAACTTTTTGAAGATATGTCAAAGTTGCCTTCAGGAGTCGAGTTGCTAACAATGACTGAGATTGATAGTTGATGCCGAGCTATAAAATATCAATAGGAGCCGAGTAAAGTAAAACATAATGGGAGCCGAGTTATGACGAAACCTTTCAAGTGCCGAGTAGACAGTTGGCAGCGTACTAAGCATTTATTACTCTGTTTTGAAGGGTACATAAATCCTACTCTCGATCATTTTCCCACCATTCAAACAAGAAGCAAAGCCGAAAAAGGAGCGGAGAAGATCAAGAACAGCTCAGAAGCCATTCGTGAAAGATTTCAACAGTGATTCAAGACAAATTTTATCGATTTAAGGTATTTTACTTAAGTACCGAGCTATGTAAGACTCATAAACTTGTTTAAATTATAAACCCTAGTTTGGCAAACAATGACATCTGGGTCAGGAACCACCAAGGGTTTAGAGAGTCATGAAGTTCAGTTGGTTAGCAATGGAGTTAAACAACCTGAATTTAAGCCCATTCCAGAAGTAGCATACAAGAATGATCTTGTAGGTGCATTATTAGTTATTCTGGATAAAGTTGTTATGGTACAAGATGTTCACAGATGTTATAATTGCAAAATTGGTGCCATAGGAGACTTAGAAATTCATAATGCATATGATAAACTGTGTGAAAACAAAGTACTGAAAAAATGAGTTTTCAATAATAGAAAGAAAAGGATTGACCAAAACCCTAGCATTTCTGACTGTTTTCAAAACAGAATGGGTACGGATAGTTTTGAGCCGAATACATGATGGAGCTTTTTGGTTAGAGTCAAGGCTAGTAAAATTTACCAAGAAAACTGTTCATAGGGTTACTGGTATTCCAACCCTAGATCGGCCAAAGACCCTGCGAAGTGACAAAAGGGAAGTAATAGAGAAAAATACAGGTGCCAAATGGAACAATAGAGGAATGACCATTGACACAGTCACAGATCCCCTACCAGATTTTGCTGTGAGAATTATTTCACACAAATTCTATCAATCAAGGAGGTTGAATAGTGTACCTTGTATAGCAGTTGATGTTGCATACAAGATAATCAAAAGGGATCACACTTATGATCTGGCAGAGCTCATGTTTCAACAGATTAATGAAAATCTGGGAGCTATAAGGAAGAGCAAGGGAGCTCAATGCAAATTTGGATCAGTTTTGATGTGTATGTTTTTCTATTTGATGAAAGAATTTCCTTCTATGGGTAAAGTAAAATGGAATCCAGATAAAACAATTGTTGAACAAATTAATGGATACATTGAACAGATGGGTGAAAATTTTGATGCCCAAATGACTGGTTATTTTGAGGACTTCAAAAAGTCCATGAAACAAAGAATGAGAATTCCAGTCTCATTGACTGAGAAATATGAAAAAGATATTTGTTTTCTTGTAGATATAGATTATACTTATATACAAGCAGTTATACCTAGAATAAGATGGCTTAGGCCACTAGGATATGAACTTGATGTTGATCAAGCCTCTGCAGCAATAACAACCTTACTTGCAGAAAAAGCAGATAAAAATGCAAAAAAAATTTGAACTTATGATGTTGTCAAATCAAAGGTAATAACAGATTTGAAGACTGCTTCAGCAGTAAAGAAGAAAGAGAAAATGGTGAGACAAATCAAAAGAAAATTTGGCGTAGAAGAAGAAGGAACAACAGAAGAAGAAGGAGAAAACATTGAAGAAGAAGGAGATAAACTTCAAGGTCAGACTCAAGGGTCAGAAGGAGACTAAGAGGAAAGTGTTGAGGTAGAAGAAGCCAAGGAAGCACCAGTTAAGAGAAAGACACAACTCCTTTTGCTCTTAAATCCAAGGGGAGGAAAGTAGCTGCCCCTGCACCAAAGAGACCGACCACAAGGGCTGCAGCACAAAAAGCCCAAGAAGAGGCAAAAGGAAAGAAGAAAGACTCAAAGAAGACTGCCGCTGAGTCAAAGAAAAGGAAATTTATTCCCCAGCCTGAAACAGATGAGGAGAAAACAGAGTCAGAGGACAATAGTCAATTTCAAGTGGTAAGACACAAACCCCATACTGCTGTTGATAAATTATGTTCAAAAATTAGAAATAATGATTTAAAAGGTCTAAAGAACTTGAATTTTTCTAAGCTCACCAAAGAAGAGAAAAATAAATTAGAGGAATCTGTGTATGCTATGATGGCTGAGTATAAGCACACACCTCTAGAATTAGATGAATCTATGCCAAGAGAACTGTATAAAATTATAGAGGATAAATGGCATTTTTGTTTACAAATGGAAAAAGAAATAAGGGAGTCAACATTGGCAAGATTGTTGCCTGATTTGACTAAAGATCAAATAATAAATGCCGTAAGAAGGCATAATAACAGATTCACTCCCAAGTATAGAGCATTCAGCATATTGCAGAATAAAATTGAAGAGGTAGTTACTAAATCCACAAGATTGTGGAAAATAGTTTACAAGAAAATTGAAGATGTATATAATGAAGAATATAAGGCAGAAGCAATTGCCAAGACAAAGGAAAAGAAAGCATCAGAAAAAGAAAAAGAACTAGTGGAGAAGAAGAGTAAAGAAGAAAAGGAAGAAGAGGCACACAATGAGGAGAAAGAGGAAGAGAAAGATACAGCTGAGCCACAAGATCAAAGTATGCAAGACATACAGGTATCTCCTCCTAGTCCTCCTCATGCCACCATCACACCTGCAGATTTCATAAAAATAAAGGATGTTATAGACATTTCAAATCTAAACATCAATCCATTAACTGCAGAGGATTTGGAAATCCTTGACCAATCATCACTAGTAGCAAAATTAAGTTCAAATCCTGTATTGGTCAGTGTTGATGAATTACAGAATCCAGAAGTCAAGGTAAAAGCACAAGTGCCACCTTTGACCACACAAACTACTGGTATTCTATTCCTTCCACCACCACCTCCACCAAGTATAATCACTGATACACTCCAAGTGTCGAGTACAGCAGCAGGGGAAATAAAAGAAATATCTGAACAACCAACAAGTTCAACCCCACCTAGCATTCATAAAAGGGATATTCAAGCTGAAGAAAAAGAGACACGGAAAAAGGAGGAGACTGCAATACAAACATTGGTTGCATTACCAAAATCTGGTACTCCAACACAAACTCTTCAGCAGCCGAGCACAGATGGATTACAACTGAAAATCAGAACACCAGGCTCGAGCTCATCAAAGGCAGTCAGGAGACTTCACTATGGAGTTCCTGAGCTTGATGAAGAAATAAAGATCCCATATTATGAATCTAGCACTCTTACTAAAGAAAAGATTAATGAAATTCAGAGTGCACTAGACAAAAGAAGGAGACAAGAAGCACTAAGAAAGGAATAGAAGCATAAGCTTACATTGAATGAAATTAAAGACATATTCACAGAAGCTTTTTGCTTACAATCTCCAAATGAGTCAAGACCAATCATGGAACAACTATCTGATATAGTTGACCAGGTGACTAATGAAGACCAGAAAATAAATGCCAGATTGCTTGAATGGTCAGAAAAGAAGTTCCAAGGAAAAGTAAATAGTAAAATATCTGGTGATATAGCACTGTCACAAGAAGAACTGGAAAAGAAAGTTATAACAGTTAAAATTGTACTAGGAAACATCTTTTCCCTGTACAACAAGTTGTGTGATTTTTCCACATTCACACGACACTAGCTAGAAAATACTGAGCTTGGAAAACAATCTAAAAACTTCTAGCATGCAACTCCCCACAGATCCAGCTCAAAGTGAGAAGCATTTAGTCCAATCGCTTCACACACAAAGAGAGTTAGCTGTTTTAGCAGCAGAGGAGGCAACCACAAAAGCCAAATTGATACAAATGCAATTGTCAATTACTCCTCATTTGGAATTACTTCACAAGGAGCAAATAAATGCAGAGACAATCCTCGGGAAAGACCCCAACCTTTCTTCATCTGATGGACTTGTACACCTAGCAGCAGAGATTGCCATCTAGCATAAGACATTAGATGTCATATTAGCAAATTGGGATACAGCTCTGAAGGTACTCCTTGAAGTAAATATCACATTTTTGGCCAAATATGGCATTTCATTGTAAAGACCCTTGACATAAGTGTCAAAAAGTGGGAGAATAAGTAATAAGAGTTGAGTACAGGAATGAAATGATAAGTATAATAAAAGGGGGAGATAGCAGAGATAGCAAATTTTGAAATTTTGGGGGAGATAGCAAATTTTGTGAGCAAAGTTTGAATGAAGGATAAATTACGGAGTCACATGGATCTAAATAAAGTGTTTTTGTCACTCATGTCAAAGGGGGAGATTGTTAGCTTAAAGAATAAATTTGACAACTGAGTGTCAATACACTTAACCAAGATCAAAAGTAAGTGTCGAGTAAGATAAGGTGCTGAGTGATAATAAGTGCCGAGTGCAACAGGTGCTGAGTGATAACAAGTGCCGAGTGCAACAGTTGCCGAGTGATAACAAGTGTCGAGTACAACAGGTGTCGAGTGATAACAAGTGCCAAGTGCAACAGGTGCCGAGTGATAACAAGTGCCGAGTGCAATAGGTGCCGAGTGATAATAAGTGCCGAGTGCAACAAGTGCCGAGTGATAATAAGTGTCGAGTGCAACATGTGCTGAGTGATACAATTTTGTTCAAGTGCCGAGCTATCCAGGAAACAGCATGTGCCGAGTATCAGAAATACTTCAGGAGCTGAGTAACTTAGTAGATCAGCATAAAAGTTTGGAATTGCACAAACTATGATGCAAACAGTTTTTGCAACCGACAAAAGGTAAATCTCGAAGGATTTAATGATAAGATTGAATCTTTTATTTTTCCTATGCAATTTGCATGCAGCCAATAAGAAAAATGCTAAAGGCATGCAACCAATCAGCAAAAGATAAGTATTGAGCAGAAATTTGAGATTCAATATGGATCGTAGATCCAAAACAAACCCTAAGTCTTTGAAGTCTTTATAAGGAAGACAAAATTTCACTGTAATAGAGAGAGATAAGATATATTGAAGGACATACAAGGGTGCATAAGAAAATCTATTTTCAGAAGCAAGAGTTATCAGATCACAAAGGATCAAGATCAGGAGAAGGCGAAAAAGGGGCCTGTATTCAGCAATCAAGGATTGTAATCTATCAGGTTTATTGTATCTAATACTCTCTAGCAATTGTATTAGAATGAAAATCTTATGGTGATAGGTTAGCTTTACAGCTATTTTGTAAGAACCTTTTGATTAGGTGATTAAAATCCTTTAACCAGGTGACACTTCATGTTAAGTGTTTGAAAATCCTCTAACCAGGTCACTATTAATACAGTGTAAAGCCTTTAACAGGGCAGGCCTTTAACAGGGCAAACCATCAGAAGTGGTTGAACAATATTGCTGCAGTAAATTTTTGTGGGTATCATCCCCACCCCAGTTTTACCTTCTTATTCCTGGAGGGTTTTTGGGTTACCAAATTCCGGTGTTATGTGTTATTGATGCATGAGTTTTGTTATATATTTATTTGATGTATTTACATGCATGCAACTTACTTTCAGTTAAAAATTTTATTGGCTAAAGTTTGGTACTTATGATTCACCCCCCCCCTCATAAGTACTCTTTCCATATTTGAATATTCCAAGAGAGAGATTATAGCATGAAATTTTTTTTGATACATGGAGAAGTTACATCAATGGGGGAGAATGATTGATGAAGAGGATTTGAAAAGAAAGGATAATAGTCTTTATCAGTTGGTTGGAACTAGATGTTTTTTCATTTATGTTGTCATCAATGCCAAAGGGGGAGATTTTTGGAAGCATGAATGTTGATGATACTCCTATGGGGGAGTATTGTAGAAACATGATTAGATCATTATCATGATGATATGTTATATTCATGATTGTGTTTGTCATTGATGTCAACATAGCAATTTTTTGTGGCATCTGACAGAAGAACATCGGTAAAGATCAAGTTGGTATGGACAGATCATTGAGTATTTTCACTAGCGAGGTTAAAGGGAGATACTACTAAGTGTCTAGTATATGAAGCTAACCTCAGGAGCAAAAGATATTAAGTTTGGAACAAGTTATGCAAGTTTTGGTGAAGACTATTCAGAGATAGAGTTTATAGAAGCATGTTCTAGTAAACCTATTATATCTCTTAGTAGAGTTGTTATTCTAAGAAGCAAGATTAAAGGCGTGTAGAAGACATGTTGGAGATGATGTGACTAAGCTCGCTCGTCATAATATCTCACATACGAAAAGTTATTCAAGTTACAAGGTGACAGATTGATATTATCGCTAAGTAAAATGTGTTCTTAATGAGGTCCTATAATAATTAATTGAGAAGGTGTAATAGCCGACTCAAGAGAATTTTTTAATGGATTCAATATAAAGAAAGGACATTTTCCTTTATTATGTATGATGGATTTGCAAGAAGTACAAAGAGCGAAAAGAAGAGAAAAGAGATGAACACTGAGTAATGATGAAGATAAGCAAAGCAGAGTGAAGTTGAAGAAAACTTTGTTGCCAAGGTTTTATTTTAAGATTTGAGGTTTGATATTTGGATTTGGGGTTTGTGACTTGGTCTATAAGGTTTAACAATGATTGGTTTGGTTGACAGGGCAAAGGAAAGAGGATAAAGCACAATACAAACAATTATTCTGCAAGAAATAGTTGAGAGATCAGTTGGACAGTGAAGTTCAGTGGTCTTGCCCTAGAAGCTATTTGGATAGTGGGTCCTTCTACCTTCTATAACTCCTAATAGGGTTGGCACTATTGGACACAACTGATTAATTGTGTATTGTCTTTGATGTTACACAAATGTCATTATCAGTCAGTGGGTGCCAAGCTCATTCAGGCATTGAAGACAATTTTCTGTAGCTACCATGCAATCCATAGTTTGCCTAGTTCAAGAGGCAATGTCTATCGAGTTCACTCCGGCATCAAAGGAAAGTCTATAGAAGATGAGTGTTAATTGAGCTCACTCGGTTAATGAAGAAAAAGTTGGATGAAACCAGTGTTCACTGAGCTCACTCGGTTACCAAAAGAATTTTGCAAGAATGCAATGTTAACCGAGTTCACTTGGTTAACACAGGAAAATCATTTATGTGTTAGTGTCTACTGAGCTGGGTCGACTAATAAAGGATTTCCTTATTTTGGCATATTGAGTTCAATTGATTTATTTGTTGGTTGTAACCGACTGAGAAGATGAATATTAATTATTCTAAGTTGTATTCTAGCCGACTTGACAATATGAAAGATATAAGTATAAGGTCAAGTTGAGATTTAGAAAGTGTGTGAATGAATGGAAAATTTGATGATGCCAAGAAGAAGTGAATCAGAAGGATAAGAAAAATATCCTTATGGAGCAGAAAAGATATATTCGATCAGAAAATGATCAAGTATAAGCCAGAATTGAGATATGTAATCAGCAATTCAATTGCATTCAAATCCAGTTATGTCATTGTTACTCTCTAACCATTGTAGCATTGATCTAAATCTCCTAACAGAGTTGGCTTAACAATGATTTCTAAATCCTCTAACAAGGTTGCATTTCTTAACAACGATTTGTAAATCCTCTAATAAGGTGGCATTTCTATTGAATTGTCTAAAGACCTCTAGCAAGGTCACTCCTAACTGAGTGATTAAATCCTCCAATAGGGTCACACCTAACAGTGTGTTTTGTAACCTTTAACAGGGTTGGCTCCTAATAGGGCTCACTTCAGAAGAGTGAAAAACAATAACTAGTTGCAATTGGTGGTTTTTCCCAAATTGGATTTTCACATTAAATCTTGGTGTCAAACGTGTTCATGCTATTTTATTTTATATGTTTGCAACTAAGTTAAAGTAATGATATTCATAGATAACATCTAAAGTTTTCATATTCAGTATTTATCAAGTTACAATAGTTTATGTGTATTTTCCAAGCATCAACAGTAATAAATTTTTAGAGTTTATTTTGTACTGACATCTAAGGGATCTAAGATTTATTTTTGTGGTAATTGATTCACCCCTCCCCTCTCAGTTACTCCTCTTATATTTTCAACAATTGGTATCAGAGTATTTTGGTGCTTATAGAGAAGGTTTCAAGGACCTAAGCTAAAGACTAGGATGTCTTACAAAAGAGAGATTCCTAGGCTGAACAGAGACAACTTTGCAATATGGCAAGGACTTATGAGGTTACATTCAACAACCATCAGTGACTCAGGTTGTAAGTACCTTGATGCTGAATACAAGACTCCTACTGGAACATTATCAATTAAGGACATTGCTGAAAAGAAAAGTCATAATATCATGATGATTGATATTGCATTTGCTCTTAGTTATGTTGAATTTGATGAAGTAAAAGATTGCAAAACAACTCATGAAATGTGGACCAAACTAAAAGACATTTATGGAGGAGATGACAATGTAAGGAGAGCTAAACCAGAAAGTCTCAGAGGTCAATTTGATCTAATAAAAATGAGAGAAGATGAAAACATTGCAAAATATGTGAAAAGAATCAAAGCAAGTGTGAGTACAATCAAAACATCTAGAGGAGATATTGATGACAAAACAATTGTAAGCAAGGTACTCAGAACCCTTGTTCCTATTTATGCAATTAGAGTGTTTGCTATCCAAGAGATGAGATGTGATCCAAACAACAAAATAACTTTGGATGCTCTAGTTGGAATATTGACATCTTTTGAGTTGAATAACTATGATAACTATGTTCCTAGTTCCAAGAACATTGAGTTTTCATTTGAAGCCAAACTCCCACTCAAAGAAAAAGACAAGAAATCAAAGTCCAATCAATTAGGAAGTGAAGAAGAGACAAAAAAAAGTTCTGAAAGTGATCTTAAAATTGTTGAAGCCCTACTTGCAAGGAAATATTCAAAAGGTAGAGGAAAGAACAAAGGTAAGGTTCCTCTAATCTATTTTTCTTGTGAAGAAGTTGGTCACATTGTTGCTAGGTGCCCAAATAGAGAAGATAAAGATGAAAAGAAAAGTAAAAAGCACAAAGGCAAGAATGATTTCAAGAACTACAAGGACAAAGGTAAGAAATCTTGTTTTATGGCTAAAGATTCTGATAACAGTGAAGAAGAAATGGTTTATATTGCTGTAAAAGATGAATTCAATGATTTTTGCATTAAAAGAGGAATTAAAAGACAATTATCAGCCCCTAGTACACCTCAGCAAAATGGTATAGCTGAAAGAAGGAATAGACCCATCATGGATTGTGCAAGAACATTGATGATAGAAAAGAATGTTGCAATCAAATACTGGAAGGAAGCAATCAACACTATAGTTCATACTTTGAATAGAGTACAACTAAGGAAAGATTCAAATCAAACTTCTTATTAACTATGGTATGGTTACAAACCTAATGTAAGTTACTTGAAAGTATTTGGTAGCAAATGTTATATCTTAAAAGAATCTAGAAAAGACAAATTTGATGTCAAAGGTGATGAAGGCATATTTCTAGGATATTCCTGTAGAAGTAAAGCACACAAATGTTTGAATTTGACTACTCATAAAATCATAGAAAGTGCACATGTGAGAATTGATGAGTTTGCAAAAAAGTATGAAGAAGTAAGCAACAAAGAACCTGAAGATTACATAAGATTTGTTTACTATGAACCTAATACCCTACCAAATCGATCTAAAAGAAAGGAGGCTTCACCTCTCGAGTCCCCAAAATCTCCAATAGCTACCGACTTGTAGACAGTGCAACTCAAGTCACAGTCTAAAGGACTCAAGTCGCAGTCAGAGGCTACCGAGCTAGTTCAAATTGAGTCTGAAGGACCCAAGTCACAAACAGTAGGACCGAGCTTGATAATGAAGTTCATGATGAAAACAATGAAACTCATTCCAAATCCAAAGAACCTGTGTTAGCAAGATATGTCAAAAGGCATCATGCACCTAATCAAATCATTGGAGACAAATTTGATGGAACAATGACAAGAAACAAATTGAAAAGTACATGTTTAATTGTTGAATTTGAACTTATAAATGTTAAAGATGCATTGGATAATGAAAGTTGGATTGAAGCAATGAATGAAGAGATATAATAGATAGAGAAGAACAAAACTTGAACTCTTGTTCCTAGACCCAAGGATAAAAATGTAATTGGCACAAAGTGGGTGTTTAAAAATAAGCTGAATGAAGATGGAAAAGTTTCTAGAAACAAAGCAAGATTGGTGTGTAAACGCTATTCTTAAGAAGAAGATATTGACTATGGTGAAACTTTTGCTCCTGTTGCAAGATTAGAAGGTGTTAGAATATTACTAGCATATGCAGCACACAAATGATTTAAAGTATATGAAATGGATGTAAAATCTACATTTTTGAATGGAATTCTTGATGAAGAAGTCTACATTGAACAACCAGAAGGTTTTGTAGATCTTAGCAAAAGGGACATGGTTTGCAAATTACACAAGGCATTATATGGTCTCAAGCAAGCTCCTAGAGCTTGGTATGAAAGACTTCATAATTACTTGGTACAGATTGGTTTTCAAAGAACAAATGATAACACTAGCCTGTATATCAAAGAAGGACCAGACAAGAAGATTGTGTTGGTTGAAATATTTGTTGATGATACTTTATTCATAGGAAATGATGACTTGTGCAAGGCATTTTTAGAAGAAATGAGTAAAGAATTTGAAATGTTTATGTTTGGTGAGATAAAATTCTTTATTGGACTACAAATTCAACATAACAAAATGGTATATACATTACTCAATCTAAGTACATCAAGGAAATACTAAAGAAATTTGGAATGGAAGATTCAAGACCAGTTGGAATTCCTATGTCTACTGGACATAAACTTTTCAAGAATGATGATTTCAAAGAGGTCGATCAGACCACATATAGATCAATGATTGGAAAATTACAGTATGTAGTTCATATAAGGCCTGATATTGCATTAGCAGTTGGTATGGTGGCAAGATTCTTAGCAAACCCTAGAGAAAATTACATGATGGCAATCAAGAGAATCATGAGATATCTGAAAGGTACTGAAGACTATGGTTTATGGTACAAAATAGGAGGCAATTTGGACTTAAAGGTATTTACAAATGCTGATTGGGAAGGAAGTATTGATGACAAGAAGAACACTAGTAGTGGAGCATTCTTTCTTGGTAAAAGACTAGTGTCTTGGACAAGCAAGAAACAAAATTGTATCTCTCAATCCATAGCAGAGGTAGAATATGTGGCAGCAACAGTTAATTGTTTTAACATTATTTGGTTCAAACAACTGATGTTAGGAATGAAGACAGAGATTAAGGATGCAGTAGTCATATACTGTGATAACACCAATGCAATCAATATATCAAAGAACCTAGTGATGCATACCAAAATAAAACGCATTGCTATAAAATATCACTTCTTAAGGGAATTGGTGCAAGATAGAGAAGTCAAATTGGAATATGTAAATAGAAAAGAGAAAATTGTAGACATATTCACCAAGCTATTACCTAAGGATGCATTCCTGTATCTAAGAGGTAAGCTAGGGATCATTCCCCTATTTGAAGCTCACTAAATGAATTTTAGTGATGCATCGACCAGAGCATGTTGAAGATCAATCAGTTGGTGCATAATTGACAATGGCATATTGCAAATGAATCAGTACTTAAGGTACATTGATATTAAAAAAATTATTGTCTTTGGCATGTGTTGTCAAAGAGGGAGAAGTTTACTGTCATATCTCATAGAAATTTTAGTTGTAAGATGGAGAAGTTTATTGTCATGAAGAAGAAGATTGAACTTGGTTTGATATCAAAGGCAGAGTTTGCTATCAAAATTTAGTTGCTGCTAAGAGAAGTTTTCTAATAGAGGGAGAAATTGAAGATAAAAAGAGTTCACACTGATAGAGGGAGTTCTCATGGATGCGAATCAAAATGAAACTAAGGATATGTTCCTTACTTTATTCTTGTTCCAAAAATTTCGTTATGTTATGACATATTGTGTTGCCATCAATGCCAAAGAGGGAGATTATTAGATACAATTGATTAATTGTCTATTGTCTTTGATATTACACAAATGTCATTATTAGTCAGTGGGTGCCGAGCTCACTCGAGCATTGAAGACAATTTTTTGTGGCTACCGTGCAATCTAGAGTTTGCCTAGTTCAAGAGGCAGTGTCTACCGAGTTCACTCGGGCGTCAAAGGAAAGTCTGCAAAAGATGAGTGTTAATCGAGCTCACTCGGTTACCAGAAGAACTTTGCAAGTATGTAGCGTTAATTGAGGTCATTTGGTTAGCATAGGAAAATTGTTTCTGTGTTAGTGTCTACCGAGCTGGGTTGGCTAACGAAGGATTTTCTTATTTTGGCATATTGAGTTTAATTGATTTATTTGTTGGTTCTAGTCGACTAAGAAGATGAATATTAATTATTCTAAGTTGTATTCTAGTTGACTTGATAATATGAAAGATATAAGTATAAGGTCAAGTTGAGATTTATAAAGTGTGTGAATGAATGGAAGATTTGATGATGCCAAGGAGAAGTGAATCAGAAGGATAAGAAAAATATCCTTGTGGAGCAAAAAATATATATTCGATCAGAAAAAGATCAAGTATAAGCCAAAATTGAGATCTGTAATCAACAATTCAGTTACATTCAAAGTAGGTCATGTCATTGTTATTCTCTAACCATTGTAGCAGTGATCTAAATCTCCTAACAGAGTTGGCTTAATTGCTATTTGTAAATCCTCTAACAAGGTGGCATTTCTATCGAATTCTCTAAAGACCTCTAACAAGACCACTCCTAACCGGGTGATTAAATCCTCTAATAGGGTCACACCTTATAGTGTGTTTTGTAACCTTTAACAGGGTTGACACCTAACAGGACTCACTTCAAAAGAGTGAAATACAGTAACTAGTTGCAATTGGTGGTTTTTCCCAAATTGGGTTTCCATGCTAAATCTTGGTGTCAAATGTGTTCATACTATTTTATTTTATATGTTTGCAACTAAGTTAAAGTAATGATAATCACAGATAACATCTAAAGTTTTCATATTCAGTATTTACCGAGTTACAACAATTTATGTGTATTTGCCGAGCATCAATAGTAATAAGTTTTCAGAGTTTATTTTGTACTGACATCTAAGGGATATGAGATTTATTTTTGTGGTAATTGATTCACCCCTCCCCTCTCAGTTACTCCTCTTATATTTCCAACAGGCACAACTCCTAATAGGGTTGGAATTTTCTAAAAAGGACTCGAAGTCTCCTAACATAGACTCTTATGTACTAAATGTGTTTATAGACTCCTAACAGGGTCCATCCTCTAACAAGGAATATATATATCAGTATATCTTTGTGGGCATAATTCCCACCAGAGTTTTTTCTCTGATCAAAGGTTTCCCTAGTTAACAAATTTGGTGTAATTGTGTACGTGCATCTTGTTATGGATGTTGTTTACTTTGATTGAATGGTTAAGATTAACTAAGGTTGATAATTGTTTTAATTGGATAACTGATTCACCCCCAGTTATCTTGGTGGACTATTATTTCTAACACTATCGTACCTCATCATAAAATAAAATAAGATAATTTATCAATATTTTGGTTAATATTCCATACTTCTGGCAAAGAATGATGAAATAGGAGAAAACAAGAAAAACAAAACAAAACCAAAAGTTGTTAACAATCTCCTATATTGTGTATTACAATACAAAACCTTCAAACACCTATGTAGATAAAATATTTGCAAGTACAAGCATACAAGACATGAGAAACAATCAATTCATCAATATTTTTACAAATGTTGGTACTTTTATAATGTTTCTAATTTCTATTTCTTTCATAAAATCTATTATCAATCTTTTATTTCATTCCTTATTAGTTAGTATAATGAACAGTCAACAGTTTCTAATAATTACTTTGAAATAAAAGTCAACTATTTTTCCTCAACTTTTGCCTATTCCTACTAAGTTAGGAAAAAATCAAACAATCGTAGGTGGTTGAAATTAAATGCATAAAGTAAAAAAATTGTCCTCATCTATTCAGAAAGAAATTCAATAAAAAATTGTCATTACTATTTCCCAAAGTTATGTCTTAAAACATTCGTTATTCTAATTTCATTTTTATAATTAATAATAGTGATTTTGAGAGGACATTTGTTTTTATTCATAAATGAATAAACCATATTAATATTACTTTTTCCTACTATATTTTTAAAAACAATTTATTTTTTCCTTTGGGTGTGTGTATGGTAACAGTCTCATATGTAAGGCTAGCTTAACATAAAAGTGTTAATCGTTCCAACATAAAAGTGTTAAATAGTGAAAATTTGACTATTTTGTCGTAGCTTAATTTTGTGATTAGTGTGTGGTGTTAACACTCGGGTAAGGACTGCGGTGGGATTCATATAGGCATGTTTGGGTAAGGGCTTTGCTTGGTCATAGAGATTGCAAGAGTCTGAGGACGATACCCCTTACAGACTTATAGTGAAAATTTGACTATTTTGTCGTAGCTTAATTTTGTGATTAGTGTGTGGTGTTAACACTCGGGTAAGGACTGCGCTGGGATTCATATGGGCATGTTTGGGTATCGAGAGCGGGGGGGCGGGGGGAGGGGGAAATGGAGATAGTTGTTGAAGTTCTTTGCTATTGAACCACGTCGGGTAGCATTTCAAGAGGTCGAGCCATTCACATATTGAATTGTGATCATTGCTAGTTGCAGAAATCTCGGTAATGGCAGATGGAAATCCACTCCTTGTTTGGATTAAGTTACAGGAGATTTGAACATTTCACCCCAACCATAGACTCCAGGTTTTCCTCCCATTCCGGCTACCTTCATCTACAGGTGCCTAAAATCTCTGATGCCTCAATTATGTTTGTAATAGTTTTACTTCTACTGTAATTTATTCAAACTCTTTACATTAAATATGTGTAATGTGTGTAACGTGGTCTGGACTTATGATTGTTTAAGGCTTAACACATCATTAGTCCCTTTCTGTACGGTTTGTAGTTGCGTGGCTTAGATTTTGAGAATTAGTACATTCTGATTTATACTTTAATCTAGTTCATTATTATTGGGGTATGAACACATCTTTTGTTATTGGAGAGTTATCTCGGCATATTATAAGAACTGCAGCATCCAGGGGACTGAGATAAACCAATTATCAATGTCCATGACGCTCTTAAACAATCCAATGAAATTGACATTTATTAATTGCAGATCAGGCAACTGAAAAAAAAATCTTTGTCGGTTACGGAAAACAGTGGGCCAAAATACATCAGGGGATATTACATACATAAATACAGTATATACACTAATGTAAATACAATAGACACTACATGACAACAAGACACATGAATACAACATAAATACTTTGACTAACAATCATTGGAATGACCTAGATTAAATAAACATGATCCACTTTGAAATATCCTTTTCTCGGATTCAATGAAACTTATTGTAATATTTATTACTTGCTTAGGTAACTTGTCTCACAGCAATAAGGGTTCGACTTTTTACATCAAAATAACTCAAGAAATGCAGATGGAAAATAGATGCATTGACAATCAATAGTAATATGCTCTTTATTGAAATTGAGAAATTAATTTATGCATTCAGAGCTTGCAAATGATTACTCCAGGATCAAATTATCATACACTGATCTGAGTGCTTGATAAGGAAAATTATTCTAATTAGTTGGAGTCCTGAGTAATTATTTAATGTATCTTCAGGTGCTGCGATCTCTGTGGTTGCAAAAAGCTGCAATTTTTTCATGACTAATTTACTTCTAATGGATGCTTTGAATTTACGAAGCTGCTCAAAGTACTTCTACCCAAATAAGAATGAGACCTCATTACAGTACTTGCTGCTGCTGCTTCTGTACTGTATGGTTGAGTGAAAAAGCATGAGATTTGCTTGGGGTTGTGTCCAAGCATGCACCTTTCAACGGATTCATCCGAACACCAAAATGTGGTACTTGCAGAGAAAATTCATTACAAAGATTGATGGATAGAATGAATGTCCCATTTGAATTCGATTCTTTTATGGAAGAAAATCCTTTTGCTGAAAAAGCTATCGATCACCTCTTCTATTCTCTGATTTTGACTACTGCAATAAATAATATGGGCCCAACTTTAATTAATTTCTCACCATGAAGTATCACCTAGGAATATTAAGTCATGTTATAAGTGGCTCACTTTAATGATTGCCAATAAATTATTAAATTCATATGAACAATAGCTATAGTTCTTTCCCGTTTTCATTTAATTAAAACACTTAAATCCATTTATTGATTTAATGCTTTGACCTATGGAGAGAACATATAATAAGCTAGCATTATTATTTATTTATTTATTGATGTGCTAGGCAAAACTGGGTCATTACAGTCCTCCCTGGAAATTACTTGCTCTTGAGTAATCTGCACCTTCATGCTAACCAATGTCCAGATCCCATAGCAACCTCAAGAACACTGCTCCACTAATCCACTGTGCTACTTTGATAATTACAGCATTGTACCTGGAGTTGTATAGCAACTCAATACACATGCTTTGAATCCCCTTTACATCTTCAATGCAATGATGCACAAAATCTGCCCTCTTACTACGTCTCATGACTATCTGCCCAAACTTGAATGCCAACATTAGGTGACTTCATAAAATTATCTTCTCTATAGTTATAGGCTCCATGATCTTGGGGATGAAGAGATATATCACTTCTGTTATAACAATCAGCACTCATGTCTTTAACTTTACAAGCATTTCTTCAACACTTGTAGACTCCTCTACTTTAGTTATTTCTTGTGTAAGGGCCACGAGCTGATGAGAATGAGAAAGTAAACCATTGATTTCCCAAATCAGAATTTTGACCCACTCTTTGCTTTCTTTGGAATCATCAACCACCAAATTTTTACTTGACTCATTTTCTCCCCAAGTGATTAAATGTGGTAGTGTCTCAATTAAATCATCTCCAAATGGTGTCTCAAGGCTGCAAGGAGTTTCTTTGTTATATTTGTCAATTCTTTCGTCAACTTGCTCAACTTTTATACTTATAACATTTTTGTTTTGCATCATAGAAGTGGCTGCTATAGAGGATTGAATTTCTTTTTGTCTTTCCTCTCTTTGGGCTGTCCGAAAGAGCTCTTCTAGGTGCTTGTGAGTCATGCCCATTCTTGATAATGTTTGAGCTATTATATCTTCCGTTGCCATGCAAATCTTCCCATACCAAAAGCTTTTGTTTTTGGTTTTCCAAGTGTCCTTGAATGCCATGTCCTACTTTTTCTTCATGTGTGCAAATTGTATCATTATTGAAGCCAACTACATGCTAGAAGATGCATTATGATCGCCCAAAGAATCCATACTGTATCATTCTCATGCTTAACATCAAGATAAGTCATGTTTATCTCTCTTATAGAACCCTCTTGTGAATCTTCTTGCAAAGATGATGAAGCCTCATGTGCGTCAAACCCCAATGCTTTCCTTTTGTCCTCATGAACCAAATCTGCACATTTATTAGATTTTTGTGTACCTCCTTTGAGTTTTCTTTCCTCTTATGCTGCTTTCTGAACTTGTAGATGATTGTTCTTCTCTTTTTGGTATAAAAGTAGGTTGAAGTGGTCTATCTGAAACTATTGTAGAGGTTCTATCAGTTTTGCTATGCCTTCTACTACTCTCACTTGACCTTCTTGAATGTGAATGGTCCAATCCCATCTGACCCATCGCTGTAAATGTATGATCATATAATTGTTGTAGCATTTGTTGCTGTTGTTGGGAAAAAGTAGTCAAGAAATCATTAAGCTGATTGTTCATGTACCTAGGCAGGCGCTTTGCTCTCCTCTCACCCATTTCTTCAACAACAGGATGATCCTCAACTTCCCCTGCTTCCTGTCCAAACCTGCTTCCAGTGTAATATCAATGTGATTGTACCACTCTAGGCTGCATAGAATCAATTCAAATTGACTCGCAATAACCTATTTTCAAAAATTGATCAAGGAGAAGAAAATGCTATAGGAATCGCTGGTGAATGGTTGGAGTTGTGAGAAGAATCATTAGAATCAAGGAGAGCCATAATGAAGGGAGAAATATCAAGTAGGGAATCATAAGGACTCTATTGAAACACAACACTTCTCTCAATGAATAACTCCTGTATGGTTGGTGGAGAAGTCAATATCCTTTGACATTATTTGGATAACCAACTAGAATGCAAGGTTTGGATTGAGGATTCATAGCCTCATAATGCTGATAAGGTGATTCTTCTATGGTTGGAGATCCAAATACTTTGAAGTACTAAACAGAAGGTTTCCTACATGCCCATGCTTTAAACAGAGTGACACCCTTCAAGACTTTGTGAGGAATCTTGTTCTAAATGTAACAAGACTGGTTGATTGCTTCAACCTACTACTGCAGTGGTGGAAGACCCTTCGAGTGTACCGTACAATTAGTCATTTCTTCAAAGAACGATTGACATTTTCCAACACCATTTTGTTTAGTGTAGGGAACAATATGATGCATACCTATCCTCTTTGTTGTGCAAAATTGGTCATACTGAGGGTATAAATGTCTTAGGTTGCAAAAGTTTCCACTCAATTAGCACCAAGATAGTAGGGAGGAATTCAACCATTGGTTGGTTACCGTATGAATAAGGAAGCTAGAGAAAATATAATTGGTGTTGAAGTACAAGTCATTGCTTCTTGTCAAAGAATGCAAGTGGAGGTAGCCTCTACAATAACAATGTTTCCAGGCCTTTGGGAAGGAGGTGAGAGTGTAACTGATGTGAGAACCCTAGCATGCACAAATTTTTAATTTGATAATGACTTTATGAAATCCAAGGAGGTCAAGTGTTTGTTGGCCAAGATGAAAATATAAATCTTCTTTCAAAAATGAACCAAATAAGAGAAGTCGCAAAGGAGCAAGTGAAGTGACTAGAAATGACTAAGGTTGGAAGGGTTTCCACTCATAAATCAACACCAAGATACTAGAGAGGAATGCAACTGTTGGTTGATTACTTTATGACTAAGTAAGTTGAGGAAAATATAATTGGCTTTGAAGTAAGTCATTGCTTCTCATCAAAGAATGCCACAGAATGGAGCTGCTCCAAAACGAATGTTGCTAGGCCTTGGGGAAGGAGGTGAGAGTTAAATGATACAATTTTTTTTTGTATGGCATTGTAAAATCCAAGGATTTCAAGGGTTTGTTGGTCAACAAGAATATAGGAATCTTCTTTTAAAAGTTAAACAAATAAAGATAAGTTAAAAAGGAGGAGATGAAGTGACTAAAAAAGTTATGCAAGTGGTTGACTTTCATGTTAACAACATCACTCTTGAGGAAAGGAGGATGTTAAAGGAGAGTGGATGTTTTCTACTGTGAGGTTGAGGTATAGCACTAACCATCATTCTAGACACAATTAGAAGGAAGGATGCAGATGAACTTGTACTAGTCTCAGAGGACCACATTAAAGAACTATATATGGGTCAGGGTTTAGTACCAAATTTGATGCCTTTGCAATTTGGGCTATAATCCCAAAGAACAAGAATCTGCAAGTAGCCAAGGATATCAATGAGGTGATATGTGCTTTGTTTGTAAAAAAACTGAAGGATAACCCAACAACATAAGCTGCATCCTTGTGGTAAACAAATATTTATTTAGTGAAGTTGCAGCTGAGAAACAACATGCAAATTTTCATTAGATGTAAAAGGATCTTATTAAGCTGATGCAAAAATACAAATGAGTGCAATCACTTATTCTTCATCCCCATAGCATAGAATCTAAGCTTACAACTCCGCAAGCCAACTCAAGTGATACATCTCAACAAGATGAGTATACTTTTATGTTGAGGATAACAAAAGTGAAGGAGCAACTTAAGTAGAGTAGGGAGGCATAAAAGAGGGCAAAAGAGGAAGATGATGAGAATATGACTAAATTGGTTAATAATCTGAGTCATATGTTGTCTTGTATATATCACTAGCTAGGTGACACATGGGCTAGTAATAACAACTTGTAAAAGGCGTAGACTAGCCATGTACAAAATCAAATAACTTTGAGGATATCTTAGGTACATAGACACCATGTGTAACAATAATGGGAGTTACCTTCAATCATGCAAAATTTGATATAGATGCCTCCATAGAGATGTCAAGTACACATGAGGTGTAAAGGTTGATAAATGACATCTTTGCTTTCAAAATCAAGCTAGATATAAAATGAAGTTTTCTTTTGATTGTTTAGAAGAATTTCTTTATGTAAGATTTTGGATGATAATGGTGAGGTAAAAGCATTTGATATCCGGAAGTTAAAGTTTTTAATTTCAATAAATTTTGCCAACGTTGAGTAGATCAATATTTGTAGGTGTAAGGTGGATTCTGTTTTGTGTAACACTAGTTTTGATAAATTGTTGGAGTTAGATATAGGACTGCATAGTTTCATTAAGGAAACCAAGGCAATATTGGAAGCAAGATATGCTGCATAGACAAATAAAGTTGAGAAGGTTTTGACAATCAATGGCCTACAAAGGAAGTATTGGATTATGGCTAGAAAATATTATGGGTAATCTTGATTTTTCCGTATTGTTTTCTACCAAAATCATATCAGTAAAGTTTTCCAACTCAAGTTGTTGAGGAACACTCTAAGTTTTTTTGGCTGTTAAGACTTTATTTCAATAGGATCAAAGTTAATTTTTATCAGATTTCTGCAATCCACTAGTTTATCACTTGGTTGCTTTTGGATTTGATTTTGTGTCTCTTTTTTTGCATCAATGTTAAGGATCACACTTTGTGATCCATAATTAGGATGTAGAGGAGTCCCAGGAGGTGTAGGAAGGTAAACTACAAGCTGAGACTCACTTAAGGATCAAATGTTATTTGTAAAACGTGCCATGTCATTTAGTCATGATCTTGCATGCTTATTTCACCTTTATAAGGCGAACCGTAATTCATCATAAGGGGTTATGTGTATTTTGAATTGGAAAATTGTAAATGGGCAGGATAAGTGTATTTTAGGTCTATTTTAGGGAAATAGTTTTGTGTCTATACAAATCTACAATGGCACTGCAACAAAAAAAAGCTTGATAATGTCTATTATAATTTCCCTCGTAAAATTAATGGCAATGTTGCTAGCACATAATGGATTATAAACTAAGTTGCCAGTTCGGATTCTAGTTCGTATGTGGGTTTGACATTCGCTTTATTTTTTTTGGGTTGGGTTGGGTTCGTTCGCACAAGATTTTTTTTGGAAAAAGAAAAATTATATATATGTAAACATATGATGCAACAAATAAGTTTATATACCACTATTCTAATATTATAGCAATTTAGCAACATACACCACATATATTCACGATTTAGTTCAAATAGCATGACAAAATGTCAAAATACACCACTATATCAATGTTTCAATTCAAAAAGAGTAATGCCAACATTACTAATCACTAATCATTATCAATAATCACTATCAATCGTGATAAAAAATCATCAAATAATTCCTCATCATTAGGAAGTTGTAGATTAGAAGCACAATTAGTGCCACTAGCATCAATAGTCTCAGCTGTAGCCTCAAGATCAGCTTCAACATCACTATGTATCTCATTATTATCTTCACCATCATCAATTGCTAGTGCATCAAAGTGGGCTTCCAACTCTGTAGACTGGTTCAACATCCCATTGTTTTGCCTCCCTTTTTTTATAGGTATTTTCTTTGTGAGTTGTGAGCCTCAAGTTGGAATGCACAAAAACCAAGTTATCTGCCTTCTTGGAGTTTAGTTGGTTGCGTTTTATTGAGTGGATAAAGGAGTATGTGCTCCAATTCCTCTCAGAGGATGATGAACTAGCAACGTATCAAGATTTACAAATTTGAAATTATAGAGTGAAGAGCTTTGAATATTTATGAACAAGAAATTACATATTAGAATCTTAAGATTAAAGAATGTACCTGTGATAAAATTCTGATGGCAATGGGCTGCAAGAGCTGGTACTTTTGTCCATGGAAGTACCACCATTTATGAGCATCAACATTGTTCTTGTCTTCAAGAGCATCAAGACCACAATCATTGGTGCTCGCAAAACTCATAAATTCAGACCTCATTGCTGATTGTAGGCGCTCAGGAAAGAGTCTCGGAGGGCTGCCTTGTACCCTTCAAAAACTTCAAGATCTCTATATGGAGCAACTCTAGTGATGTTCCCCTTGAGGACAACTTGGCTATAGAACCTGGGGGTCAATGCAAAGGCAAGTAGATGCAAAGGGTAGTCATTTTATTCCATCTCTCTTCTATGATTACTTTTAGCTCCTTGAAGAACTTTTCATCAGGGTCTTGCTCTTTCTCATTTATGATGACTCTAATATCTTCAATCATGGAGTCAATGCCATCATATACCTCACCCAAGCAAGGCCTATCCATGTCAGTGTATCGGATCATGCTCAATATAGGCATAGTGAACTTCGGAAGGTACTCAACACGATCCCACCAAGAGTCTCATAATATCCTTTCCTTAATGACAGCTGCCCTTTCACTATAAGATCGCCTCCATACGCTCCAATTAGCATTGGTTACCATTCTAGACAATGCCTCTTTCACTTTGATAAGGCATCTCAAAAAAATAGTGTTGGAGGCAAAATGGGTCTTAGCAACCTATTTAAAGATTAAAACAATAGTAGATAAAAAATTTAAAATCAAGTAATCTATTTAAATTTAAAAACATAATTTTTTTACTAAACTAATGCAACTAGATTTCTAAACATGTTTAAATTTTAAACAATTGAACTTACCTTCAAGAGCTCCAAGTTGGAGAATTGTCTAAATATGTCTTGTGTCATACGGTGGTTTGTGACAAACATTTGGATATCTTATGCCTCTTCGTACATTTTTTTAATCCACTCAACCTTTGTGCCAATTTTTTGCAGCAATAGGTTGAGTGAGTGCACAACACAAGGTGTCCAAAAAATGTGTTCGTACCGCTCCTCAACCAATAAGCTGACAGCCCTACAATTCTTTGCATTGTCGGTTACTACTTGAACAACATTCTGAGGGCCAACTTGGTCAATGGCATGGATGAGAATGTTTGCAATGAAAGGACCATCCTTTACTTGACCTTCACAATCCACATCTCTCAAAAACATTGCATCTCTTGTAGACACTGCAATAACATTCACCAGAGGATGGTTCCTCGCATCTTTCCATCCATTCGATACTATTGTGACACCTGTTTTGGTCCATGAATCCTTGATGGGCAGCATGGCAGCCTCTACACGGGCCACCTCATCATCAAGTAAAGTGGTGCATATCTTCTCATAACCAGGGCTCTTGAACCCCTTTGTAGCCTCATTAACTGCTCTCACCATGTATTGCCAATATGGTGAGCGAACAACAATAAATGATAATCCATTTGCATATACACATCTCGCTATGGCTTGATTGGCAATGTCTCTAGCTTCATTTTGAAATGATGCTTCCAATGGTCCCATTACTTTCTTACTTACAAGCTGTTGTTGAGGAGAACGTAAGAATGGATGACCCTCAGCCGGTGGTTCATTGGTAACGGAAGTTGAAGACATAGATGACATTTTCCCTTTCTTTGAACGCCTACCACTTTGCAACAGATAAGAAGCATTTGCCCTCCCAGCAACTTCCTCTGCTTGCTTTTGTTCTTGAATGTATTTGTTCACAATGTGGTTTGGAAGAAGGGTTTTAGGTAGCTTTCCGTTTACTCTCGGCTTCCTTGTGCAAAATTTAATGCCTTTCTGAGGAATAAAGCACAAATGCGCTTTCACTCTACTATAAGAACTACTTGATTCCTCTTTGCAATGGCTGCAAATCCATACACAACCTCCACCCGACATCAGTTGAAGTATTTCCACGTATTTCCATAACGGGGGGCATCTATCAATTTTGAAGTGGGGTGTTTCGGTGCCAGAACCACTTGCAACCATTTTGTAAATCTACAAAGCACAAAAAAAATTAAAAATAAAAATAAAAAATGATTCCTAAATATGCCAATACTAATATAATGATATTAGATATTTGATGTAT
This sequence comes from Cupressus sempervirens, assembly GCA_028749045.1. Classification (NCBI taxonomy): domain Eukaryota; kingdom Viridiplantae; phylum Streptophyta; class Pinopsida; order Cupressales; family Cupressaceae; genus Cupressus; species Cupressus sempervirens. Next base: position 260,817,539 of record CM053785.1, on the reverse strand, counting down.
ATATAGATCGGTATGAGAGATACATGATTCCTAATATATTTATGCAGGCTTAAATTGTATGAAGGCTAAATTTGTATGAGGTTAAATATCAAAATATCAATATGCAATAGTAAAAAAAATATTAAAAAAAAATTAAAATGGTTAACTGTAAAAAAAATGAAATGCCAACCTGTAGAGGAAGATGAAGCTGCACAATACTAAAACCAAAATCGTTGAGGCTTGAAAATGTTGAGGAAACTGGAAGATTAAAATGTTAAGCAGAGGAAGATCAGTGGTTGAAGAATCACGTTGAGCAATGAGGAAGAAGAAACAGTGAGAAAGAAGACTCCATCTCCAAGCAACTGTCCATGGAAAACACAAAACAAATGCACAGGGAGATGCGGATGCGTTTTTTGTTTCAAAAATGCCACTGAGAGAGGAAAAATGCCGTCGATTGCGGATGCATTTTTTGTTTCACAAAATAACAATTGTCTTTATGTTTTAGGTTTACCGTTTAACAATATCAATATATCATTAAAATAATGTTATAACATTTCTTTTGAAAGTCAATTGAATTGAAATTCAGCCAAATTTGCATGAAATTCGTTCGTTTGCTAGTGCTTTTTAAAATTCACTCAAATTGGTTAGAAATTCGACTAGTGTCCTGTTGGACCAATTTTCATCGAATATGTCAGAGAAATAGCGATTTGGATTCGAATTTGAATCGACTTCGACTATCGATTTTCATGTTCCCTGAACGAATACGGTAACTTAGATTATAAAGTAGGATCACCATTGTTAGGCTTTAAAGGTCATATTACTAAAGTAATTATGTAAATGACCATCAAAGTATGTTTGGATGTTGTGAAATGAGGATGTACCACAACTTGCTATAACTTTCTAACTCTAAATGGGAACCAATTTATACTTATTCCTTCTCTCAACCTTAGAATTTCTTTTTAAATGATAAATATTAAAGTACCCTCAAGTGTATTAATTTGTCTTATCATACCTAGATCTAATTAATCACAAGGAATTAGCATGCTTCCATGAAATAATTCACAAATCCTTGTCAAGATATATGGGATTTTTAATTTGCTGGACATCACTCTACCATCATATTTCATATTATCATTAGATTTCATAATGGAGAGCCCATCTAGGTTTGTAAAGCTTGGAGTGTAGAGGAGAAAAAATGTGCTTTTAGTCTGATATGGTTGGGCAACCTTTAGTATTTCTTATAATAAGATTTCGTAAACCTTTAGGATTCATTGAAAAGTAGATTAGAGAACCAATAACCTTGATCTGCTATAATCAATCTAGTGAGAACATATGTTTGAATAAAATTCATTGTTGATGATAAGTTGACCTAAAGTGGGACACCACTTAGTTTCACCTAGGTTGAGGTGGTTATTACTATATTTCATCTAAGTGACAAGTACTCAACATTAATTATTGTTGAGAAATTTTTTTTGAGTCTTGGATGGACAAAAAGCCCTCAATTTAGTATTATTGAGATTTTAGTTGTAAACCATATACTTTTGTGCATAAGAAGCAGCAATGAAAGTTGGAAAATAATGCTATAAATGTGTATTCATTGGATATGTTGTTGGTCTGAAAGGGTATAATCTTTGAAGTTCTATGTAAGGGAAGTTCTATACAGTAAGAAACAAGTACTCAACATTAATTATTGTTGAGAAACTTTTATGGAGTCTTGGATGGACAAAAAGCCCTCAATTTAGTATTATTGAGATTTTAGTTGTAAACCATATACTTTTGTGCACAAGAAGCAGCAATAAAAATAGAAAAATAATGCTATAAATGTGTATTCATTGGATATGTTGTTGGTCTGAAATGGTATAATCTTTGAAGTTCTATGTAAGGGAAGTTCTATACAATAAGAAATGTCATCTTTAGGGATATTAGAGAACCAATAACCTTGATCTAGTTTGGCTATAATGAATCTAGTGAGAACATATGTTTGACTAAAATTCATTGCTATTAGAAATGATTAATTTCATTGTTGATGATAAGTTGACCTAAAGTGGGACACCACTTAATTTAACTATCTTGAGGTTGCTATTACTACATGTCATCTAATTAACAAGTATTCAACATTAATTATTGTTGAGAAACTTTATGGAGTCTTGGATGGACAAAAAACCCTCAATTTAGTATTATTAAGATTTTAGTTGTAAACCATATACTTTTGTGCATAAGAAGCAGCAATGAAAGTTAGAAAATAATGCTATGAATGTGTATTCATTGGATATGTTGTTGGTCTAAAAGGGTATAATCTTTGAAATTCTATGTGAGGGAAGTTTTATACAATAAGAAATGTCATCTTTAGGGATATTAAATCTCCCCCTATAGTTGAGTAGCCAAATGAGGATCTGAAGTTGGTTGTGTATGTATGATCAAAGATTGAGATGGTTGCAATAGAGAAAGACCAAAGTTATATGTTGGACCTAATAAGTAGGAGGGCTCAATGTGTTTGACAGAGGGGGAACCTCCACCTTGCCTTTTTTGAGGGTCTGCTCAGTAAAGATGGCAACCGAAATGTATATGTCATTTGCTTTTGGATTTATTTTTGCTATAATTACTAACATTGATGAACCTCAAATATGAAAGAGACAATACGAATAGGTTTAAGAGGGTCCTAAGAATTGTCTATGGATGAAGAGATTATTGCATCAAAAAGAAGACTTAGGATTTGGTTTTGTTCCAAGAAGGAATGAAACGTGGGTACAACAACTATATCAGTTGAAGTTCATTATAGTATTTTTAAGTACAAGATGTGATTGATTAGTTAAATTACATTTTTCAATCGAGAGGATAAACTTTGATGAGATTTGTTCTTCAATAAGCTGGCGTCTATTAGGTTTTTATCATCTAGAGATAGAGTGGATGGATGTGAAAACAACATTAATGCATGGGGACTTAGATAAGTTACAATATCCATGCCTAGAGCAATATGTTCTTGAAGGTAAGAATTAATTGGTTTGCAAATTAAAAACCCTTACATAATCTAACAAACACATAGAACGTGGTACTAAAAACTCTATTTTTGTGTTGAGACTAGGATTTGTAAGGTCTAAATTGAATTATTGTATTTACTATAGATAGGACTATATCATTTAACTATTATCACACCATATGCTAATGATATTTTAGTTTTGTTACAATAAAGATGTAATTAGGGACTTGAACTTGTCTGGTATGAAACAAATGGGGGCTATTGAATTCATTTTAGTTATGGATATTTTTAAAAAAAAGCAAACAAAAATCTTTAGTTGGAATAGATTTGTAGGAATTTGGCATACTAGACTATAGACCAACACGTCTTCCTATTGTAATGGGGTCTAAATTAGTATTATAACAAGAAGGATGTAATTAGGAAGCTTGCACCAGTAGTGGAGTTGGCTTGGGTCATGGGTTTGCTCCCACAGGTTTTGTGTTCAATTCTAAGGCTTGAACCTGACCAGTTTATGTGGTTGCGGGCAATTGTGTACAACACAGTAGGATTAGTCTTGCTTGAGCTTGCTCCTTCCTCTCCCTAACTTAGTATCTTGTAAGACCAATGCAAGGATAGGTTGGGTGTTGGGCTGAGTTGCGTACGCACACGAGGATATGAGTGGATTGTTGGGGATACCTTCTTTGTTAACAAAAAAAGAAATGAAAAGAATGTAATTAGGAACTTGAAACATTATATTTGTACAATTGGATGTGGACTAAATGGGGGCTATTGATTAATATTAATTGTGGAGGTAAAAGCTAATAGAGAAAACATAATTCTTTAATTGCAATAGAGTAAGTTTGTGAACCACATTGTAACAATTTGGCATGGTAGATTTTAGACCAATGCGTGTTCATATTTTAGTGGGGAATAAGTTTTTACTTGAGGATTGTCTATCTACATAGCGAGATGGAAGATATTTCTCACACTCCTTACCCAAGTATAGTTCATAGTCTTATGTATGTTGTGGTTAACACTAGGCTAGATATTACCCTAAGTAGTTCTTAAGGTAATCACAATGCTAAATGGATATTCTTGGATATGTGAATTCTAATTGGTTAGGAGATCTACCAATGGCCATGTCATTAAGTTATTTGGTATTATTATCAATTAGATGAGCCAATTATATGTTGTGGTTGTTTCTTCCACTAAAACGGTGATGTATTATATACTTAAACTCATGCTTGTGAATCTATCTTTAGAGATACAATCGAAGTGTCATTATCTTGGTAAAGAACTTGAACTTTCATGCCTCTATAGAGCATATTGGTTTATGGTATCCTTTATTAATGGCATAGTAGAGAAGTAGAGGGTGATTCTTGAAAGTGTAGACACTTTGGAGGATGTTACAAATACATATACAAAGCCTATAAAAATAGAGAAGTTTCGAGGTGTGGTGTTTCTATGGACCTCTTTGTATGATAAGTAGGGTAATGTATATAAGGTGTATGAGATATTATGATACATGTAAGATAATGTATGAGGGTATTTCCATAATGAACTGATTTATTGTTCAACATATGATGCATGTTATGAGGTATCGTAGAGCATATTGAATGGAGAGAATAGAGGTAAAATTGAACATCCAAGTTGATGAGGTGGCTATAATAGTTTAGGACAAGTGTAAGGAATGTATTCTTTCTAGCTAGACGACCAAGACTTAAGACTAGATATTGGATTTCTACTTGAAATTTCGGAGCCATATTAATTTATTTTAGATTATGGCTTCTCTTTTATTGTTTGGTCCATAGTTGGAAAACTCAGACTCGGCAATAACTTGGCTGACACCAACAAAATTGAAATTCGGTACTCGCCAAAGTGTGGCAAAAAAATTGGCACTTTTATCAAATATTTGAAAATATATAATTTCTTTAAGTATTCTAAAACAAAAATCATATCTACAAGTTAAAAAAAATGACATTTTAATATGCATTTCAACATATTATCCTAGTCTTCTAATAAAATGATAATTTAAATAGACAAGTAGAAGATTATAATTTTAGGTCCACAATGTATAATAGTATACGAACCATGAGATGCATTAGGTCCACAATGTCCAAGTGGTAGCTGATTAGCATATGCAAAGGGTTCCGCTCTTGCTACCATTTTATGAGATAGTCTGATAGACTCTAGACAAACAACACAGACAATGACTATGGAACTCGCATAGACAAGTTCTTTGTATAGAACTTGCACCTATCTTTCCTGCTGTGCCCTTTTCTCCCACTGTTGCAGCCTCTTGTTGTGGCTAATAACATAACAGAAACCCTAAAAAAATGTGTCCAACAATAGACTTCCACTTTATGCATCTATTATTTTTACATTGTTTCCACCACCAATGTTTTGGAACGATTTCATGCGATTTCATGAATTTTTGGCACAAAGAGTGCTGCAACTTTTATAAAATATCAGCCACAATATAATGTGCAATTATATCATTTGACCAACTGGCACACAAATTATCATGATATCCACAATTTTTTTGTGATTTTTACAACTATGGTTTAGTCAACTCATGTATATCTCTTCCAATTTATTTGGTTTTTAAGATGGAGTTTCCATAGTATATTTTATATGTACCATTATATTGCTAAAAACTCTTTGGATTATTTTGGTATAATCTCTTATGAAGGCCTGGAACTAGAAGTTGTATAATAATTTTATTATTATTGGGAATACAATTGGTTTGAGAGTCAAATGCAAGGTCTTTTCTGAAATGTTTTTCGTATGGTATAGAACTGTGTATTGCCTTTTTTGTTTATTTTTACTTTCTTGTAAATTGTTTGATCATATTTTTGGGCAGTCTCATCTCATAAATTAGTATAGGAATATTTTCCACATTCTTATCCTCCTTTTAAACTAGCATAGGATGAAGACGCCTTAGCTAATTTATCTCAAAGTACCTTTAAAACCGTATGCAATTAAATGGTTTTATTCATTATCACTAGGTTCTGTTAATTTCTTTAGTGATCTTACTACTACATTCTTATAGTACTTTCATATAAACATAGAATTGAAGACTACAATCAATGACCTTACTAGACACACGCAAAGAAGCAATGAAGCTATCAATGATTGTGCCATTTGATTCTAGTCTTATTGCAATAAGCTCAAAAATCTTGTTTCTCAAGAGGGATTACTTCCACTTATAAGGGTGCACCTTGCACCTAAGTTGTTTTGAAAATTTTAGAGATATGCACCAATTTGAAGAGTCAATATTTTAGCAACAAATACTGAAGTATGGTTTGTCATCTTGATCTTCCCACTCACCAAATTTTAATAGCCAAACAAGTTTGTGAAGGAAGACAACATGAAAGAAAATGTGAATCAAGTGGCTATCACCTCTCATTTCCTTATTGAAATTGAATGCTTCCAAGACTTTTTATTAAGCTTCAAAAAAACATGGATGACGTAATGCCCCCATTTTAGTGAGCACTAGAGTTTGAGGGATAAGCCTATTATAGTGACCCTTGTAGGCTAATTATTGGGATAGAGGGTCTTCTGGGGCTGAAGCTTGGTTAATGGAGGTTCTTGTCTTATTCAGAATTAAGAGTTTTCCAGCTTGGTCTTCGTTTGGCTCAGAGTGGACTTTGTTTGGGCTCAATTTCATATACTTACTATTTGTAGTAAGTCATCTCAAAATCGAGAGGGACCATTTCTATTTTTGGTAAGTTAGTAGGCTACTAGGCTGGACAGAGAATTAAATGGTCAATTTTTCAGTGCAGATGGAATGAAGAAAAGTTGATTAATTATGGAGGTATATTTATTTGATTATTAATAAATTGATGACTTTATTAATAATTCTAATTATGAGGCCATTTAATGTTATGTTATTATTATTTCATAAAGGAAGGGGTCATGTTCATCATTAAAGTGTGGGAGAGTTATTCTTTATATTATTTCAAAAATTTGAAATATGAATATCTGCAATGCCCAAGTATATTAAAATATGCAAAGTGTCTGCTTGAAGCTGCAGGATTGATGGAGGAATTATAAAGGCTTGGACATAGAAATTGAGCCTCATTCATGTTGCATTTGTTATTTTCTGAATTTGGTGAAGAGTTGAGACAAGGATTTCAAGAACTGATCTGCAGGAATTGAGCAGTCGTGTTCAATCTTGGCATTTTGAATCAGTCCTTTGTTGGTGAATTGTGCATCCTACGTCAGCTATATCCAGTAGCTGAGATTGCTTTAAATAGAGGTGAATTGAATGAAGGAAGGACTCGCGTTTTGTTGAGTGATTGCAGGTCGTGGCATGTCTTTAGAAGCCAATGCAATTCCTTTGGCAGGTTGCGTGAGACATATTTGAGGCTGTCATTGACTGAGTAAACACAACATATACCCATAACCTTACATTACAAAGTGCATCAGGGATATTTGGCGATACAAGTCATCAACATTACTTCCCAGCAGCAAACATTATTTGTTCATTCTTACAGCTGATTACATACAGATCTACAGACGGCTTCAGTTGCATATATCTTCCAGGTATATTTATTCTGAAATCAAGCTAAGTGTTGCATATTTAATATATTTCTTGAATTGTAAACATTTGTATGTAAAACTAAAGTGAATGATGTTAGGTATGCAAAGTTGAATTGCAATTTAAATTTCATGCAATTGTTTATGTTTGTAATTGCAAAATCAAAAAAATACAAATAAGCAGATCATATACATTTGGTAAAATCAGAACTTAGGCATTGCATGTCAACTGTTTGGCAAAATGTGCAAGGGGCAAAATTGAGTTTCAGAGTCAGAACCTGGCAAAATTGAGTTTCAAAGTCAGAACCTGCAGGGGTTCTTACAGATGATGTTCTCTAAATCCTTGATTATTGCTAAATTGATTATTAACTTTTTGATGCATCTATTAGAGCCCAATAAATCACTTAGAATATATAATGATTGTGTATCATAGATGGATAGGTCTTAAAATGAGATACAAGAATGCATAAATAACTCATGATTAAGATTGAAGGACTTGAGATAATGGAAACTTATTAGTTGCATCCATAGTAACGAGAATCGCTTGAAAATCGCGTGAATCGGCAATTCAGCAAACAGATTCATCACGGGCGATTTTTTTGGAATCAGAAATCGCCATAGCCGATTTTTTGTGGTGAATCACATGAATCCCCGATATCGGCGATTCATGCAAAAAATCGCATGAATCGGTGCCAAAAATTGGCAAGAAATCGCCCGGGGCCAGAAAAGTATGGAGTTGGAAATTTTAAAAAAATAATTTGTTTTTTTAACTTTCTTTTTGACCTATTCTCTTTGTTATAACCCTAAAGGGCCTTCTATTTGTTAAGCATGAGCAGAAGAGAGGAAAAGTGAGAGAGAAGAAGAGAAAAGAAAAGCCATAGGTTTTTAACTGGCAAGAAGGAAGAGCACCAAAGAGATCAGCAAGCCATTTGGGGAGCCCATCAATTGCATTGGGAGCATTAAGGAGCCAATATCAACACTCCTTAACTCATTTGCAAGAGGTAAGTGCTCAATTTTTTCTTGCATGTTAGTGTATTATGAATTTTTTGTTAAATTTTTATAGTTTTCAAGATTATTAGTTTAAATCTTGAATGTTCTATATTTTTACTAAGTTGCAAACTAGGGTTTGTTGTTTTGTAGCTTTTATTAGCTTCAAACTTTGATATTTAACATAAAAAAATTTATTGCAGTAGCGTTTGCTCTCATTTTTCGCAATTTCGCAATGGGTAAAAAAGATGAATGTTGGAAATATAACGAAGAGTTTCCTGGAAGAACCAAATATCAAACAAAATGTATGTTTTGTAAAGAAAAAATAACTTCCAGAGGTATTTATAGATTGAAATACCACATTGCTGCTATACCTGGACACAATGTTACAGTTTGCACTCACCAAACTCCTGAGGCAAAACACACTTGCTTAATGGCATTAAAAAAAATTGAAAAAAACAAAGCAAATAGGAAAATGCAACTTGAAGGGTTAAGAGGTATTGGCTCCCACGTTCCCGCATCCGCAGCTGCATCCACATCTGCATTTGCATCAACTTCTGCATCCGTAGGTTGTGTTGGAGAGGGTTCTTCTAGGCCTCCTTTTTATCCTAGTTCTTCTGCTCGTGCTAGTGCTAGTCGATCATATACTGAGATAGAGTTCCACACCAACCTATTGCAGCCTAGAGTGCGGAAAAATAAAATGAATAGTTACTTTGTGCCCCGCACTACTCCTGGTTCCCAACCCACGCTTGAGGGCATGGGTTTGGACAAGGAGATTTATGATGCTACCAGAAAGGAGATATGCAAATTTTGGTACTTTTGCAACATTCCATTTATTGCAGCCAGGTAATTGATTCTTTTTTCTTTGTTTTCTTTAAAGTTAAAATTAAAAGTAAAAGTAGAACTTTAATTATATCTACTTGTTTTATAATTTGAGTCTTTGACATCTAAATTTTTATTTGTGACAGGGCTCCTTATTGGCAGAACATGATAGATGCAGTTGCTATTTGTGGTCCGAGGTTTAAAGCCCCAACTGAGGCTGAGTTGAGCGGATACCTCTTGGATGAGATGGTAGAGGACATGAGGGCTGAGCTTGAGGAGAACCGAAAGGAGTGGATTGCAAAGGGTTGCACCATCATGACTGATGGTTGGACAGATAGGAGGAATAAAACACTCCTCAATTTTTTTGTATCCTATGGAGGTGATTGATCATTCTACTTTCCTACATACATAATTGTAAATTTTGATTTGTTGAATGCTAATTTGTTGATGATTCATTTAATATTATAATTCATTGTTTTGTTACTTGTAGGATATACCATGTTCATCAAATCCATTGATGCATCCGCACATGTAAAAAATGCCACATACTTATGTGAGGCTATTGAGGAAGTCATAACAGAGGTGGGGGAACAAAATGTGATCCAGGTGGTGACGGATAATGCAACAAGTTATGTTGCTGCAGGTAAACTTTTAACTTTTCAAGTTTTGAAAATAAATTTATTTGAATTTTGAAATTTGAATTTCTAATTGACTTAAAATTGTTGCAGGTAAACTTTTGATGGAGAGGCACCCCACCATATTTTGGTCCCCTTGTGCGGCACACTGCATTAACCTCATGTTGGAGGAAATTGGCAAACTTGAGTTTGTCAAGTCATGTGTGGAAAGGGCAAAAAACATATGCAAATTCATTTATAATCATTCATTCGTCCTTAGCACAATGAGGAAGTACACAGAAGGCAAGGAGTTAGCTCACCCAGGTATCACAAGGTTTGCCTCAAATTTCATCGCCCTGCAGTCCTTGTTGACATCAAGGGATGAATTGAGGAGCATGTTTGTTGGGCGGGAGTGGATTTCCTCTTCCTATGCTACGACCACTGCAGGGATAGATGTGGCGGATTGCATATTTGATGAGGATGGTTTTTGGAAACCCGCTAGAGAAATCCTTAAGGTAAATTTATTGGAATTTAACATTTAGTATTTTACTTTTACTTTAAGTTATATCATTTTATATTTAAGTTTTGACTCAAATTTTTTGTTTTACTTTATATGTAGGTCACTGAGCCCCTTGTAGCTTTGCTACGAACTGCTGATGGGGAGAAGCCCTCTATGGGCTACATTTATGAGGGCATGGATAGAGCCAAGGAGGCCATCAGAGCCCAATATGCAGGAGTGCAGGAGAGGTATGGCCCTATTTGGGACATCATTGATAGGAGATGGCAGAATCAGCTCCATCGACCCATCCATGCAGCAGCTTACTATCTGAATCCGGCATTTCGTTTCCGTCCTGAGTTCAAGGCGGATGCGGAGGTTCTCACTGGCTTATACACAGTGATTCAGAGGTTGAGTAGCGATGAAGATAGTGCTGCTGTGATTGTTGAGCTAGATCAGTTCAACAATAAAGAGGGGCCACTTTTCTCTGGCAGGATGGCCATAAATGCTCATACAACACTACAGCCAGGTAAAAATTAAATAATATATTCAATGTTCATGAATCTAGATTCTAAACTTAAAGTTGATTATGTAATTTTAGAATTAACTTGTAATTTGTAAATGAGACTAATTGTTTCTATTTTCCCTTATTTCAGATAGATGGTGGCAAATGTTTGGGGCCACAACCCCAAAACTTCAAAAAATTGCCATCCGTATTCTGAGTCAGCCAAGTAGCGCTTCTGGATGTGAGCGCAGTTGGTCCATGTTTGAGCACATCCATTCGAAGAGGAGAAACAGGTTGACAATGCAGAAGTTGAATGATCTTGTCTTTGTTCATTACAACCTCCGTCTTAGGATCAGACAGATTTTGGGCACTGACTCCTCTTCAATTATTCTGGACGAGATTGATCCAGAATCAGAGTGGCTCACAGAGGTTGTGGATCTAGTCTTCACTGAGGAAGACCATGCATGGGTTGACCAGGTGGATACAGAGGCTGAGGTAGCTAGAGCACGTTCTTCAGGCATTGGTAGATGCACACGTGCACGCACAGGCACAGGCCCTAGCAACGTTCATGAGCCCATCTTACATGCGGGAGATATGGCTCGGCAGTCCTCTAGGACCTACATTAGACGCCTTGCTACTAGGCAGATTGGATACTCAGAGGCTGAGGCTGAGGCTACAGCCGAGCTTGAGGATGATGTTGAGGATGATGATGACTATGAGTCTGAGGCTTGAGCTGGAGCCTTGTTTTTATATTTTGTTTACAGATATTGATACTGAATCATTGATAGACATATTTTTCAAACTTTCATGGATCTTCATCTTAGATTCTTACATACATTTATGATTTGATGTCTTATGGATCATCTTACATACATTCTATGATTTAAATTATTATGATCATTTGATTTCTATTTATTTCAGCTAGCCTACAATTTACATTTTAGATAACATAGTTACATATGTGATGGATTTTAATATTTTATGTTCCAAACTTCCATGTTTATGTATGTTAAGTTTTAACTTCTATTTGATGATGTTATAGTGTGTTTAAGTTATATTCAATAAAGGGTGCATGAAATAAGTTTTAAATTGTTAAAATCTTTAAATTTAAAGGGTTTTTTCAAATTTTCCGATTCATTGCCGATTCACGATTCGATTCAGCCTTGCCGATTCCGATCCGATTCCGATTCATGTTACTTTGGTTGCACCCATCAGCTATCAATTGTAAACATACACAAATCCTTTTCCAAGCCATTTAATATCATTGATGCATAAGATACAAATGACAAAAAGTAGAATGTATCACATGATCATCCCTTTGTGGAAGGAACTGAAGCTAATACTAATCTTCCACTTCTCTCACCCCTCTACTGATTACTTTTTTGAGGAGGAGATCCCACTAAATATCCCCTAAACATATTGTATGCTATTTGATAGAGTAGATAGAGATAAATTTAATAAATTAAAGAGCGCATTCATGCCTCTTCAAAAGGAAGAATATTATTTTCTTCCTTAGACCTTAAGAAAAATGTCCAAAGATTTGAAGGCACTGGATTTTAATATAAATTAAATATAAGAAAAAGATTAATTACACACAAAACAATGTAAATACATTGGGGATTATCATTGTACCTAACCACTAATACTTACATAGGGATTGATAGCCTTGATTTTGTTCCAATATCCTCCACCTTCCTTCAACACCTCCTTTACTTCATTTGTCCCCGATTTACTGTAATTGAACTCCTTCAGTCTTTTCAATTGCTCCAATCCCTCTCCCACTTTCTTCACTTTGGGACGATCAATTAGAAACTCCTCAAGGCATTCCATTGCCCCCTTTTCCAATTCTGGAAATTCCTCCAATGAAGAAAAATGTTGAACTGTGAAGAAGTGGAGTTGTGGAAACGCTCCTAACTTTCCAAAGGCCTTTGGAAGTTCTCTACACCTCTCATTCCCAAGCAATTTCAACCTCACTAGATTGGACATTCTTTGCAAGTCTGGATAATCACTACATTTACATAAAGGTAAACTCAATTCCCTCAGATTTGCCAAATCACATATCCAACTTGGCACTTCAAAGCTACATAATGTAAGACTTTCCAATGCTCTCATTTTGTATGGAAACTGCAGAAGCTTTGTGCTATCACCAATCTTACTCTTGATTCCAAGACGGCGCAACTTCACCAGCTGGGCAAGTATCCCTTCTTCCACCTTCTTCAACTCCATCTCAAGCTTAACTATTAGCCCTACTTCTTGAAGCTGAGTCATCTTGACCAAATCCTCTAACCTCAAAAATTCATCCTCTTCCATGGAGAGCTCCAACAGATCTGATCGAAGTGTTCTCAAAGAGACCATATTTGATACTCCCTTTGGCATGTGATAAACAGCCTCACATTCTAAATGCTGAACACATTTAAGTTCACTTATCCATGCTGGTATGTTCTTACGACTCCCCTTAGGCATTGCAAGAAACAAGAGACTTTTCATGGATCTCCCACACTCTGGTACCTCTGATATACAGGTTTTCCTTATATTCAAGACTTTAAGAAGTATCATCTTTCCAACAGACATGGGCAATGTAGAGATGCTTGTGTAGCTCAAATCCAGAACTCGCAGTCCTCCCATAGCAGTAAACAAGTTTTCTGGAATGCTTCTTATCTTCCTATTCTGAGACAGTGACAATGTACGGAGATAAGCAGGATGGTTGTGTGAGAGATCATTATCATTTATATCTTTCTTGGCCAGTAAAATCCGACATAAGCCAGAGGCAGCATGTGTACGTGTAGAGGCTTCCTCAACGGAAAAAGCACATTTATTTTCTCTGGACATGTGTATGGCCAAATCATGCAACAAATCATGAACTTTGCAGTATTTGGTTAAGTTATATTTCAGCAATAAGTCATAAAACACATGATCTTCCAATAGTTGAAGCATACATAGCTGAGCAAGTTGATCTAGCCAATCCCAAGCCATATCCTGCTGGTTCTCTTCTGCTGGGATGAATCCCTCTCCTATCCATAGATTTATCAGGAATTCAGAGTCTATTTTTGCATCCTCGGGGAAGAAAGAAAAGTAAGCAAAACATGCTTTAAGATGTGGTGGCAAGGCATCATAGCTCAATTTTAATATAGCCATGACAGGGTCATGCTCACTGAGGGGAATAGCTGGCTTTTTTAGCTGATTGTGCTTGGATTCCCATTTTCTGAGACATGTGGTGTTGGCCATAGATGCTGCAGTAGTTTTGATAGCCAGTGGTAAGTTCCCACATTGCTTTACAATCTCACGACCCACCTCTTCCAACTGCTTGTCTGGCACTCTATTTTCTTTACAATGCGGAAACGCATAGACACAAAAAAGCTTCCAACTATCTTCATCTGACAAATTTTTCATTTCATAAATTCTGGCGCTTAAATCTACAGCAACCTTTCTATTTCTTGTGCTCACCATAACTTTACAATCTTCATCAGCTGGCAGACCAAGTTTATCTAAGAGATTATCTTCTGTGGACAACGTCCACAGAGCATCCAGCATAAGAAGACATTTTTTTTCCTTGAAGATGGTTTTGAATCAATTCAGCCGCAGTGTCATCATTTATCTGTACAGATTCCAATCTGCGGAAGCCATTACTTGCATCAAACTATTTATCACAAATGGCTGTTCGTAAAAACATGATCTTAGAAAATAGACATGTGATGTCTTCACCGTGGCATAGAAAAAAGTACTATCGCTCGTTTATTTAAAAGAAAAGAATAGCTGTTTAAAAGAAGTGCAAAGAAAAGAAGATAATTTTGCCCTTATCTTGCCATACAAAAATACTACGCTTGATAGATATTTTTATTAATTGCTTAAAGAAAAGAATAGCAGTTTAAAAGAACTACAAAGAAAAGAAAAGAAGATAATTTTGTCTTTAACACGGCATATTACGCTCTAATTAAAGTCATATAATAAGTAACGCTATACTTAAAGTCATATAATAAGTAAAGAAAAAGTAAAGAAAAAGAAAAGAGGATAATTTTGATGAAAATAAATATGTTTTTAATTTGATGAAATAGTTAAGAAATATTGTTTTTTTCTAAGTAAGAATTAAAGATTAGGTATTATTGAAGTAAATAGACAAATATAGTTGATGTTACAAAATAATTCTTTAGACTAGTTATCTTTTTTCTCATTAATTTTTTAATTAGTATAGAATAAATTTTAAGTATATGTTAGATACTTGTACAGCCCTTAATTTACATGTAACAATATTACTATTGTTTGATTATTTATAGCATCTCAAAAATAGATTCTAATTTGCTCCATAATCTCAATTATCATTTATATGACAATAGCATTATCTTATTTAGTTTAATTTATTTGCATTCTTTTAAAACATTAATTGTTATTAATATTGATCAATTTTAATTATGAAGACAAAATGGGGTTTTATGTGATAGTTAGACCTTCTAATCCCATTTCATCCATGCATATAATCATATCTAGATTTAATATAAAAATTCTTATTATCAAAATAAGAATAAGGAGTATTTATTTAAGTTGAAGTTTCAAGTTGAACTACCTTTTTCTTGAATTCTAAAGTTATTCCAAAGCAACCTTTGAAGGGTTGGTAACATATTGATTTGGGGCATATTCTTTTATAGGCCCTAAAAGCAATTAAGATTGAAGACAAATATTTAATATCGCAAGGACCTTTAATTTAAGTTACGAATAAATAAAGTGTATGTGCTTCTTTTATGCAAATGGTATGTAGATGATCAATTGAGATTGAATATGCAAAGATTTTGATAGCATGGTAAGAAATCATGCAAACATGATTTAATTCAATTTTAGGTCAAGAACTATAGGGGTCATGTTCAAGTTTACAAGGGCAATCGATACTCATATGAATAAACAAAGACATGGAAATTTTGAGATTATTGATAAGATAATATATGGCATAAAAGTATTAAAAGGTATAATAATGTGTAATGTGATTAAACATATTGAAATGCAAGGGCATATGTATAAGGTATTGATAAGTGCAATCAAACATACGTTTAAATTGGGATAAGTGATTTTTTATTGAGTCTAACTTACAATAGATTGACATTTATTGATATGTAATTTAATTAATATATTATTCAAAATCTATACAAAAACAACACACACACACACACGTGTGTGTGTGTGTGTGTTCTCTCTCTCTCTCTCTCTCTCTCTCTCTCTCTCTCTCTATATATATATATATGGGTAAGTCCACCAAGTTATGGTGCCAAAAGAGGGTATAAGTGGCCATTTAATTTTTTATTGTTTTTTGAAATCAACAATTTTAAAATTTTGACAAGAATTTGAAGATAGTTACGCTCAAAATTTTAAGATATGACAAAAAAAAAATAGTAGTCCCTTGAATCTAGTTTCTAAACTACTATTTATTTATTTATTTATTTATAAATGATTTAGTTTTAGGTTCTCAAAAAAGGAGGCCACATAAAGTGGTACTGTTTTTTCAGGAAAAAAACATAACATAGTGCAAAGTGTGACCCCCCTATAATTTTAACTTTTTTTTTTGAAATTCTTTAATCGCTCTGGTCAAAAGTTGCCTAACACTATGTAGTTTATTCCAGATTTTTCGAATAATTTTATAATATGTATTTTTTTTTATGAATTTTGTAACACACATCCAAAAAATGTGAAATATCTGTGTGCTCCCCCTAGAAATGATTGAAAACTAATTTAAATTCAAAACTTCTTTTTTTCAAAGTGTGTAGAATGAAGTCTAGTTTCTAAAAAACTAAGTTGTTGCGAAATTTGATGAACGCACTAAAATCTACACCCTAATTAGTACATGTTGGTTTTTGACAGAAAATGGATATACATTCAAAAGAAATTATAGTTGAAAGGCTTGAAATAGTTCAAATTCAAAATAAATTATATGGTTATATAGCTAACACAAAGATCTACAATGTCATGTAACCTGATTTTATCGATGCTCAACCACGAGGAAACTTGAAGGAGACCACAAAAAAAAAATCAATCATTGTTTGTATGCTTGTTGCAAAACACGTCTCAAGCGAGTTTAGATACTCCAAACCTTTGGATTGGATCCCCAAGGCAAATCGAAGCCTTATGCTTGGTAGAATCCAAAGCTTTAAATAGTGTGTGCATGCTATTTAAAGCAATTTTAAATTTAGGCTTACATAGCGCATACGCGTTATAGTGTGCACACACTTTGTAAGCTTGAATTTCAATAGAGAGGGTAGAGAGTGAGAGAGTAGAAGATGAGGAGAAAGTAGGAGATGGGAAAGGGTGGGATAGGGAGAGAGAGAGAGAGAGAGAGAGAGAGAGAGTAGGGGATGGGAGAAGGCAGGATAGGGAGAGAGAGAGAGAGAGAGAGAGAGAGAGAGAGAGAGAGTAGGGGATGGGAGAGAGAGAGAGAGGGAGAGTAGGGGATGAGAGAGGGTGTGATAAGGGGAGAGAGAGAGAAATATGTGTGTGAGAAATATATAGTAAATGAGAGGAGTGGGAGAGAGATTTAGCTAGAGAAATATGGAGATGAAGATCAAGATAGATACATGAATATATATATATATATATATATATATAGAGAGAGAGAGAGAGAGAGAGGAATGGGAGAGGGTGCGATAAGGCGGGGAGAGAGAGAGTAGGGGATGGGAGAGGGTGAGATAGGGGGGGGGGGAGAGAGAGAGAGAGAGAGAGAGAGAGAGAGTGAGAGATGGGAGAGGGTGGGATAGGGGAGAGAGAGAGAGTAGGGGGAGGGGATGGGAGGGTGGGATAGGGAGAGATATTTTTCACATAGTACGTACAGACTATAGTGCGTGTGCTCTTTATAGTGTGTACATGCTATATGAAAACACCAAAAAATGGTTATAATGAAAGTTTGGGTCCTTATTGACCCATATTCTCTTTTTTGTCTGTTGTCTGTTATGTTGTTTCGACAGAAAACATGCGTTTCATGCTGTTGGAAGTTAGTGAACACCAAATTCAATCATTGGATACACTATTTGAAGGCTTTTTGAATGTTCTTTCATGCTATTGGAAGTTAGCAAACACCAAATTCAGTAATTGGATACACTATTTGGAGGCTTTTTTAACATTCTTTCTATAGAAAAGGTTAATGCAGTCTTTTTAAAATATTCTTTGTTTTAGATTACGATAAAAGCAAGTTTTGAAGGGACCCGAAACACTTTACAAAGACTAAGATAAATTAGATAAAGATAAACATTAAAGCACTACCAAGTTTTACAAGGACCTGAGACCTAAAGTTTAAAACATCGAAACCAAGTTTTACAAGGACCTAAAACCAAAAGTTTAAACCATAAAAAGCAACCAGGTTTTACAAGGACATAGAATCTAGAGTTTAAACAAGCTAGAAAGCAAAAGGTAAAAACCAAAAAAAGGCCCAGACTAGCAACTAGCACACTCGCTCCACAACCAACACTTACAACAACTCTTTGATAATGTTTGCCACCTCTTTACCTGCTTTTGCAGTACTTTGGATTATATCAGTCGGAGTAAGAACAAGAGCCTCAAGAGCCTCAACAACCTTTTTCCTTGTGCTCTGCCTAGTTCTCTTACTTGGTCCTCCTGGACTCCCCATCCCTGCATTACCAAGAGACATTATCTCCTCATTACTCTTCTTACCCAGACTGATTGCCACAACACACAGACTAGAAGTGACCTGGTCCATTTTTTGACTACTTTCCTTAATTAAGTAACGAAGCTCCTGCTCATATTCTTTAAGCTTTTCAAGGATGTTACCAATTTGCACTTCCATATGAGCTCTCTTAGTGTGTCTAGCATCCAATTCTTTTTGCATAACCCCCATTTTCTTCTTGACAACCATTATTTCATTATACAACCAAGAATCACCGTGAAGGGAAGTCTTCGCTTTAAGCTTAGTAGTGTGAAGAAAGGAAAGTTTTGCATCTTGAGAGTCATCCCTCCCGTCTACCACAACCCTAGGCTCAGATACAACCACATGAGTCACAATATTGATCTGGGTATCAATATTAATATCCATATTTTTTGTCCTCTCTTCCTTTTATCTTTACTCTGGCTGTTGTCCTTATCGACAGGGCCTTTATCTTCAATTTCCTTACCAGTATCCTCCTCCATTTTCTCCTCATTGGCATTATGAGAAGGGTGATCACTCTGTTTTTCTTCATCCTCCCCGAGCGCTTCTGACCCAACATTTGAATCAGTATTTCTATCCTTACTTCCCTCTTCATTGTCTTTACTAGTTGACACCCCTTTGCTCCTAGAGTAACCGTCCAGGTTAGAACTTAGTTCCCCCCATTTCTGTTTTCTCATCATTATCAGAATTCTTAGATTCTATAATTTCCTCAACATGTTTCTTAGTCCTCTCTCGTTTGAAAACCTTCTTGCTATCACTAGTCCCTTCTTCAACCTTTACTCTCTTAGATTGGGGATCATTACTAGACCCTTTCCTCTTCTCCAGAATCGGAGAGGGCTTTATAGTCTTACTCTTATAAAAAATTTCAATAAGTAATATTAAACCTTCACAAAGCACAAGATGAGAATCTTTCTTTCTATGAGCATATAGGCTTTGAAGTAGAGAGTGTTTTGGAAAAAATGGAAAGGAAATCCTATCTTTGTGCCTAAAATGATTTAGGAAAACAAAGTGAAATTTATGGACTCTCTTAGCCCTACCATCAAGAATAAAATACTCACAGATACATGACAGCACACCCCTCCAAATAACTTTTATTTGTTTTAGTTCATAAAAGTTGCCATTTTTCTCCAAATTGTAGCTTTCGTTTTTAGAAATTTCTTGAAAGTCACATTGGAGATACTAGTCTCCTTGCTAAATTTAATCCCTTCAACAGGAAGCCCTGTAATCTCAACAATAAATTCTTCAATCAATTTCACCATGACCCATGCAAAGTGACCCTATCTTTAAATATTCTTTGTTACTATAGAGACAAATTTCATTATAATTTGATAAGTTATTTAATATATAGTGAATTCATTAAAATTTGTATGTTTGAATCAATTGTTATTTGGAAATGGTTAGAAATTTGAGAAGTTGTTTAATGTATATTGTTTATTCATTGAAATAATTGTAATTTGTATATGTACTTGAATGATTTGTTATTTACAAATTGTAAGTAATTCAGATGTTTGAATAATTTGACATATAAAAATCATCATCATGCTAAGAAAGAAATAAAAACTCAAACAACGGAAGAGAGGGAGAGATATTTGGCAATTAAAAGAGATAAAATGAAACTACTACATAAACAAAGAAAATTGCAATGCAATATTGAAGAATTGTCTTTCGAAGAGGAACACGAACCACCAATACAAAGAAACAAAGAGGAAGAATTGGAAAGACAAAGAGAATGAATGAGATTCTTACGCTCAAGAAGACAATTGAATTGTGAAGCTACACCATCTTCCAATGTTGGAGTCATATCACCATCTCATGTTGAAGAGACGTTAATTTCTACATTCGACAATGTACACACTCTATCATGTCATGTTGAAGGCACACCATCAACATATTAAGTAGGTGATATTCCATCTTTTGCATCTTATTGCCAAGACACATCATCTTCGGTTCAAGTTACACAAAACACTCGACTTTATGTTGATGTTCAAAATGTTGAGCGAATGGAAGAGATTATAACACCTTCTAGAATTCGTTTTAGAAGACCAAAATATTTGATTGATATTGATATTAACATTTTGAAATCAATACATAACAAGATTACCAAGTGTACTTGTCAAAGAAAAGCTAATCTTATGTGGAGATTATTCTTTGAAGAATTAAATATTATAGGGCAATGTCAATTATTTGTTGAAATGATGAGGAATTTGAAATTTAGGCCCATCATAAAGATTCTTGGGCTAAGAACGATGGATGATTCAAATGAAAAAAAATATTGTAAAGAATCTAATGAGTGCATATGACAAAGTAGGTTTTAAATCACACACCAAAAACAATAATATCACAAGATGCATACTTACATTGACAATAGTAAGTACCCAAATGAAGAAAGCTCGACTCATAAGAAAGACAAACAAAACATTGAAAATCGGTAGAGGTACACTAAGGAGAGCCATGGTAAGGTGTGAGAGAGTGGAAGATCCAACTAAAAATGAGTTATAGACATTTAGCGATAGATTATTGCTAAAGGATAAATAAATTAGTGAAGCTTTGAAATCATTGATTGAAGATTTTTAGACAAATAACACATTTGTTTTTCTTAATCAAAGAAATGTAAGAAGGAGGATAGGTAGCCAAAATCACAATTCACATGCGAAACATTTTTTGGACTCAACTCAAACACAATTTTTTGCAAAATTTATTGGTATGCATCTTTAAATTCAAATAAGTTAAAGATTTTTTGAGATGGGTAAACTTTTTTATCTGAAGATAAATCACACACACACAACTTGTAGGATACATATTGAATTTTCTAACCATTTTGATATTTTTAAGCATATATGTATGTTTTTGCATTCTAAGTTTTTTTTGCAGGATTGTGACATGATTGAGCCACCTAGATCTTCAAGGAAATTCATATCCAACATTTTATGTGAAAATAAGGATGATCAACAATTTTACAAAATGTCATGCTTGGATGGTACATGCTTGTTTTGTGGTTCTTTGCAACTTTTATCAACTTGTGAACAAGTGGATAGTACACATGCAATTGGAAATGAAATAGTAGATTAAGAAAAATATAAGATAGTGACGTGCTCTAAAAGATGGGAAACATGGTAAAAGATGTAATTTAGTTATTGAAAAGATTCCAGTGTATGAGTTCATGAAAATTTTTCGTAAAAAGATTATTTATGAGGATGCAAGGCATACACATAGAGCTTGATGACTAGATTTGCAATTCGAGTTGTGGAAGGATACATTTCCACTGGATACCATTGTTTCAGTTGTAGACTTTACAGAGAACACTACAACCACAAAATGAGGTGCAAACAAAGTATTATACTTCTCAACAGGTTTCCACATTCATGCATTCACCTACAAGTATAGAGGATGACAGGAAGATATTGAGGGAGTGCCACTTTTACGTCAGTGATGATCAATCACATTCTACGGAGTTTGTACATGGTTGTTTTCAACTATTTTATGGAGATTTCGCTAACATGGGCATACCATATTGCCAACACATTATTTGGTCAAACAATTACGCATCTCAATTCAACAATGCACATATGTTTTATTGGTTGAGCAGGATGCACTAATTGTCTAGAATTCAATATATGTGGAATTTCATAGAGGTTGGTCATGGAAAGGGAGAGCACGATGGTGCAGGCGAATGCATCAAAAGAGCTTTAGCTTGTGAAGAATTAAAGTATAAAGATGGAGCAACATTGACAGATGCAAAATCCACTGTTCAATGGTGTAACACTACACTGGGTCCAGGTAAGGAAGGCGAGTCTATGGTTCATAATTTTTTTTGGCTGATAGATAATACTAACATTGCACCATATGAGGATTGTTGCACACTGACAAGATCAAGTGAGGTGCACTCTTTTAGAAGCTCTGATGTAGGTTCATCGAGTATCCACACACGAAAAATGACATGCTTTTATCCATCATGTGCAGAGGAAAATTGGGATTAGTGTGAGTCGACTGAATGGGTGGACTAAAGAGAGATATGGGTTTTGGACCCAATTGACACCTATCATCCCTCACAAACACTGAAAATGGTAGAGATGGATTCATCCATTGACTTTGACTGCTTGTCTGATCTAGTGCAACTTGGTAATATATATATATATATATATATATATATATATATATATATATATATATATATATATATCTGTAAATTTAATATGTAACTTTATAACTTTTGTCTAAGTATTTGCTGAATTAATGACCGCATTTTGTACATTTATCACTACAAGCCATGTTTTTGTTGTTATTGCGCCTAAAGACAATGAAGAAGGGACATATTATTATTTGTGTCATTGTGTCCAAGCCAATTTTTTTTAGATCACTTGGTTATAGATGGTGAAGGTTTAGAGTACCATATAGGTGCGATGGTTGTAACCGACACATTGGTTAGATGATATTCTATGAAGAACCCTAATTTGTGGTTATTCAAGGATTGGCAAACAAAGAGGAATATTCTTTATTATTCAACCCTTATTTTTGCTTCAAATGTCCACTTGATAAAATATGGTGAAAAACCACATAATAAGACTCATTGGAATGTTCGCGAGTTAGACCACGAGATAATACTTGAGACATTAAAATGTAGAGTAGATCCAAGTGGTTCATTAGATTGAATATAATTACAAAAACATGGACCTCTCTCGCTTTTTGTGATGTAGAGTGCACAACTAGGTAGCTTTAAATGGACTTTCCCACTCTTTGGTGCAGGGCACCTCCATTCTTTTTGGTTTTTGAAGTTTGTTAAGGGTTAGTTAAGAGGTTGTATGTGTCTAATAAGTTCCAAGAGTCCTTCGAATGCAACTAGTCCCAATGTGTTTGTAAAAGAACCAAAATTTCTCATTAGGTCCTAAGTTGGTCAAAAGTTGCTCAATAGGTAAAATGTTGTTAGGGTTGGGCAACTAAGGTATTTGGTTACCTAATAGGTCCTAGGAATCCTAACTAGGTTCCTAGAATGGTCCTAGATGGATCCATTTGATCAAAAGATGTAAAGAGAAAAAATTTCTCAAAAGTTGCAAATGATAGTTTGGGAAGTTGTAACTGCCCATGCTCAAGTATTTGAGCATGGGGAAGCATATTTTGGAAGGTTAGAAGGTTTTCAGCATGGGGAAGCACTCAAATTTCTCAAAATTGCCTAGTAGGCCTAATTGCCCCAAACTAAGTTTCCAACGAGAAAGATGCTAAGTTTTCTCCCAAACTCTCCAAAGGACTTCTCAAATAAATTAGGTTTTTAGATACCCATTTCAGCCTTCTTTAACATATCTCAACCTTAATATAGGTTGTTCTGGACCAACAAACAGATCCTCCAACTAGGCATCCTTTTTAAGCATAAAATATGGTGGTTTTCCAAAGCAACTACTTGCTTCCCTTGCTTCCAATGCTCTAGAATGTCAGTAGTCTCCTCAAATGGACCCAATCAAAGGAATATCAGGTTAATTTGATGCTCCAACCTTTGCAAGTAAGAAGTCCCCAAATTGGTCTCTTACAAACCCTCAAACCTAGGGCTTTCTCAATGTATGAATTCCCAAGCCAATTTCAATCAACTGAAGGTTGACTCACCATCTCCAAGGCATATGTAGACATAATCTACCATAAATTACCCCTCTCCAATGGATAGATCTTTTCTTGCTGCTACATAGGCATGCATTTCATGCACCTATAGCCACCTAAACTCCAGTAAAGGCCTCCAAACATGCAAAATCCTATCCAAACATTGTTAGAAGGATTATTTACATAGTAATAGAGGTTGTGTGTGTCTAATAAGCAACTAGTCCCAAAGTGTTTGTAAAAGAGCCAAAATTGCTCATTAGGTCCTAAGTTGGTCATAAGTTGGTCAATGAGCCAAAAGTTGCTCAATAGGTTAAACATTGTTAGAGATGGGCAGCTAAGGTATTTGGTTACCTAATAGGTTCTAGGAATCTTAACTAAGGTACTAGAATAGTCCTAAATGGACCCATTTGACCAAAAGATGTAAAGAGCAAAAATTGCTCAAAAGTTGCAAAGTT
The DNA here is from genome assembly GCA_028749045.1 of Cupressus sempervirens. Classification (NCBI taxonomy): domain Eukaryota; kingdom Viridiplantae; phylum Streptophyta; class Pinopsida; order Cupressales; family Cupressaceae; genus Cupressus; species Cupressus sempervirens. Next base: position 260,792,967 of record CM053785.1, on the reverse strand, counting down.
GCTTGAGCAACTTTTGCAAAAAGTCGCAAATGGAGGTTTGGGAAGTTGTAACTACCCAAGCTCGAGTATATGAGTATGAGAAACATACATTGGAAGGTTAGAAGGTTTCCAATCAGATTTCACACTCCTTTCCAACCAAGTCGCATTTTTTAGCAACTTTTACAATTTTTGCAATTTTGCACAAAAAGTGCAACTTTTGCAAAGTTCATTAGATTTCATTTCTAGGACTTGGATAGTGCTTCAAATTATTAAAAAAAATAAAAACACCTAATCCTAGGCTATCTTGACCAAGAACTCAAAAAGATCCAATTTTGCCTAATTAGTAACTTTTGCTCATATCTTGCACAAAGTGGCCTAGGCATACATATCTTGCTCATATCTCTCTCACCGTTCGTCGTGGGGTTGAACTGTTTACTCTGTTAGCTCCGAGGGGCTAGGTGAATCTTAGTCCCAATCTCGTCCCATCCCGTTGACCGCTTGAACATTCTCAAACATGTCGAACAAAATTGACCCTGAGAGTCACTAAATGCCATAGGGCAGCGATCTTTGATGGGGCATATCTTGGAGCTCGTGCAAGGTATGGATGCAATTCTAGGTGTTACATGATTGTGTTGTTGACACCTACAATAACCTCTCTCTCTTTTTGGAGATTGAATTCCATTTTGATTTTGCGGCCCCACTTGGGTGATATTGAAACTTGTACTGTTGGCTAGTACAAAGTCGCCAACTGGTGAATCTTTCTAACCATTTGTCATGGGATCGAACTGTCTATTTTGTTAGCTCCAAGTGGTTGGGTAAACCTTAGTCCCAAGCTCATCCCGTCCCATTGACCGTTCGAATGTTCTCGGGCACATTGAATGGAATTGACCCTTATAGTCACTAAATGCCATAGGGCAATGATCTTTGACGAGGCATATCTCAGAAATCATGTGAGATATGGATGCAATTCTGGGTGCTACAAGATCGCGTTGTCGACAACTATAATAACCTCTCTTGCTTTTTGGAGATTGGATTGTGTTTTTATTTGGTGACCCCATCTCGGGTGATGCTGAAACTTGTACTGTTGGCTAGTACAAAGTCATCAACTGGTGAATCTCTCTAACCGTTTATCGTGGGATCAAACTATCTATCCCGTTAGCTCAAGGAGGCTGGGTAAACCCTAGTCTTAAGCTCATCCCATTTCATTGACCGCTCGAACGTTCTAGGGCACAACGAAAGGAATTGACCCAGAGAGTCACTAAATGTCACAAGGTAGCGATCTTTGAGAAGGCATATCTCAGAGCTCGTGTAAGGTATGGATGCAATTCTAGGTACTATAGGATCGTGTTGCTGACACTTACATTAACCTCTCTCTTTTTTTGGAGATTGGATTCTGTTTTGATTTTGCGGCCCCATCTCGAGTGATGCTAAAAATTGTAGTGTTGGCCGATACAAAGTTGTCAATTGGTGAATCTCTCTAATTGTTCATTGTGGGATCAAATTGTCTATTCTATTAGCCCCGGGTGGCCGGGTAAACCCTAGTTGCAAGCTCATCCGGTCTCGTTGATCGCTCGAATGTTCTTGGGCATGTCGAATGGAATTGACCTTGAGAGTCACTAAATGCCATAGGGAAATGATCTTTAATAGGGCATATCTTGGAGCTTGTGCGAGGTATGGATGCAGTTCTAGGTGCTACAGGATTGTGTTGTTGATACCTACAATAAACTCTCTCACTTTTTGGAGATTGAATTTCATTTTGATTTTGCAGCCCCATCTCTGATGATGCTGAAACTTGTATATTGGCTAGTACAAAGTCACCAACTGGTGAATCTCTCTAACCGTTCGTCGTGGGATTGAACTGTCTATTCAGTTAGCTTCAGGTGGCCAAGTAAACTTTTTTTCCAAGCTTGTCTTGTCTCATTGATAGCTCGAACGTTCTAGGGCACACCAAACGAAATTGACCCTGAGAGTCACTAAATGTCATAGGGAAGCAATCTTTGACGAGGCATATCTTAGAGCTCATGTAAGGTATGGATGTAATTTTGGGTGCTATATGATTGTGTTGCTGACACCTACATTAACCTCTCTTGCTTTTTGGAGATCGGATTTTGTTTTTATTTTGCGGCCCCATCTCGGATGATGTTGAAACTTGTAGTGTTGGTCAATACAAAGTCGCCAATTGGTGAATCTCTCTAACCGTTCATCGTGGGATCAAACTGTTTATTTTGTTAGCTCCGGGTAGCTATGTAAACCTTGGTCCCAAGCTTGTCTCGTCCTGTTGACTGCTCAAACATTCTTGGACACGTTGAACAGAATTGACCCTGACAGTCACTAAATGCCATAGGGCAGCGATTTTTGATGGGGCATATCTCAGAGCTCGTGTGAGGTATGGATGGAATTCTAGGTGCTACAGGATCGTGTTGCTGACACCTACGATAACCTCTCTCGCTTTTTGGAGATTGGATTCTGTTTTGATTTTGCAGCCCCATCTTGGGTGATGTTGAAACTTGTAGTGTTGGCTAATACAAAGTCACCAACTAATGAATCTCTCTAACCAATTATCATGGGATCAAACTGTCTATTCCGTTAGGTCCAAGTGGTCGGGTAAACCCTAGTCCCAAGCTCATCTTGTCCCGTTGATCGCTCAAACATTCTCAAGCACGCCAAACAGAATTGAGCCTAAGAGTCACTAAATATTGTGTCAATACTTGGAAGAACACAAAATATACAAGAAGTTGAACACTTAAGGAAAGTTTAATGAAGCAAAAAGTACTATACAAACATGAACTAACTTAATCCAAGGTAAAACTTCAACGTTTAATGTTGTTTCCTTTTTGGCCCCCCTCACAGAGATTGTATTTGACATTCTTCTAAGTTGTTTGATTGATACTACTTCTGGTCAAGCATTTCACAAATAGTGTTGCATTGCCATTTCCATTTTATATTACTGTGGATAAGAAGCTCAACATTATGATTTTTCTCCATGTAGGAAGTCATGGATTCAACATACATTTTGTGTGCAACATTAGTTTATTGAGGACTTGACATGAAAATAGGTGGACCATCGCCAAAAGGCCACTTGGAAACACTTTTCTCTACCACGACTTTCAAAATCAGATTTCTCATTCTATCATTGCCCTTACAAAGATATATTTCGAGGAATATTGGAGGCACAACAATTGTAGAAAGCCATGACTGCCAATTTGAATCCATGGGCGCAAGAATTTATTCCTTCTGCAGTACAATACATGACTCTTCCTCCACGCCCATCCACTTTCCCAATTGTCCCTCCAAATGAATGCAACCTCACTAATATCATACAATATTGTTCTAGTTCCATTCCAACTGCAGATAAATTATGTTTCACACATCATGAATTATATTCTAGAAATCTCTCCACCGAGTTTCCTTCTCATGGGTTGCCTGATTCCTTTTCCTCCTATAAATACTGCCTTTCCTAGTGGAAGAATAGTGGAACCATCTAATTGTCTGCCCAATTTTTCGGTTTGCCCTCCTCATGAGCAACAAGGTTTAAAGGGTCCTCCTTTACAACATCATTGTACGAACTTTGACCCACTTTGACCACCTAGTGTTTATTAGCTTGTACATACCTAAACAAGGCTTAGTCAAACCAACTTGATCTAAGCACACCAACACACCACACTGACTTGGCTAGAGTCACAACAAGCCTTAAAGCAACAACAGAAACAAAACCAAAACAAGGGTTGTTAGGTGCCCTACACTAGGATAATGACAGAAAAAAGATATCCAAGAAAAAATGCAACAACTATAGCTATATGAATTATAAGAAGAGCATATATAATGTGTTTCCATGAATGAAGCTCTCGAAGAGATGGATAAGCAAGCAATATTGATATCAAATTCCATGAATAAATTAAAAACTGTATTTCAAGTCTTCTTGTGTTCTGAAGATAAAACATATAATATAAACTCTTCAAATGTTTATGATGAAAATAAGATTCAAGCTTAGACATTTACATAATGCAGCCAACTCAAGACTCAAACTTCAATGTTAATTGTATAATAGTAATAAAAATTCAAGTTTTATTGTTCTCATCACAACAAAAACTCCAAATAAGTTATTCATTATTAAAAGCACCCATAACTTGTACAATTTAAATACAAATTAATATCATAATCTTATTCACATGTCAAAAGATGCTATCAAAGCTTATTATAATGATTCCTACCTTTATTTTGGATGCAAATTACATTAAAATGAAATACATGAAATACTTAAAACGTAAATAAGAAAAACAATATATATATATATATATATATATATATATATATATATATATATATATATATATATATATATATTATGATAACCAATAATGTCATACATGAACAAACTGATTCATCAAAGTTGTAAATCTAATAATGTCATGCATCAAATATATGTCATACATCAAATATAAAATGTCATATATACATCAAATGTATGTTGAATATGTTCATTAACATAAAATCCAAGATATATATCCACTAATGTCTATACATGTGTGTCCATCCCTATATCTTCTCCTTCCCATGAGGGGAAGGAAACAAATTCCTAGAGGTCTTCATTCGTTGTGTGGAGGGAGATGATGGGGATGATGGGGTCTTCCTCTCGTGCTTGCTTGTCCTCTTGTTTAGGCTTCTCTCTAACTGGAGTTGATACAAACAAAGTATGTATGAATCAATAATTATTATACATTGAAATCAAATATATGTACACACAAAATTAATTATTTTCTTACCATCATCAAATAGTCACTCTGTACATCCACCTCAAAGATTCGTGGACAATTGGGAGTAATAAGGCCCTACAACAATTCAATCAATATAATCACTTGATCATAATTATAAGCACCATTTGAAATTTCAATACTAACTATTATAGATAACAACTAAAACTATGAAAACTCTTTCATACCTTGATCAATGGCTCTGAACTAGCCATCGCGACGACAACTTCACGATCGATAGACTGATGAAGATGAGGAGTTTCAGATGTCAACAACTGCAAATCATTTAATACAATTTATATGTTTTTTATAGAATAAAATATAATCAAATGAATTAAACTAACATGAAACAAATTTACCTTTATGAAGCTCGTATCATGCCTAGGCATAGAGTCCCTTGTGAATGTTGACGGTCCAGTAGAAAACTAATGCACATAGATAAAAGAAAATTATCAATCCTTCATATGATTACTTAATAAATAGATGTATTAATTTAAATGATTAAATTGATACACACCTCTCGACTCATCAACGAGACGTAAAATGGGGCCAGAGAATCTGTACTAGGGCCATCAACACTCTTACCCTGAATTTTGAATAATGTCAAGACATGCTAATTAATTAGGCATCCACTCAACATACAAAATGTGATCAAATTAATTTATTATAATTTTAATTTACCTGTGTGTCAATGTCAAATGTGTCACTCAAGAACTCATCAGTGAGTAGCCCATCATCCAGTGTCTCCAACATGACTGCTAAATGTGCATAAAGATCCACATGATGTGCACATGTGACCATGACGCAAAGAAGACTCCTCAACTAATGGATTGACGCAATGAATAAAGGTCTGTGTGAAAGCATTAATAGTCCTTAGAGTACTGGTCTCTACATGTTCCTTCACAATTGAAGGAATAATGACAGGAATAATGACATGCTTACCCTATGACTTGACAACAGGTGCCCTAATTGCATTAGGGTCACGACGTGCCCCCGACCTCTCAAATGACAACCCCCCACCTCTAGCTTGAGAATCTAACATGTCAAAATAATTGAAGATCTCCCCAAAGACAAATTCACAATACAATTTCTTTAAGAAATACATTGGAACCTTGTGATTATTGCAGTGAGGGGCATCAAAGACCATCCACCATCTATCCCAAAAGTTATTTCTAATATCATCATATATGCACCAATGAATGAGGAACCTTTTAGTTGTACGTTTAACAGTGTTTTGTTCTCCAGGTTTTTTAAACAATGCACATATGCTACCTTTTGCTATGTCTTTTTTTCTTACATCTTTATAGGATAATTTGTTTGCATAATATCTTCTTTGTTCTTCTCTCTTAACATGCCAAATATCCAACTGACCACTAACAGAAGCTACATGGCTCATAATGGACTCAAGGGGGAATGTCAATTGTGCTCTCATAGAATTAGTTTTCCTGTAAGCTTTCAACCTTCCAATGATTGCTTCTAATTCATTTTTCCCTCTTTCCATTTCATTCATTATATTGTCTTGGGTGTGAGGATGAGGTCTTTCAATCGATGAAGTTTGCAGAAGTTCTTGCTCTTCTTGTGAAGGGTTTTCATTTTAATCTTGTGGAGGGTTTTTATTTTGATTTTGTTGATCAAGTTGGGGATTTGGTGGTTGATTATTCACATTTCTTGATAAAAAAACAATTGCATTTTAAATAAATAAACAAATTTGAATCAAAACTTTAAAAACATACAAACCAATGCAAAAACATACAAAACAATGCAAAAACAAGAGTAGAAAACATACTTGATGATCTCGATCTTGATCTCTGGTGATGAAGCATTTTGAGGAGAGTGAGCAAATTCTTCAACTATTACAAGTTGCATGTGTGCTGTTGAGGGGAAAGAAGACAACAACAAAAAGAAAGAAGAGAAAATGGAATGGGACGCGGGTTTGCAACCTATATATAAGATTTTTTAAAAGCACGCACACACTTTGTGTTGGGCTCCACAAGAGCATAAGCCTAAGAGCGTGCGTGCTTTTAGAATTTTTAAAATTTTACTTATGTGTCATCTTTTTGGCACAACTTGGTGTATTCGCCCATATGCACACATGCACGCACACACGCATGCGCGCGCACACGCGCACACACACAATCCTTAGACTTAGCCTTCTGAATCTTAAATATATGATAAAGATGGTTGTGTAATCTCCCTAATTAAAAATCTTCATCTAGAAGGGCTCCATTTCTAATTATTTTACAGTATTAGATATAATCAAAATACTATGATACATATTACAGAAGTGGGCTATTTCTAAAATCCTCATCTAGAGGGGCTCCATTTTAATTAGTTTACAATATTAGATTAATCAAAATAATATGATATATATTATGGGAGTAGGCTATTTGTATTTTTTGAGGCTTCAACTCGCATGGGATGATTTTTAGTGTTTCAAATCATGTAGCAAAATTTTGAATAGTAAGGTTAGAATCTAAAGTTCAATGTATTTATGCCTCACATTTTTAATTCAAAACAACTATTTTTTGTTCATATGATTAAACTAATTAGTTCTACAATTTTTTTAACTAGATAATATAATTCAAATTTCTATTGTAGTTCAATATCAAATAGTTTATAATGTAATTCAATCATAGTTGAATTGTAGGACATGTATTAAAAGCTTCCATGTACTTTAATAATATATAGTCACCTATAGTCAAGTTATAATAAAAAATCTAATATATGGAAAATAAAAAGATCCACACATGCTCGTTATAAGCTCTCTGTAAAAAAGTTAGACATATAATGCAACTTCTCTTCATCAAAATGACATGTCAAATCTAAAATGTAACTTATTGCACAAACTTACTTCTTATAAATCTAAAAGTAGATATATAATTTAATTTTTTTTAAAGAGATTTTAAGCTACGAAAGTTGTAAATACAAAATAAAAACAAACCAATAATTGTAAAAAAGGAAAAGTCAAGATAATATAATTGTATTAAGTCTCTAAAATAGAGCCTTTCATATATAGGAAAAGGTGATGAGATGAGAAGTTAGGAGTGAAACTCTAGCTACTTTTCTAAAGATGCAATAATTGTATGTTTAAATGCCAAGTGAGTGTGTAGGTGTTCATGCAGTAAGTGTCTCAAAGAGCACATGTATCACATCCACATAAAGTGAAAAAACAATTCAAGTCCCTAGGTGGACCCTTAGTGTTAATTAGACTCTAGGTGGCCTAAAATCTAGCTAAATAGACAATTCTCTATTTACACCAATCCTTTGTACTTCACTAATAATTTCTAATAAAAAGACGATTCTATAATTGACATATACACTAATAGCTTAAAATTCATGATATGCCAAAATATGATTATATGGGTATAAGGAGAATGATCACAAGTAAAGAAATAATTATCTTTAGGTAGAGAATAGATGTCAATAAATGATAAATAATAATATGCACAATAAATATTGAACAGGTAAAATATGTATGGATACAGATAGGATAGATGTAAAGTGTGGAAGAATGTGCTAGTAGTGGATAACATAGAAGAATGAGCGCAATGTTGCATATGAATGTGTCATTTTTCATACGAAATTATACTTCACAAAATATTCTTTCAAAATGACCCAAAAATCTAAAATGAAATGACATTTTTAGATTTGGTATACAAATTCAGCATTATAACTTGCATCACTTTGACAAGTATGTGAATTCAAGAATGACAATGCATCTAAAAGTATTCAAAAATTCACTGACTTACATGATAAATAACTTTTAATGAAGCAAAAAAAATGTCTAAGTTTGATTTTAAATGATCATGTATTTCAATTGAGACTCATTTTGATAAACTATTCTTGGTGCACTATTAATTTAAAAGTAATTTACCAATCAAAGAATCATAAGAGGAAAATACCCACCATTAATTTACAAATTAAAAAAGTACCCACCATTCATTAGATCTATCTTCCTCAAAAAATTTGCTTAATTGAAAAAAGTGTTGGAACCTACAATTGGAACAATTTTTATATTGTCATTTATGTCAAACCTACTAGAGAGATGTTTACTAACAATGTAGAGTGTCATATATGTTGATTGATGAAGAGGATTTGAAAAGAGAGATAACTAGATGGCCTAGTGAAGTTGTTGAGAAATGAGGAGTAAGTATGTTGGAATAACAATGGGCATTTGATCAGTTAGTCTTTGACAAAATAATGTGTTGGTTATTTGTTATATGAAGTAAAGAAGACAATTGAGTTGAAGTATAGGAGTATAGAATTGAAACAAGTCAAGAGGCACAAGCATTACCAAGTCAAAATTTTACAACACTAATGAAGTAGAAGATTAAGCAACTTAAAGATATTCGAGTAAACAATATTTGCTGAGTGATAGTTATGGTCGAGTAAGATGAAGAAGAACATGTAGTATTGGCCGAGCATAGTGAAGACCAAGCGAGCCAATTTAAGCTAAGCAAGAGAGATCAGTAGTGACCGAGCTACATAATGATGATTGAGCAGAAGAACATAGTGATGATCGAGTGTCAACAAAATAACAATTTGTGAAAGAATCAAGTTTGAGGCCAACACAGTTGAATTTTTGGATTAGTCAAAATGCGTGGATGATAAAGATTGATGAGCTGACATATTCAATGCATGAATTGAGTTTTTTATGCAATCAAAGACAAGTATTTAAAAAGAAGTTTCTAGAAGTATCAAGAACAGAGTAGAAGGACAAAATGATGGATAGATTTAATGAATCTAACCTAATCCTAAGATCTGCAATGATGTTTAAGCGACAAAAGATCAAAACTACCTATTTAAGGAGGCATGAGAGATGTTTTCTAAGGTTGGTTCGTTGTTGATTGGCGATTTTGTGGAGAACCCTTGAAGAACAAAGTAGCAGAGGAAAAGTGAGAAGATTGGTGAAGTGTGATTGCTTGAAGGGTTGCCAAACAGATCAAAGATGGAGATGTTAATGAAGTCCAATCAATGAAGTAGCAAATGAGAAATGGAGATTTGAATTTGCAAAGTGAGTTGTATCTTAAAAAATCAAACTTGTTACTTTTTAACCATTGTGGTAGTGAAAATCCTTTAATCAAGGTTGACCTAACAATCATTTTGTAGATCCTTTAATCAAGGTGACATTCTAATGGGACATTCTAAAGTCCTCTAACTAGGTCACTCTTAACAAGATGATTAAATCTTTTAGCAGTGTCACACCTAACAATGTGTTTCGTAACCTTTAACAGGTTTGACTCTTAACTAAGCTCACTTTAGAAGAGTGAAAAGTGGTAGCATGTTACTTGGTGTTTTTTTCCCAAATTGGGTTTCTACGTTAAATATTGGTGGCATACATGTGTGAATGTTGTTTATGTGATGCATGTTATTTAATGATGTTTATTTATTGTTGGTCGACATATTCTAAATAGAGAGTTAAGTGATGAATGAATATGTTAATTTGTTGTTAAGTTTCTATATGGACCGAGTGATTTTATGAGTTTGTTTAAGTTGTTTGAAGTCACAATAGTTGGATTGATACATCTGGACCTAAGGATAACTGATGCCCCCCCTCCACCCGTCAGCAATTCTAAATATTTTAACAAGTGGTATCAAAGATTGTAGTGCTTGTAAGGAAAGTTTGAATGGACTTATGGTAAAGATCAAGATGTACAAATAAGAGGTAACCAAGTTGAACAAATAGAACTTCCCAACATGGAAAAGACTGATAAGATTGCATCTTTGCGAAATTGGAGATTATGTGTTATACTACTTTGGCAATGAATACAAAGAAGTGCCTAGACCCATGATATTGAACAAATGAAAGAGAAACACGAACATAATCAAATGGTGATAGATATGACATCTTCCCTGAATTATGTTGAATTTGATGATATGAAGGAATGCATTACTGCAAAGTAAATGTGTGATAAGATAGCAAAAAATTATGGAGGTGAAAAAAATGTGTCGAGAGCTAAAGCAGAAAGCTTGATAGGCAATTTTGATTACATGAGAATGAAAGGAGAGACTGTTGCACACTATTGTGGCCAAATCAAGGAGGTTGTGAATGCTATTAGAGGAGCTGAAGGAGACATAACTGATGAGACTGTGATCAACAAGGTATTAAGAACTCTACTTTCTATCTATGCAATTAGAGTATCTGTACTACAAGAATTGAGATGTTTACCTAGTAATGATCTGACCTTGGACAGTCTAATTGATAGACTCACTAAATTTGAATTGACAAATTTTGATAATTACACACCTATTACTGTTTAATCTGCTTTCAAGTCTCAACTAACCTTTGATAGATCCAAAAGAAAGAAAAAGAGTAAACATGTGGATAGTGATAGTGAATCAGTTGAGGAACTTGATGATCTTGAAGCATTACTGACAAGAAGTCTACAAAGAGGAAAAGGAAAATACAAAGGTAAACTCCCCATTATCTGTTTTACATGTAACAAAGTTGGTCATATTGTTGCAATATGTCCTGAAAGAGATGAGAAGGAAGAAAGGAAAGACAATAAGTACCAATAAGTACCAAGGAAGAAGAGATAAAAGTGATGGGGACACAACCCAAGAACAGAATGGAAACAACAGAAAAGGGAAATTATATTAACTGAAAAAATAAGCTAGTACAAATAGTACAGGAAAATAAACTTCAAAACATGCCCTAAGGGCTTACAATATCATAAATCTGGAGGTAATTTCTCCTTATGGTACCTCCTCTCAAACTCCACTCCGAACTACCTTTTACAATGCCATAAATCTCCTTAAATAGACCCTGGAGGGTTAAGGACTAGGAGTACATTCTAGAAAGTGCTAGTAGGCATCCACCGACCAAATAGAAGGTTTCGGAAGCTGCGTTAGAAGTCGGTGCAAATCTAGAAGAATCCAGAAACAGTAACCGAACTTCCGGGAGGCATAACTTTTGAACCGTAGCTTCAATTGACGAACCGTTTACATTTTCGGAAAGCTCTCGAAGTGCTCTATAGCCCTATAGACAGCTTTGCTTGTCTCCCATTTTTCGGCCCTTTTTGAGGTCATTTAATGCCCCTAACCTGACTTTGAAGCATTCTTAGGTCTCCAAAACCCGAAAAACTGCAATAACTTTCAAACCGTGGGGCCTTTTGACCTGATTCTTTTTCTGGAACGCTCTAAATCACAATTACATTCATATGGTCAATTCACACCTTCTAGGTCACCAAAATGATGGCCAAATTGCATGCTCCTATTTTTTCGGGATTTTCAAACACACTGATAGTGGAACTGTGAGAGTTGGAACCTTTATTTGACCCAAATGGGTATCCAAAAATGTAAAGACATGTAAGAGAAACTAAGTCTAAGTACATTTTTTGGGTGACACAGGATTGCCCTTATATCTCTGGATGCTCCTGCATCAAATAGAGACAACCAAGGTTACAAAGAGTACAAGGGAAAAGGTAAAAAATCTTGTTACATTGCTGAAGAAGATGGCTCTGATAGTGATTTTGATGAAAATGATGAAGAAGTTGTCAATGTTGTAATAAAAGACGAAACTGATGAAGATGAGAAAACTACATTGATTTCACGTGTGAATAAGAATCATAGATGGATAATTGACAGTGTTTGTTCACATCATATGACTGGTGATACAAGTAAGTTCAAAAAAATAAAGCATTATAATATAAGTAGTATTAAGTTTGGAAACGATGCACTGTGTTATGTGAAAGGTAAATGATCAATTATATTGAATGATAAGATCAGATGTGAAAATGCATATTGGGTTGATGGTTTAAAATATAATCTGTTGAGTGTGGCATAGTTGAACAGTTTAGGCTATTAAGTTGAATTCCAAAACAAGAAGGCAAAGATTTATGATGCTATCGGTGAACTATTTGGAAGTGGTGATCAAACAAGAGGTAATTTGTTTTATCTAGATCTATTTGAAGATTCATGTTGTTTTGCACAATTTGAGGATGTTTGGTTATAGCATAAGAGGCTATGTCATGTAAACTCTGATAATTTGGTAAGTGTAAGTAAGATGACTACCAAGATTGAGAAAACCTAATAAGGTGATGTTCAAACTGTTGGAATTACAAATGTGAAACATATACTTCTGAGAGGGGGGGGGGGGGCGCGGGCTGGGGGGCGTGGGTGAATCAGAAGACCTAATCTTTAACCAATAAAACTTTTAACTTCAAACAATACATGCAATAACTTATTGAAATAACAATCATGCAATTTTTGATTTTTTTTTCCCGCCTGGCTTCGGCTTTGGTTTCAGCCCTTGGCAATCTGGCCTCTACGTCTAGATCTACATGGACTCTTAGCTATGGAGTCATTGATTGGCTCTACTACTTTTTGATTTTTTCCCGCCTGGTTCCTTGCGCTTGGCTTAGGCTTTGGCTTTGGCCCCTAGCTTCGATCCTGCCTCTGTGCCTGGATTTGACTTTGGCTCAGCTTCTGTTCCTGGATTCGGCTTCAGCTCCAACGTGGGTTCTGCTCTAACTCTAGCGACTGGCTTCAGATTGAGTTTATTCTTGTGTTCAGCTTTATGGAGGTCCCTCCGGCTTCTAGGGTTTGTTTGGCTGGTGCGGGTGGTTCGGCCATTTCCTATGCTGATGTGGCTACCTTTGAGGCTGGTCTTGGTGGACTTGCTAATAAGCCAAGGCTTCATGATACTGTGCGTTCGGGGGCTCCGATTGCAGTAAGTAAACCTTTAAAGATTGATTTAAAATCTGATATTATTGATGAAATCTCAAGCTGTATGGATGACTTCTCAGCCAATGCTACTATCTTTTATTTTAAGAGTTTTTGGCCTTCTTTGTCAGACTTGCATGCCTGGATTTCTCGTTTTTGGGACCCCATAATTTCAGAGACAACCCATATTTACCTTTTGCCTAGGGGGTTGTTCATTGTTAAATTTGAATCTGTTGCTGATAGAGATGCCATCCTTCGCAATGTTTTCTATTGGGAAGCGAAGTTCCCCTTGATGGCTAAACCTTGGTATAAAGATTTCAACCCATTGATAGAATCTTTTAATACATTACCTGTCTGGGTTAGGTTGTTGAATATCCCCCTTCACCTTTGGGTAGATTTTGTTTTGGAGGAGGTGGGGAGATCGCTTGGTGCATTCTGCTTAATTGATAAGGATTCATCCAATGTTTTTCGAACAATGTATGCTCACATACTGGTTGAGATTGATGTCTCCAAGGGACTTCCAGAAATCATTTCAGTATCTTCTACATTAGGATCATAGAATATCCTTCTTAACTATGAGGGTATCCCCTTCTTCTATAGGAAGTGCCACAAGATTGGTCACCTGGTTTCTGGCTGCTCCACTGGTAAATCTAGACTAAAGATGCCCCCTTCTTGGTGGACAGGAGCCTCAGATGGTCACTACATGGTCCACAAGGTCCTCTCTATAGGTGATGTTGACTCTCTTCAAGATATTTTGGTGGAGGATTCTTCTACTGTTCCTGGCTCTTCGGTAAAGGATCATCCTTTGGCACCTTTGGTTGCAGCAAATCAATCTTTGGTTTCTGCTATCCCGTCTTCTAGTGATTTGATGGAGGATCCTCCTTTGGCTCCTTCTATGGATGCAATTATTCTGTCTTCTTGTGTCCTGGGGCCAGCCACCTCTCTGGCTCCTTCTTAGGTTGATGTTCTTTCTCTTGTTTCTGTTGTATCTTCCTCTACTGTAGTTTTTCCCCTGGCTTCAAGGGTTTCAGGGTCTGGTTGTGGCATTGCTGCTTCTTAGAGTTAGTTGGCTGCTGGTTTGGTGGGGGTTGGAAGGACCTTAGTAAAAGGAAATATGGTCATGCCCTCCACTTCTTCTTTATCAGGGTCAGATCTTCCTGTGCCTTCTTCTTTGGTTGCAGATATTCCTATTGTGACCTCTTCCCTGGTCTCAAGGATTTATGGGCTTGGCTTTGGTGTTGCTGATTTATAGTGGCAGAAGGTTGCTAGCTTGGTGGAGGATGGATGGACCATAGTAAAAGGAAATAGATCAAGACGTCCACTGCCTCTTTTGATATGGCATTATGTTCTGAAAAGAAGGGATCTAAAGGTAAAGCATGACTAGTCTTTTTGGCCTGTCGTACTTTTTTTGTCCCCTAGCTTTTGCCCTGTTGTATTTTGTTGTGTATCATGGTTGGGGACTTTTTTCCCTTATCTTCTTTGGGTTTCAGGAGCGTAGTCAAAACCTGTGTTGGTGGTTGTTATGTTGCCACTTTGGTCACCTTTTGTTTGGTGATCTGTTGTTTTGGCCTTTTGTTTGGCCGTTGTCCTTTGGCTGGGCTTTAATTGCTTATTTTCAGCCTTTTGTATTGTTTCAAACTTGGGTTTCAGTATCCCTGTAAAACTTGTTTATCAAATAAAAAACATATTGAAATAACATGTAAAGTAAATGCATCTACACAAACACTAGACACCAAATATGATTACCCAGAAACCCTCCAATGAGAATGTAAAACTGGGGTGGGGATGGCACCCACAATTCTTCACTACTGTAGCAATAAAGTGTCACCTGTTAAGGTTACATAGTTTGACCATTTTCATGATCTGCCCTATGAAAGGCCTACCTTGTTAAAGGCTTACGAAGGATTGTTAGATTTTACCCTGTTACAGGATTTTGAACACCCTGTTAGAAGTGCGCCTAGTTAAAGGATTTTTATAACATTCACTTGGAATGTCACCTTATTAAAGGATTTTACGATGACTATTAAGTCAACCTTAGTTCAAAGGATTTCACCCTGCTGATATAGTTGTTACAAAGTAACATTAGAATGTTTGATTTGACACCTTACAACTTTGCCTTTATGATTTCAAATCTCAATTATGTCCACCTTGATCCTCTTGGTCTATTATAACAATGTTGTATCGATGCTCCTCTGTTCTGTTAACTAATTCTGCGATTCCATTACTCCTCTAAGTCACCTTGAATGCTCTCTTATCAATTCACCGCTTTGTCTTTCTTCTACTCTTCACTCGCATCACACTTGAATTATGGGGCTTCATCTTCCTTAAGAAGACTTTGGTGGCTTAGGGTTAGGTATGAATCTACAACTAAGATTCATCCATTTTGTCGCTTAACCTTTTCAATTTTTCTAATTAGTTGCATGTTGATTGCATAGGAAAACCAAATAGATTCAATCTTATCTTTAAAGCTTCAAGATCTATCCAAAAGTTGGCATAAAAACAACTTACATAGTTGTTTGTGCCATCACAAACAACTAGGTTCATTTTGTATTACTTGGCACTTGATGATACTGATGCTCGACACTTACTGTGATTCTATTTGGCTCGGCACCTGAACTTGCTCGACATCAAATGTTCACTTGGCACATGAGTGACTCGGCACTCATTGCAACTCGACATCTATACATATTATACTCGACATGTATTACTAGCTCGACATGAACTTAGTAAATATCTTAAGTGTGTTGACACTCAATTGTCAAAAAAAATCTGAAATCAACAATCTCCCCCTTTGACATGAGTACCAAAAACACTTGTCTACACATAACAAATCTAATATTCTCGAGTATAATATATGCATAGTTCGGCTTATATACAAAATTGTTGTAATAGGCTATATACCTCAAATTTTTTGTAACTCTCCCTAAGTTAATGTGCCTATTTGTAACCAAAATCTCTTCTCTTCTTTAAGTAGATTTGCTTCTTGCTGATGCTCTTTGTCTTCAAAAAGTACTAATACTCTTTATCTATTTGATATACTCTATTTCCGCTCTTTCGCTATTTTGCTTCCCTTTTGTTTGTTCTCCCCCTTACTCTTTATCTATTCTTTAATATCTCCCCCTTTTATGTTTATCTCCCCCTTTTTGACACTGATGTCAAAGGGTTTATACACTAATTGTGTATTTTTCCAAAACGTTCTTGTGGACGTCCATTATAATCTTCAAAGCAGCATCCTAGTTGTCTAATGCAACATCTAAGGACTTGAGTTGGATGGTTGTCTCTGCTGCGAGGTGAACTAGTCCCTCTAATGTTGAAAGATTGGGATCTTTCTTCAATACCATTTCTGCATATGCTAGTTCCTTTTGGAGTATTTCCATATGAAGGGTAAGGGATGCTTGTATATTAATCAACTTGGCTCTTATGGTAGCCTCTTCTGTTGTTAACATAGGTAGTTGATTTTGTGTCTGAAGCAATGAATAGAAATGCTTCTCACTTTGAGCTGGGTTTTGGGGTAATTGCATACTTGATATCTTTAGGTTTCTCTCCAGACTCAGAATCCTATGGCTTGTTTCTGTTGTGAAGAGTGTGAGATCACACAATTTGGTGTACAATGAGAATATGTTCTCAAGTACCTTCTTCACTTTCTTAATTTTAGTAGCCAATTCAACTTGTGATAGTGCTATTTCACCAGATATTTTCTCATTAACTTTCCCTTGAAATTTCCTTTCAGACCATTCTATCAGTTTCGTATTTGTATCTTGGTCTTCATTAGTCACCTGTTCCACAATTTCTAATAGTTGTTCTAATATGGGCTTGGATTCTTCAGGTGTTTGCAAGCTAAAGGAATCCAAAAAGATGTCCTTAATCTCTTGTAATGCTTGCCTTTGTTTATACTCCTTTCTGAGTATTTCTTGAGGTTTCTTTCTCTCCAAGGCTTCTTGCATTATACTTATCTGTTCTAATGTCATGGTTACATAGTCATATTTAGGTATCACTATTTCTTCATCTAAAATTGCATCACCATAGTGAAATACCTTGGCAACCTTGGATTAATTGGAGCCTGGTGCTGAAATTTGCAGTGGTATTGCATCAGCGCTCAGCCTTTGAAAGACTTTTGTTGGAGAGCCAGATGTTGGTAGATTTACCAGTGTTTGAATGGCTTCTTGCTCCTTCTCCTTTGGTGTGTCTTTTTCATTAGTTTGGCCTTGATCAATTATAATTATTTGACTTGCTCCTTTTGTTTGTGTATCAAGTATAGATACCTCTGTCTATCCAGTTTGTGCTTCTGAAGTTTTCTCCTCTTGAGCAGTTTATGTTTGTTGTTCAACCTGGACAACTTTTGTAGTAGTATCAACTTTTGCAGATGTATCATTTGATGTTTTCACTAGAGGTTGACCACTAGTAGTTGAAGGGATGATAGAAGGTGGTTCTTGTGTATTCACCTTGTCCCTTATTATATCAACTACTGCTTTCTAAAGCTCTTCAACACGGACCAATATAGGACTTTCACACAATCTTGCTTGCAATGTGGATTGGTCAAGTATCTTTTTCAGATCCTCTGCAGTTAATGGATTGATGTTCTGAGATGAGCTATCAGGAACATCCTTCACTTTTATAGTTTCTACAGGTGTGTTTGTGTCGGGTGGAGGGCTCATAGCTGGCATTTGTGTGTCTTGCACACTCTGTTCTGTTTGCTGCTCTTTAGTTGTTGCCATTTCATCTGACTTATTTGGTGTCTCCTCCACATTGGTGTTTTCCTTTTCTTTTTCTATTTCTTCTTCCTTGTCCTCATCCTCTTTCTCATTATTCCTTCTCTCAAAGGGATTTTCTTCTCCTTCTTTGACTGTAGTCAAACCATATATCAATTTCCACATTTGTGTGGATTTTTTGACAACATCCTCAATTTCGTTCTGCAGAATGCTGAACGCCCTATATTTTGGTGCAAATCTACTACCATATTTATTATTTTCTTTAGTAATTTTTCCCCTTGTCAACTCTGGCATCACTTGTGCTAATGTTGATTCCCTTATTTCTTTTTCCATGTTCAAGCAATAATGCCACTTATTCTCAACAATTGTATACAATTCCTTTGACATTGTATTATCCAATTCAAGAGGAGTGTTCTTGAATTTTTCCATCATGGCATACACTGATTCTTCTATCTTGTTTTGGTCTTCTCTACCAAATTTTCCAAATTGAATGTTTTTCAATCCTGTCAAATCTGCATAATCCCTAACATTATCACAAATATTTTCAAGATCGGATATAAGAGCATGATTTACTACTCTAAACTGACCTGTGTCCTTAAACTTTGTTTTCTCATCATCTGTCTCTGGTTGTGCTATGTATTTTCTTCTTGGTTTCTTCTAAACTGGACCCTTCTGTTTAGTAGCTTTTGTTTTCTTTTTTTCCTTTCTTTGGCCTTTTGTGTAGTGGCCCTTGTATTGACTCTTGTTGCTAGAGCTATAGGCTTTGTTTCACTTGGTTTGGCAACCCTTTTTGCTTTTGATTTGGCTGCAGGTTGTGCCTTAGCCTTCCTCTTCTTTGATTCGGGCTTTGTTGGTGCTTCCTCGACTTCTTCTCCCTTGGCACCTTCTTCTTCTTGATCTTCACCCATGTCTTGGGCTAAAGCTAAAGGTCCTTAACCTTGCATCTCTTCTTCTTCTTCATCTTCTTCATCATTATCTCCTCCACCTTCTCCAAATTTAGCTTTTAGTTTCCTCAGCATTTTATCTTTCTTCTTCAAGGTTGAGGCTGTCTTCAATTCCATCTCAACCTTTGAATTTACAACATCATAATTACCAAACATTTTGGCACCTTTGTCAATTTCTTCTGTAAGGAGTGCAGTGATAGCGACTGAGGCTTCATCAATATTAATTTCATATCCTAGAGGCCTTAACCATCTAACTCTAGGTACTGCAGCTTGGTTGTAAGTGTAGTCAATGTCTACAATGAAAGATATATCATTGTAGTGTTGCTCAACTAAGGAAACATGCATCCTCAACCTCTTTTCATAAACTTCTTAAAGTCTTCAAAATAACTTGTCATTATTGATTCAAAATTTTCTCCTATTTACTCAATATATTCATTAACTTGAGTTGCAACTGACCTAGTGGTCTTCCATCCTACTTTGCCAAAAGATGGGAACTCATTTTGCACATAGAAAAATATACATACCAATATTGAACCAAACTTACATTGAGCACTATTTGACTTTCATATTGCTCCTAGATTCTCCATTATCTGCTACAATTGGAGTTCTGTAAGATCATAGGTATGATCTTTCTTGACAATCTTATAGTCTACATCAACTGCTATGTAGGGAACATTGTTTAGTCTGCTTGATTGATAGAATTTATGTGAAATGACCCTAATGGAAAAGTCAAGAAGTGGATCTATGATAGTATCAATGGTCATTCCATGCTTGTTCCACTTAACTCCTGTATTTTTCTCAATTAACTCTTTAGAATCACTCCTTAATGTCTTGGGCTGTTCTAGGGTTGGGTATCTAGTAACCCTATGTATAATTTTCTTTGAAATTTTAATAAGTCCACCCTCTAACCATAGACAACTATCGTATATTTTGCTCAAAACTATTTTGATCCACTCTATTTTGAAAACTGTTGGGAAATCTAAGGCCCGGGTTAAGCCCTTCCTCTCTATAATGTTGAATTCCTCCTTCAACACCTCGTTTTCACACAATTTTTCATATGCTTGTCTGATTTCCATGTCTCCAATGCCTCCTATCTTGTAATTATAGCACTTCCTCACATCTTGGATCATTACAACCTTAGGCGGAATCATAGATAACACTCTTGCTAGGTCATTTTTATAAGCAACTTCTAGTATAGCCTTGAAATCTAGTTTTTTAACCTCGTTGCTAACTAATTGAACATTGAATGCCTCTTTTTCTTTCACAATTCTTGAACTAAATGCCATTTTTGATAAACTAGGGTTTAACAAATACAAAACTACGTAGCTCGACAGATGAAGAATACCTTTAAAATCAATGACCTGATGCTTAATTTTCACTATGATTTGTGCAAATGCTTCGATATCGCTTGTGAATCGCTTCTTCGCTCTTGCTCTGAATTCGTAATGATGAAAAATATATAAAATTTGACCTTATACCTTTTCAAAATATAACATTTATTGCATGGTGCATGTACAACTGTAAACTCAACTTCAATACAATTTATGTTTCACTCGGCATCTACTGATTTTACCATCACTCAACATCTATTAGAATTACCTTTACCCAGCTCCTGTAGGAAATTTTTCTTCACTCGAAAGCTACTACTGACTCGGCTTCAACTGGCTTTGGTTGATAGCTCGACACTAACTAGTATTTTACTCGACATCTAAAAAGAACTTTTCACACTTGGCAATAATGTGAAAACTTGAAGATTTGACCTTGGATTATCCTCATTATCTTGCATCTTTCTTCATGCTAATATATCGTTTTTAGTTCTAACTTCTTTTGGAACTGATGTATGACAAAATATTTTAAATATTAGTCCCACATACCTCCTTTTTGTTTAATTTGATAAGGTGTGATCACTTGACCTATTAGGTGAAGTGATCCCTTCATTTTATGTGTTCCATCCATCTTTCTTCTTCCATGTTTTGTTCATCTCTCTTCTGGTTTGTTCAACATCTACTTTGCTTTTTCCTTTGTTGAACTTAGAATTAGGTTCCTTTGACCTTGTTAGGAAATGCTTGTTGATATGATCATTCTTCAAATAGCTAAAGCATGTGGTTTGACTTAACCATCTGTTGTAGTTACCACTAAAGTGTGTTCTAATGCAATTTTCAAGAACGTGTCCATACTCTTGACAATAATGACAGCTATATCTTGTATTGTAATCCTAGTTATAGGAGTTTTCATAGCTTCTTTCCTTTGTTGGCTTCCTTGATGACCATGTGGACTTGGATCTACACTCAAATGCTCTATGTCCATACTTCTGAAAATTGTAGCAATATCCCTCAAATCTTTGTGTATGCATGGTTTTGGTTTTGCATTCATGTGACTGATGACCTTGCTTTTTGCAATTATGATAGTGGTCCATGTTTTTAGGTTTGTCATGCGGATTTGCATTCTTACTCTTACACATATTAGCAGTATGCCCCTTCTTACCACAAAAATGACAAGTGGGTTTGGAGTTCTTACCTTTGTCATTTCTTTCTTCAGGTGTCTCAGATGATTCTCCTTCTTCAGTTCTGGTATAACCTAGCTCTGGAGTATCATTGCTAGATCTAGGGGATTTTAGCAATTGTTCAAAGTATTTGATAGCTTCATTGGGCTTGTTGAAGCTTTTAGCAATCTCTCTTTCTTTTCTTAGATCATTTTGCAGTTGTTCATTCTACAACTTCAGTGTGGTGATCTTGATGTCTTTAACATTTAACTCATGATGAGCATTCATCATCTGACTTAGGGTATCCAATTGTATGTTGGATATTTTGGCAAGCTCAATTGACTTCTCTTCCAGTTTGTTGTCTAGGTTTCTCTTGTCTTCTTCAATCATGACCTTGTCTTCAATGGCTCTCTTCTTTTGTTTACTCACTTCACACAACATCATGGCTTGTGAGTCTTGCTCAATCTTGAGATTTCTGATTTCCTTAACTTGTGTTATGTTCTTCTCCATCAGATTTGCAATTGCTACATCAAACTCATTTGAGTCTCCATTAGAAAACAACTTGGTGGTGTCAATCTCTTTGTATTGTGTATCATTTTTTGCAATGGTAATCTCTTTCCTTCTCTTCAAGGATTTCCTTAATTCCTCTCTGGCTTCATCCAATGAATGAAGAATGAGCTGGATCTCAATTTCTTGGTTCTCTATAATCTTTCTCAATTTGTAGACCTCCATCTCAAGATCTTTTCTCCAAGCTATAAAGCTTCTCCTGATGAGAACTTAGCTCTGATACCAATTGTTGGAATTACAAATGGGAAAGATATACTTCTGAGAAGGGGGGGCGGGAGGTGGGGGGTGTTGAATAAGAAGTCTTAATCTTTAACCAATAAAACTTTTAACTTCAAACAATACATAGATTAACATATTGAAATAACATGTAAAGTAAATGCATCTACACAAACACTTGACACCAGATATGATTACCCAAAAACCCTCCAATGAGAAGGTAAAATTGGGGTGGGGATGACACCGACAATTCTTCAATACTACAACAATAAAGTGTCACCTGTTAGTAGTGAAGAATTGTGGGTGTCATCCCCACCCCAGTTTTACCTTCTCATTGGAGGGTTTCTGGGTAATCATATTTGGTGTCAAGTGTTTGTGTAGATGCATTTACTTTACATGTTATTTCAATATGTTAATGAATGTATTGTTTGAAGTTAAAAGTTTTATTGGTTAAAGAATAAGACTTTTGATTCACCCCCTCCTCTAAGAAGTATATGTTTCCCATTTGTAATTCCAACAATTGGTATCAAAGCTAAGTTCTCATTAGGAGAAGCTTTACAACTTGTAGAAAAGATCTTGAGATAGAGGTCTACAAACTAGGAAAGATTATAGAGAACCAAGAAATTGAGATCGAGCTCATTCTGCATTCATTGGATGAAGCTAGAGAGGAATTAAGGAAATCCTTGAAGAGAAGGAAAGAGATTGTCATTGTAGAAAATGATACACATTACAAAGAGATTGATACCACCAAGTTGTTTGCTAATGGAGACTCAAATGAGTTTGATGTAGCAATTGCAGATCTGATGGAGAAGAATAGAATACAAGCTGAGGAAATTAGAAATCTCAAGATTGAGCAAGAATCACAAGCCATGATGCTGTTTGAAGTGACTAAACAAAAGAAGAGAGCCATTGAAGACAAGATCATGATCGAAGAAGACAAGAGAAACCTAGCCAACAAACTGGAAGAGAAGTCAACTAAGCTTGCCAGAATATCCAACATGCAATTGGATACCCTAAGTTAGATGATGAATGCTCATCATGAGTTAAATTTCAAAGACATAAAGATCACCACAACTTGATGCAAAGAGTGATGAAGGTATATTTCTAGGATATTCCACTAAGAGTAAGGCATACAAGTGTTTGAATTTTAACACTAACAAAACTGTGGAAAGTGAAAATGTTAGAGTGGATTAAATTTGTAGAAAAGAATGAAGGGGAAAACAAGAAAGAACTTGAAGATTACAAAAACTTTGTCTACATTTATGAAGGAGAACCAAGTACAGTATCTAATGCAGAAAGGGATGAGATAACCAGGGCCAAAGGCACACCCAGGTATTGCAAACTACTTGCGAGAGTAAACACATCGAAAAACAACACAATAACAACAAACATGGGAGGTAGAGGGACAAATCCTTTCATTTATTCATTCAAATAGCAGATACATGTCCAGCTATGAGGCCTTCTAGGTTACGACCAACATTACAATTTAGTTCCAGTCCACAATGATCAAACTTCACATTTCAGCTTTCCTTCTACTCCTAACCTACTATCTACCCCCTAAAACACTACAAAAGACCCCTTTAAATACATGCACAACCACAAGTTGACCTGTTTCAAATACAACAAAATAAACCTTATATTAAATTCCAAAACAAGCCACAAGTCAGCTCTCAAAAAAATACTTATCACAAAATTAAATGCAAAGGTTGGCTCCAACTAGAAGCCGCACACAGAGAACTTGACACACAAAGGACCAAAAAAAATGTTACAACTCAACGAACTCAGCAACCAAAGGAACTCGACAACCACTCTGAACTCAACAACCAAAGAGAACTCGACAACCACTCTTACTCGAAAACCAAAGGATAACTTGGCAACAACTACAAACTCAGAAAACATAGAGAACTCGATAATGCATGACATTACAACTCGACAGAAACTAAGAAACTCGGTAAACATGCAAGATAGAAATGCAACCCAGAATGCTCCTACATCATTACCTGAACTAGAGAAAGAGGTTGTTGAGCATCAACAACTAGGCACTATCAAGCATCAATAAACAAGCTCTATCGAGTCTCAAAATGTTGTCGTGCATCAAGCTATAGGAGCTGAGTCATAGAGGGAAGAAGTTGAACACCAATTAGAGAATGTCGAGTTGAAGCCAGCAATACCTAAAGAAGATGTGCAAGCTAAACCAAGTGAAATACATGAAGAAAAAATATTTGAACCTATTTTGGTAAAATATGTAAGAAAACACCATAAACAAGACCAAATCATTGGAAACAAAGATTCAAGAGTTATGACAAGAAGTAATTTGAAGAATGATACATGTTTATTATCTGAGGTTGAACCTAAATTAGTTAAAGATGCTTTGGAGAATGAAGATAAGATTAAGGAAATTAATGAGGAAATTAATCAAATAGAGAAGAACAAGACATGGAACCAAGTGGGTATTTAGAAACAAGATGAATGAGAAAGGTTAAGTCACATGAAATAAAGCAAGACTAGTTTTTAAGGGATATGCACAAGAGGAAGGAATTGACTACATAGAGACATTTTCCCCAGTTGCAAGGTAGGAAGGAGTGAGAACTTTGCTTGCATATGCTACCTACAAAGGATTCAAGGTATATCAAATGGATGCCAAATCTACATTTTTGAATGGAATCTTAGAAGAAGTCTACATTGATCAACCTGAAGGATTTTCTCATCCTAGCAAGAGGAATATAGTATGCAAACTACACAAAGAATTATATGGTTTGAAACAAGCCCCTAAAGAATGGTATAAAAGGTTACACACTTATTTGGTGAAAAATAGTTTTGAAAGAACTAATAACAATAGTAATATGTACCTTAAAAGTAAATATGAGAGTAAGATATTGTTAGCTGAAATTTTTGTTGATGATATCATATTTGGAGGAGATGATTTGTTTTGTAAATCATTTGCTAATGAGATGAAAAAAGAATTTGAGATGTCAATATTCAGAGAGATCAAGTTCTTTTTTGGCTTGCAAGTTTATTAGATGAAGAAAGGTATTTACATCACACAATCAAAGTATATCAAGGAGATATTGAAGACTTTTGGAATGGAAGATTCAAGACTAGTCGGAACACCTATAGTTATTGGTCATAAAATTTCAAATAATGATGATTTTGCTGAGGTAAATCAAACATTATATAGGTCAATGATTGGAAAATTGTAATATGTTGTACATAGCAGACCTAACATTGCATTAGCAGTTGGTATTGTTGCTAGATTTTCTGCTAATCCTAGAGAAAATCATATGATGGTTGTGAAAAATATTTTGAGATATTTTAAAGGAATAAAAGACTATGGATTATGGTACAAGAAGAGTGACAAGTTTGAGCTAAAAGTGTACACATATGTTGATTGGGCAGGAAATGTTGTCATAAAAAGAGTATAGGTGGAGGAGATTTATTTACAAAAGCTGAATATGTTGTTGCAGGAGTCAATTGTTCAAGTATTGTGCAAATCAAGCAAATGTTGAAAGGCATGAAGGAGGAGATTATTGAACTTGTTGTGATATATTGTGATAACATAAGTGCTATAAATATATCAAACAATCCTATGATCCACACAAATACCAAACACATTGCTATCAAATATCATTACTTGAGAGGGTTGGTACAAGACAAAGAAGTGAGACTGGAGTATGTGAATACAAAGGAGTAATTAGCTAATATATTCACTAAGGCATAACCTAAGGATACTTTTGAATATCTAAGAGGTAAGTTAGGGGTCCTTTCCCTATTAGAAGCAAGCTAAGAAGAGATGTTGCATTGCATCAAATTTTATGATCATAATATCTTACACATTGATGTAGGAAGTCACACTTTAGCCTATTTAAAGGTGTGAAGAGTTATGAAAAGATGGACTGAAGAATGAACTAATGATACTACAAGGAGTCAAGGTAAAAATGAAAGAGAAAGTAATCTTGAAATATATGTTAGACATTGATATAGAGATGATGTTGTGTATATGAATGGATGATGTATTTAGCATTGTTGTCAAAGAGGGAGAGTGTGATAGTTACTATCCATCCAGTAACATGCAATTACCATCAGAGGAAGAAGATTTAATATGACAATTACTATCCATCTAGTGATAGAGGGAGAAGTAGAATTAAAAGAAGAAATATAAAAGAGGGAGCTAATATAGTTGGTAATACAATTAGTGTCAACATTGAAGCACTAAAGAATATACAATTGGTATCACAGAGGGTGTAGTACAATTGAGTGCAAGATGAGAATCACAATGAAACTAAGGATATTAATGAAGATCTATGTTGCATTATTACTGAGGTTACTTTTTGGATTGTATGGTAACTTAAGAGGTGTTTCCATCAATGCCAAAGAGGGAGATTTGTGGAAACTACAATTGGAATAATTGTTATGTTGTCATTGATGTCAAATCTACTGGAGAGACGTTCGATAACAGTGTAGAATGCCATATGTGTTGATTGATGAAGAGATTTAAAAGAGAGATAACTAGATGACCTAGTGAAGTTGTTGAGAAATGAGGAGTAAGTATGTTGGAATTACAATGGGCACTTGATCAATTAGTCTTTGAACAGATAAAGTGTTGTTTATTCATTGTATGAGTAAAGAAGACAATTGAGTTGAAGTATGGAAGTATAGAGTTGAAACAAGTCAAAAGGCTCAAGCATTGTCGAGTGACAATTTTACAAGGCTAATGAAGAAGAAGATTAAGGAACTTAAAGATCTCCAAGTAAACAATATTAGTCGAGTGATAGTTGTGGCCGAGCAAGATGAAGAAGAAAATGTAGTTTTGGCCAAGCGTAGTTAAGATTGAGTGAGCCAATTTAAGTCATGGGAGATAGATCAATAGTGACTGAGTTGCAAAGTGATGACTAAGCTAAAGAAAATAGTGATAACCGAGTGTCAAAACAATAACAGTTTGAGAAAAAATCAAGTTTGAGGTCGATACAGTTGAATTTTTGGATTTGTCAAAACACATAGATGACAAGGATTGATGAGTTGACATATTTAATGCATGAATTGAGTTTTTTTATGTGATCAAAGGAAAGGATTTAAAAAGAAATTTCTAAAAGTATCAAGAAAGGAGTAGAAGGACAAAATGATGGATAGATTCAATGAATCTAACCTAACCCGAAGAACTACGGTGATGTTTAAGCAACAAAAGATCAAAACTACTTATTTAAGGAGGCATAACTAGTATTTTCTAAGGTTGGTTTGTTATTAATTTCCAATTTTGTGGAGAACCTATGAAGAACAATGTAGCAGAGGAAAAGTGAGAAGATCGATGAAGTGTGATTTCTTGAAGGATTGCCAAGCAGATCAAAGATATAGATGTTAATGAATTCCAATCAATGAAGCATCAAATTGTTAGTTTGTGGTGATTGATTAAGGAAGTACCATAGATAATTCATAATTCTTTGGGCCCTATTTTATCAGGAATTTTGGGCTGACATGTTGTAATTAATTATAACCCTAAAGTGGCAAAAGTACTTGTATAAAAGTGCTTAGGGTTAGGGATTTTCATTATGTGTGATGCGATAATTGTTTCTTGCAATGGTATTGAGCTATAAGGGATTACAGATTTTAATCACTGGATCATAATAATATTGGACTTGTTGTTTGGTAGACATAGCCCAGGTATTGGGTGAACCACGTTAAATCTTTGTGTCTTGTGTTCTCTTCTGTGTGATTCAATATTTTATGATATTGTTTATATTGGCATGTAATTGTTATGTCTATATGTGGTTTAATCCTAACACAAATGAGCCAAATGGAGATCTGAATATGCAAAGTGAGTTTTATCTTAATAGATCATACATGCTATTACTTTTAACCATTGTGGTAGTGAAAATTCTTTAATCAAGGTTGAACTAATAGTCATTTTGTAAATCCTTTAATCAAGGTGACATTCTAATGGGATGTTCTAAAGTCCTCTAACTAGGCCACTCTTAACAAAGTGATTAAATCCTATTACAGGATCACAATTAACAATGTGTTTTGTAACCTATAATAGAGTTGGCTCTTAACCAAGCTCACTTCATAAGAGTGAAAAGTAGTAGCATGTTACTTGGTGATTTTTTCCAAATTGAATTTCCATGTTAAATATTGGTGTCATACATGTATGAATGTTGTTTATGTGATGCATTATATTTACTGATGTTTATTTACTATTGGTCAACATATATTGAACAAAGAGTTAAGCGATGAATGAATATGTTAAGTTGTTATATGGACTGACTAATTTTATCAGTTTGTTTAAGTTGTTTGAAGTTACTAAAAGTTGGATTGGTACATCTAGACCTAAGGATAACTAATTCACCAACCCCCTCTCCCCACCCCTCTCTATTATTCTAATTATCTAACACAAGTGTTATAATAAAAAACATGGTTACAATAGAATAAGAGGAGATTGTATTAGAGTTAGTGGATAACAAAGACCTTTGAACCTAAAGTTGTAATAATAACTTTTATGTGAAATAAATAATAGTTATTAATAAATAATTTACACTAGGACACCATAGATTATGAATCATTTACATATAAGTGCTTATGTAATTCATATAATTGTAAAGAAAAATACTTTACATAAGTTAAATACATTATAATTCGATCAGTCTTATTGGTTTTCTAATTTCACCTTAGTCTTCTCTCTTACCTTAACACCAACAATATTCAAAACTATCTTTTCAAAACTTCTAATATATTGCTAGAGGGCATCAAACAAACAACTAAAAATATAAGTAAATGCTTTGGATTAATTTTAGTTTGCTTATGGATGTGTTTCTAGATATGTTTCTTTGATGTGAATATTATATAAATGATTGAATCAAATAGGATATTTGGAGATCTTTAAAGAATGCAATTAAATTCCTCCAAATGAAATGGTTTATTAATAAATCAAATTATTTTCTCCTTTCTTTAGGCACCATTGGTTGAAGTTTTGTATCCATTGTCCTTTAATACTAGTCGTGTTTCTTTATAATGATCTCCATTTTGTTCCATCCATAATATGTTTTTTTTTCCTCGACAAAAGGCCTTTTCCATATCTTTTATTATTATTCCTAATTTTATAATTCTTTTTTCCTCCTTCAAATGTGGCACATGTTCATATCTCTAAGTCCTGTTGTCTATTAGTGTTAAACACTTGGTCATATATAAAAAAGAGTTAGACGGTCATAACTACGACCGAGATATACTCTATATAGGTTGAGACATGTAAAGACTTGTAAATAATCATGTATATGTTGAGCTCTATAAGAGTCAGAAAATTCTTTGGTCATCGAGTATTTTTAGTACAAGCTGAGCCTAGTGAATGCTGAGCATACATAGTACATAGATGTCGAGTTATACAGAATGAGGCAAGTATAGTTAAGGCCAAGCGAAAGAACAAAGAATAGTTATGACCTAGCATCAGAAATAGTGAGTGCCAAGTAATACAGAGAGAATGTAAAAGTTTGGAATGTTACAAACATTGAGGTAAACCATTTCAAGCCGATGTGGACATGATAGTTAATGATTGTAGAGTTTGTTACAAAATTTTTTACACATTTGATGTGGATCATCGATCCCTATGAGGAATGAACAACCAATTTGATGAAGAGGCAAAATGGAAGCGTCCAAAATACTCTACAGAAGTCTTTAAATAAGCAGATCCAAACCTTACTTTTTATAAGTGATAAGAGCTATCACATATGAGATTGAAAAGTGTGTGAAGGAAGTTAAGAACCTAAATTTTGGATGATGCATGCATGAGAGAGTTGTGAAGAACAGAGGTTAGCAACTTTATGCAGCAGTGAAGGACTAAGAAAAGTTATATTAGATTGGAGATCAGATTAGATATTGGAAGGAGGAGATTTATAATCAACAATTGTAATGTAGACTGAAGTATTAGGTACTAAGACAATTCTAACAGATTTAATTAGGGAAAATCTCTTAACAGAGTGGTTTTAATAGACCTTTGTAAATCTCTTAACATAGTCCTTACTTTATTGTAAGTGTAAAATCCTTTAACAAGCTAAGACCTAACAGTCTTAAATGCCTTTAACAAGGAAGACCCCTTACAGGGTAGATCATCATAAGTGATCAAATTGTAACCCTAATAGGTTAAATTTGTTACTGTAATAGTGAAGATTTGTGGGTGTCATCCCTACCCTAGTTTTACATTCACCTTGGAGGTTTTCTAGATAACCAAATATTTTGTGTCAAGTGTTTACATTTCATAGATGTGATTGATAGTTAGATCTATTTATTACAACATTTGATTTTACAAGTTGTGTTATGCATAAACTAGATATGAGAAGGACAATATGGTGAATGCAGTAAAGTTGTTTTGAAGGATATAAGTTTTATAGATCCTAATTCACTCATCCCTCTTGGTAAATTAGTTTCCCAATTTAACTTCTAACAATTGGTATGAGAACTTTGGATGTCTTAAAGTAAGTCTAACAACTTGTGAGTTTAGGTCTTGGAGATGGAAGCTTACAAATAGGGAAAGGTTATTGTCAATCAAGTGATTAACATCCAGCTCGTGCTGCAACAACTTGAAGTAGCAAGAGAAGAACTGAGGAAATCCCTTAGAAGGAGAAAGGACTTGGCTATTCAACATAATGAAAAATATTATGAAGAAGTAGATATACAAGGATTACTTCACAATGGAAATTCTAATGAGAATGATGCAACCATTGTATATCTACTAGAGAAGAACAATAACCTAAATAAAGAAGTCAGAGGATTGAAGAGAGAACACGAAATCTAGTTAGTAAGGCTATGTGAAGTGACCAAAAAGAAGAAAGATGAAGAAGACAAATTTTTAGTTGTGGAAGAAAAAAAAAAAAGGCTATCAGACTTGAAGAAAGGTCATCTAATGTGCAAAATCTTACAAACACTCATCTCGTCATGATGAATCAACTGATGCTTGCAAATCAGGAATTGAAAAGGAAAGACATGGAGATAGAAAATATGAGATCACAGATTGATATATTGAGGAATGAGTTAAGATCTAAGAAAGAACTTGTTAAAAAGACAAACAAACCTAGTGAAACATTTAAATACTTTGAATAAGTGATGAAATCAACTAGATCATCTGGCAATACTTATGGACAAGGACATACAAAGAAACATTCATTTGTTAAAGAAGGAGAATAATCCAAGAGTGAAAAGCTAAGGAATGTGAAGTCAAAAGGAAAACCTACATGCTATCATTGTGGTAAACTTGGACATGTTGCAAACATTTGTAGAAGCAAGAATGGTATGCGAAACCCCAAACCTAAGTTTACTGGGAATTTTTTTTATCGCAAGAAGAAAGGACATCAAATACATGAGTGTAGATCAAGAATGAAAATGATATCTTCTACACTTGGATTTGAAGGTTATTGTTAGAATTGTCAAAATTTTGGACATAGAGCATGTAAATACAAATTGGTACAGACAAATCCCTACTAGACAAACATGAATGCACCTAAGAAAGTTTGTTCCAATTGTCACAAGATTGGACATGTGAATAAGAATTGTAGGACCCAAGCACCAGTACCAAATAATGAATAGAACAAGGGTAAAGGAAAAGTGGATGTTCAATAGACAAAGAAGGAGATAAATCAAACCTAGAAGAAAAAAGTGGAGGCTGGAGGCAATGGAACGAATGAAGTTAAGGTCACCGAATCCAATAGAGAAAGTGATCACACCACCTCAAACTAATCAAGAAAGGTATGTAAGGAATTGTGTGCTTAACGAATTATCTAACATCAAATCCTAACATAAAATGTGCAAAAGTTCATATCAACACGAGAAAAAATGCATTAGAACATATCTATGGAAAAGTGCAAAAGAATCATTTACACAATGGGTGTTGAACTTCAGCAAAATTTTCTATATTGACTGAGCATTGCAATATGGACCAAGTACCCTAGTGTAACACTAATCTACAAGCTGTGTTAGATGGAATTGATTGAGCTATATAGTGCAGACTAAGTTCAAAAAGGTTTAGTAATGATCGAGAAAGTTGGATTCCACCTAATAGAGTTCTCAACATTAATGGAGACCCTAACTTGAATGAATGAAGGTATATATCCAAAATTTGAAGTTATGCTTCACACCTTGCATTCAAATTTCAAGAGCACAGAGTGATTTGAGAAATTTGTAAAGCAATTTCAAAGGAAATTGGAAGCAAACTAGTAGTGAAAGAGTGATCAAGCATTGATCTTTAGTTGTGTTGAACAGTTCAGAAAGTGAAGCTTCAAAACCCTAACATGAGAATATGGCATATTCATCATCTACAACAAAGACTCAAGGAATAGAGATAAGTAATGTTTAATTGGTGATGAATAACTCTTGTCCTCTACTTGAGTTTCATGCTATTCTAGATATTTCTATGAAAGGAGATTCAATAAGTGTGTTATCATCAATACCACCTAAGGTTATTATGATACATGATGTACTGAGTTGCTACATGTGCAAAATTGATGAAGTTGGAGATTATGAGATTCGTGTGGCATATGAGAAATTATGTGATGAAGGTATATTGAAGGATGAATTCAAAATTTTTGAAATAAAAGGGTTAACTCATGCCTAGATTTCCAAGAAATTTTAAGATTGAATGGATCAAAATTGTGTTGAGCAAAATTCATGACATGAAGTTGTGATTAGATAACGGACCAATCAAGATTACAAAGAAATTAATTCATAATGTAACTGGATACCCAACAATGGTTAAGAAGGAAACTATGATTTTCCTAAGTAGAGAAGAAATTAAGGCTAATACTAAATTTGAGTGGAATGGACAAAGATTGTCTATTTCAACCATTATTGATCCAATGATTAAGTTTGCAGTGAGAGTCGTCTCTCATAAGTTTTATCTGTTGCGTAGACTGAATAACGTGCCCTATATGCAAGTTGACCAAGGATGGAAGATTGTAATGAAGGATCATGAATATGATCTTGCCGAGTTGGAGAGGTCACAATTGGTAGAGAACTTGAGATCAATTAGGAAGGCAAATAATTCTATGTGTAAATTTGGATCATTGATTATGTGAATTTTCTTTTATGTTTAGAAATATTTTCTTGCTATTGGAAATTTTGTTTGGAAGCAAGGCAAACTAGTTGCAAAAAAAATCAATGAGTACATAACATAGTTGGGAGAATTTTTTTAAAGTATTATGGATAAGTATTTCAAGGAGTTCAAACAAAAGATGAAAAAGAGAATGAGGATCCTTGCATCATTAGTGATGAAACATTACAATGATGTATGTTTTCTGGTAGATATAGATAATACATTTGTACATGCAATTAAGCCTAGGAAAACATGGCTTAAACCCTTTGATTATGAGATTGAAGATGATAATATGAGTGCAAGCACTACTGCACTACTTAAGGAAGAAATTGATGCAAATGCAAAGCCCTTTGGAAAGTTTGAAGAAGCAAAGGCTATAATTACACTTGATATCAAGATTGCTTCTACAGATAAGTAGAGAAAGAGAATGATGGAAGACCTAGAAGGTAAACTAGGCAAACAGATTAAAGGCAAAGAACCTTTGATGTTGACTCAAGGTCTAGGAGAAGATGAAGAAAATGACACTAGTGATGAGGAAGAGGAAGAAATTAAAGAGAAAAAGGGAAAAGCCCTAACATTGGTTCCCCTTCTAGAAAAGAAGGCTAAGACAATGAAAATCACAAAGCCTAAGGTGACAAAGATTGTGAAGAAGACAAAACCTAATCCCCTCTCTCCTCATGCACTACAAAGATCAAGGACTAGGGAAAACCAATTATGAGTGTCGAGCCACTAGTGAAGAAAGGAGTGGTTAAAATCACCAAACCTAGTGGCACCAATACAGAGAAGAGGAAAGTGCTAGGCACTATAATATAGACAAATAGGAGAAGACTAGTAAAGAAGAAAGATATTGAAGAGGAAGATGCAGAGAAGACCGAGTCTAATGAACATGGACATCACCGAGTCATAGTACCTACAAATCCAAGAAATATTGATGAGGTATGTGTCAACATCAGAAGCTCTGCAAGTCTATCAAGTTTTAGATTTGTGAAGTATGATACATTGAGTAATGATGATAGAATCAAGGTAGAGGAGGTCATGATAAATATGATGGATAATAATAAACTGGCTCCTACTGAATTAGAAAAGAGGATTCCAAGTGATTTATATAATAGATTAGATTGAAGATGGGAACATGCATCAGAAGTAGAGAAACAAATAAGAGAAGGCACATTGGCCAAGATTATTCTTGATTTATTGAATAAGAAAAAGAAAACATTGTTTGAAAAGCATAAGAATCAATTTGTTCCTAAATTTAGAACATTCATGATTTTATAGAATAATATTGGGGTTGTTGTACAAAAAAATGAGTTGTTATGTAAAAGCATTTTTTGATTAACTAGTAAGAAAGTTGTGTTGGAGTTCTTTCTTGTAAAGAACATATCAGGTGAATTTAAACCTGATACCAAGAAACAAAGACAGGGACAAGCCTAAGGATGAGCTTAATCCTATATTCAGCAAGGCTAAATCTCGATTCTGGGCCAACATTTACAGAGTCATCAAGACTCACTTCACTTTAGGCTCTACTAAGCCAAGGTGGGAAAACCTAAGGGGTTTATCTTATTAACTTGATATTCTTCGATGCAAGAGTATCCCCTGGCAAAAATGGTCAATATTCTTCTATAGTTTGTTGACAAAATTTCTAATTATAGTAGCTAATTACAACCAAGAGTAAAAACAAATAGGCAATGACTAGCACTTTTATCTCTTCAATACTTAAAAAGGTAAATTGATTTGTTGTTGTGATTGTTATGTAAAAGGTGAATTAGCAATGTACTCTTGAACTTTAAAATGGACCAGTGCTTTATCTAGTGGGATATAAAGTCAGAGATTAGCAGTTTTAGACCTTTTTTAATCAACTTGTGATTGAAAATGTCAACATTAAACTTTTAGTTTCATTTTGATTCTCATCCTTTCCATAAACCCTAAACCTTATCAATTATAGAAAACAATTACCCGATTCTTTAAATCAGTAGCAATCAATAATAGACATACAACCTTTTCGATTGCATTAAACTAAAGAGAAACTTGTCTATTCAGTCCCAAAGCTATAGATATATGAAAAAGAGACAAAACTTCAAAGATAATGATATTTAAGGATAAATCCTTCAATTTAAATCTTAACACTGCAAATAAAACTCATAGTATGACATAGAGATAAAACCATTGGTCCCAAATATTCCTTTTGTATTCAAGTATGCATACATGTGAACTCATTTAGATCATTACAGAAAAAATAAAAATACATGACACATATAAAAATTCTATAGACAACCAACCTCTACTTCTCATCCTAGGAATCCATATATAGGATTACAACAAGCTATAAATGAGAGGAGGACACACGTCAAAAACTTAATGGATACACAAAACCTTTTAGAAGATATATATAATAAATACACAGAACATACAGACTGCAAAAAATACATGACACATATAAAAATTCTACAGACAATCGACCTCTACTTCTCATCATGGGAATCCATATATAGGATTGCAACAAGCTATAGATGAGAGGAGGACACATGTCAAAAAATTAATGGATACACCAAACCTTTTAGAACATGTATATAATAAATACATAGAACATTCTTCCAAATAAAAAAGATAAGTAGCTAAGATGATAGAAAAGCATTAATGTTAAATCTTTGATCTTTTCTTCTCCATGTACTTTATCTACCTAGCTTACAAAATATCTCAGCTACTTCGTTGTTGAACTAATTGAGTATCAATATTCATCCCTTTTGGTTGTGATGATTCATCCTCCTCAGTATCTTTTATCTGAATCAAGGCTACAACAGTGTCCTTGATTGGCATTAATGTTCCTTGTCCCTCTTCCCTCTGAGCTGGAGCAATCCTCTATTCTTCTTGTGCTAGTTGTTCTTTGAGAGATGTGATTTCATCTTCAAGTCCCTAAATTTTGGCCTTAAGCTCAACAATTTTTTCTTTATACACTTGGCTGCACCATAGTCCTACTGGTCGAGAAGCCCATTGTTCATTTCTTGTCATTATGTTTCTGTCAAAATAAGATCCTACGATATTACGAAAAAGGTATTTGAAAAGACCTTTCATAACATCACAATACTACAACCTTGGCTTTCCAATCTTACGAACACACTTTGACAAATTCTTTCGACCATTTGAACACAAAGGAAAAACCCCCTCACGGTCTTACGACATCCCTTTTGTCGCAACATCAGCATCAACCCCATCTCCTTCTATGATCTCATGACAAGCGGCTTATCGCGACATTATATCTCTTCAAAATGAACCTCACGACCCTCCGACCAATTGTAAGATCACAAAATTCATAACATCACAAGCTTCTAATTTTTACACCCCAATCTCATGATGAGGGGCCCATCATAGCACTACGGGTCACCTTTTCTTAACCTATGAACATACGATCATGACTAGGCTCACCTTTTTTGTAACATCACAAATGACCCTATTTTCCTTCACGATGCTATGTCAAACCCTTAAAGCTTTCATTTTGTAACATCGGCAGCTTATCATTTTCTTGTGTGATATTATGATCATGCCCTAATCATAAGATCGAAGATCCTCCATAACTTTGAGATTTCACGATGAAGGATTCATTGTAAGATCGAAGACCATAATTTTCTACCCAACTTAAACCTTTTCTGGTCCCACTAGTTCTGACATCAAACACACTTGGCACTCATACACCTGCTCTATCCAGGCCGAAAGCATTCACTTGTTTGACAGCTCATCACTTTGTTCACTTTTATCATTCTTATGATCCTATGATAACACAATATTGTGTCATTGCAACGCCTTTATATTTCTTCTACGATCACACGACAAACCTACTGTCATAGCATCTTACCCCTCAAATAAAACTTCCTGACCATACGACCACATTGTGGGATCATAGACCTCCATCTTTCTCTCCACGATCTGACGACGAACACCTTAGCGTAGGATCATAACTGCCCCTTTTCTCTGCTCCTGATACCATGACAAGCCCTTCATCATAACATCGGAGAAGACCACAATGCAAACAAAATAAAAGGTTATACGATCATACAATAAAAAATATATCATGTGATCGGGAAGGCTCAAAATTTTGTCCATGGTATCATGAGACAACCTTAATCGTGAGATTGGAAAAGGTTAACACCCTTTCTTACAATATTCCGCTAACTCTTCCTCATGACATCGTAAAAAACAATGTACAAGGAAAAATAAAAACCTGCTCACTTATATGGCGTAGTGTTAGGGAGTAAAAAATAATGGAGATCATGCAAATTCGCTAGGGTTAAACTATGAATGGGAATAATATAAACATAACCCTATCAAATAACTTAAATATTTTTACCATAAAATTTAAAATTTTATCATCAATGGAAAAAGGAGCTATCAAGTTGAATACGAAAAAGTAGTGGACACAATGACCATTGAAAATGATGAAATTGATGAGGAAAGATCAAGTGTTCCAAGCCTACAAGGCAACATATCTCCTATCCATGCCACCACACCTGACACTCCCTTGTTGAATGGAAAAAGACCTCAGAAGCCAAGGAACAAGATAGTGAGAAGCAAGAGAAAGAAGGACCAGTCAAGGAAACAAATGTAGAAAGTTTTACTAAAAGTCAAGAAGGACCACATGTCTTAGGACCTTAGGATGAGGGAAATAAGGAGACTGGATAAGAGGAAACAATAAAATAGGACGTAGTGTCAAGTGCTATCATTGTTGTTTCAAGCACTGAAACTCAAGAAAGGTTGAGTGGTGACACCCCATCACCTACTCTTACTCAAACAGTTACGAGCAATAGCACTCCAAAGAAAAGTAAAGGAATGAAGGTTAAGGATATTTCTCTAGATATTACTATTAGTTTGGATGAAGTAATTAATATGCCAAAATGGGATATAGCCAATCTCACTTTTGAGGAAATTTTCACCTTACAGGAAATATTAGTAAAGAAGAAGAAGCAAGAAGAAATGAGGAGAGAACAATAACAAAAGAGAGTGTTGCATGACATTAAAGACATTTTTTTGATACCTTTGACATTCAAACCATTGATAAGTAGGCTCCCATTATCTTTCAGTTGTTACAAATTGTAGAAAAGGTCAACACTGAAGATATTGAGGAAAATGAAAAACTTATGGCCCGGTCTGAGAAGAAATTCAAGAAGAAAGTCATAGAGAAAGTTTCTATTGCCATTGCAGCTAGAAAAGTTGAGTTGCAAACACTTGTACAAAATATTGAAGAACTTGTAAATAAAGTATAGGATATGTACAACATACTTGGTGATGTGCCAAGGTTCACAAGTGACTTTCAAGCAAACATACAGAGGATTCAGGATGACATGAAACAATCAAAAGAATCTATCTCTCAGTCAACTGAATCAAGCTCAAAATATTATAACAAATTGTTGTTTGCACAAGGTTGGTTGAGATAAACACAATAGATAACATAATGAGAGTCTAATTGATCTCTATACAGTCAATGTTGATACCTCATTTGGAGGTTATGCAACAATAATTGATTTCAACAAGGGTTCTAGTGCAAAAAGATCATAGTCTTTCGATTGCTAACAACCTGATTGACTTAGTAGTTAATTTGGAGTTAAGGATTCACATTCTAGAATCAACAAGAACCACATGGGATTGTGCATTTTCTATGACCAACCAAATACACAAACCATGTATTGATAAATACAGTTTGATTCCAACACCCTCACAACCTTGACAACCAAAGCAACAAACATAAGTGTCAAAAACAAGGGGAATAAGATAGATGATTAATGATGAAAGAATAAAGGAGGATAGATGGTCATGAGGAAATGATGAGATTTAGATATTAGAGAGATCAGAAAGTAGACAAGGTATGACAACATTAAAATCAGAATTTTGAGTCATGTAAAGTTTGTATTGTATGTTATATTGTAAAGGAAAGTTTTGATGTTCTATAGGAACCAAGTCATAGGCTTAGGGAGAGTACTATTATTCTTTGTATTGTAAAGATGTAATCATGACAAAGTGGTTTTGCCACTAATGTCGAAGGGGGAGATTGTTGATATCTCTAAGTCTTGTTGTCTATTAGTGTTAAGCACTTAGTCATATATAAGGGAGAGTTAGACGGTCATCACTATGACCCAACTATTCTATATAGGTTGAGTCATGTAAAGACTTGTAAATAATCATGTATACGTCAAGCTCTATAGAAGTTGAGCAAGTCTTTGGTCACTAAGCATTTTAGTACAATTCAAGCCTATTGAATGTCGAGGATATAGAGTACATTGATGTTGATTTATACATAATGAGCCGAGTACAATTAAGGTCGAGCAATAAAATGAAGAATAGTTATGACCTAGTGTTAGAAATAGTGAGTGTCAAGTAACACAGAGAGAACATAAAAGTCTAGAATGTTTCAAACTTTGAAGTAAACTTTTCAAGATGACATGGACACAACATTTAATGATTGTAGAATTTGTTACAAAAGGTTGTTACACATTTTGACATGGATCATCAATCCCTATGAGAAATGAACAACCAATCAGATGAAGAGGCAAAAGGGAAGCATTTAGAGGATTCCATAGAAGTCTTTAAATAGGCAGATCCAAACCTTACATTTTTTTATAAGTGATAAGAGCTATTGCAGACGAGATTTGAAGTGTGCAAAGGAAGTGAAGAAGGTAAGTTTTGGATGTTGCATACATGAGAGAATTATGAAGAATATATGTTAGTGACGTTATGAATAAGTGAAGGACTAAGCAAAGTTATATTAGATTGGAGATTAGATCAAAGATTGGAAGGAGATCCATAATCAGAAATTATAGTGTAGATCGAAGGATCAGGTACTGAGACAGTTCTAACAGAGTGGTTTTACAGACCTTTGTAGATCTCCTAATAGAGTCTTGTAGATCTCCTAACAGAGTCATTACTTAATTGTAAGTGTAAAATCCTTCAACAGGGTAATACCTAACAGTCTTAAACACCTTTAGTAGGGAAGACCTCTCATAGGGTAGATCATTAGAAGTGATCAAATTGTAACCCTAATAGGTTAACTTTATTACTGCAGTGGTGAAGATTTTTGGGTGTCATCCCCACCCTAGTTTTACCTTCACCTTGGAGGGTTTCTGGGTAACCAAATATTTTGTGTCAAGTGTTTACATTTCATGGATGTGATTGATAGTTAGATCTATTTATTACAACATTTGATTTTACAAGTTGTGTTATGCATAAACTATATATGAAAAAGTCAATATGGTAAATGCAGTAAAGTTGTTTTCAAGGATAAATTTTTTATAGATCTTGACTCACCCCCCTCTCAATATCTTAGTTTCCTAATTTAACTTCCAACAACACTGCAGAAAAAATAGCAAGGAAGAAAACTTGTAGTGTCACTCAAGACAAAATGTCATGTATGTTATACATTAGGATTTGTTTCACATCACATGATTACAACAATAATACACTTCTCACATTAAAAATTAAGATCAACAATTGATTACCTCCCACGATCAAGCTACAATATACATAGATCACTATGTGAAAGACCAAACTATGGCCTATGCAATATAATTGTAAAACTAAGTCAAATTTTGAATGTAAATGTTTTTATCACAATTACTATAATCTGATAGCACCATTCTAAAATACAAGACAATATATGCACTTTTAGAATTAAAAAAGTTGTACCTAAAAAGGAGTTTGTATGAGCCCAAAAAATACATTGGAAGTTTGAAAAAATAGGATTAATGATATTTAGAAAAATTTAAGCATAGAGATTAGAAGTCACCTACGCCATTCTATAGAGAAAAAAATTCTATCCTGAAACAAAAAATATTACTTGGAAAAAGGAGTCTCAATGATTGAGATACCATTGTTTGAAAATCACCTTTATGATTATTTTTCATAAATTGTCATTGTCACACCTCCAAACTTTGAATGTTCTAGATTTGGATTCTAGTGTTTGATTCAAGTGAAACAAAAGTCAACTTATGGGGTTTTGGAGTACTACTTTAATATGATGCCAACCTCTAATTTGCACCAACAAGATATAATATTGACCTACAATAGAAAGCCACAAAACACAAAACCCAAATTGCACCAAAAAATTTCTCCAAATAGGCTACACACTAGTGGCACTCAAATAGCCTTACTATGCACCCACAATTGAATCAAGCCAAAAATTTATACCTTGGGGAGGATTCTTCACACCTTGAGATCTCACATGCCATGTTAGAGTTCTAGGTGACTCTACGACACCCTAAAGATCAAATGAAAGACCAACCTAATTTCCACAAGAGAGTGGCAAGATAATTGCATTTAGATGTAAGAATGGTATTATTATATTAAGATCATTTACATATCAAGTGCTCCTTAAGAGAAACAATTAAAACTTATTCAAGCTCCTTTTGAGTAATCACACTAGAAACAAAAAATTGGAAGACCAAGAG
Organism: Cupressus sempervirens; assembly: GCA_028749045.1. Classification (NCBI taxonomy): domain Eukaryota; kingdom Viridiplantae; phylum Streptophyta; class Pinopsida; order Cupressales; family Cupressaceae; genus Cupressus; species Cupressus sempervirens. Next base: position 260,751,167 of record CM053785.1, on the reverse strand, counting down.
TCACAACTTAGAATCCACTTTTTAAAAATGAGACGAATACAAACAATAGAAGACCAAAAGTCACAACTTATAATTCCACAAAAATGTCCCTCTTGGAATTTGAACTAGGGTGTCCAGAATGAGAACTCATTGCTTCAACCAACTAAGCTAAACCCCTTGGACCAAGAATGGTATTATTGATAATGGACATAATGAAATATACATAATAGGTTTTATTATATAAGAAAGGCAACAAGAGACTATGATAAGAAGTAGATAAGTTATAATTTATACATGATGGAATTACATTTGCACCAAAGGAAAATCATCCTCCATTATGCAATTAAATCTCTTTGACCCCTAATCCCTAACCCTCTCTCTCTCTCTCACAGACACACATATATGGAGGATAATAATGTGATATTTGCACTAAAGGTGGATATCACACTTTAAGTGGAATGTGATAAAAAATATAACCATCTGAAGTGGAATTTCTCCTACACCATGTGCAAATATAAGTGCAAACTCCTAGGTGTCTCATACTAAAACTACTATGCAATGTGTTATCCTAAGTAAGCTTAAATGAAGTGTAACTAGGAGTATTTAATTATAGGTCAACAATTTTAATAAAAAGGAAACATACATTATGATAAGTAAACATAAAGAAAATAAGTTTATATTCTTGAAGTAAACTTAATAGCACATAGAATGATAAAAATAATTAATAATGTGTTGAGTCACAAATATGAACCTCAATTGTAAATGCATTGTGTATAATTAGGTTGATGAACTAATTTTGTACATATGCAACATAACTTTTTAAAAGCATATTATATGGAGTTTCTCACTAGGGAACCTATGAGGAAAAAATATTATTGTTGAAGAACGTGGATATTTTTTTACAAAAATAATCACATTTACAACTTAAGCATTATGATTACAACTGCACATATCAATAATTTAACAAATGAAGCCTTACATTAATTACAAATAAAAATACATGGATCTATGTGTATGCAAGAAAACCTAACTTGTTGGGAGCAAAAGTAAACAAGCACACATTAGTTGCATGGGTATATCAAATATTCAAAATAAAACAAAATAAAACTAAAACTATGCTTGAGTTTTTCAACTCAATGCAACCAAAAAGAAAAATCCTCATGCAACCTCAAAGTAGCTCAACAAAGGAACACACGAGAGGCCCTTTTGGTGTGCTTTAGATTGGAGGAATGTGGTGTGCTCTCCCAAAACACAACTATGTGAATCCCTTGATATGAAATGCAATGTGAAAATGATACTATGCTAAATGAGTGGAGAATGCTTCAAACAATGGCTATGGAATCAAACATGCTTGAGAGCATTCAAAGGATATGAGTATGGAACTGCAAGAAACAAACTAAACTAACAGTGCAAATGAGATGAAAATCTAATAACTACCAAAGGTTAGTAAAATATGCAATTCTAAAAATCACTAAAAACTCTAATAACAAACTAGCATGATAACAATGCAAATGAGAGAGATGTATAATGCTTGAAACAAGGGCTCTATTTATAGGCTTGAGAGAGGCCTTGGTGAGGTGGGATTTATGTGGCATCCACATAGGTGCTACAAGGGAGACATGTAGACAAGTCATGCAAATGGTCAACATTCAAAGTTTTCTCACACATGTGTGAGCAAACTTGAAGAAAGGAGTGGGGGACAAAGGTGTAAGAAGTGTGGAAGGTGTGAGAAGTGTGAAGGGTGTGAGAAGTTTGAGGGTTCCTCACACATATGTGAACAAACACTTAGGAATAAAAGGGGGTTTAGCAAGGTTTTTAGGATAAATAAGTGGGATTAAGAAGTGGGTAGGCTTAGAAGGATGAAAGTGATGGTGTAGACTAGGTTTTAGGATAGACTTAAGACAATTACATAGAATTTAATTTAATCACAGGTTTAGAGAATTTAATGGAAGTGGAGGGAATTAAATAAATAAGATTTACTTAAAAGGGGATTAATGGAGGATCATGAATTAAATAAATTCAATACATTACATTTAAATACATTAGGAAAGTGAACCTATTTAATTTAATAAATTTAATTAAATAAGTAGAAGAATATGACAAATATAATTAATTAGTAAATAATTAACTATAATGTCAAATAAAATATTAAATCAATTAATATATTGTTTAGGACAATTTTAAGTGTCTACATGTTGCCCCTCTTTGATGTCATGTCGAGACGACATTATATCAAAGAAAAGAAAATATAGGTTGCCCCAGAAAGGATAGGAGTCTTAGGAGTGGAAAGAGTTGTGTTAAAGTGACGACAGGGGAAGAGGGTGCCCCCTCAAGGAAATGGGGTGAAAAGGAATATATTTTGCCTCATTTTCTCAAAAATAGAAAAGGGAAGGAAAAGGGAAAGAGAAAAGGCTTAAAAGATGACCTTGCATGACTTGTTGGTAAGATCGAAATGAAGCAGGGTGAATTGGATAATGATTAATCTAAATGCAACTTAACTAAATGAGTGCATGGGATTCAATTATGTTCATATGGGAGAGCACACCCTAGTTTGATATTGCAAGAGGAGTTATGCATCAAATGCTATAGTAGCATAGGTGACAAGATTCCTTTGCATGGACTAGACTCTCAACACAATAGATGTAGGTTTCAGAGTCATGATGGAACAAATGCCATATACGCACTAGAGAGGTTGGGAACACCCAAAGTCTTGTTAGGGATCTTGGTGGAAAGTGTGCTAACCCATTGCCCCCAGTGAGCAATGCATAACCATAACTCTAAATCGGTATAGATATGCTAAAGAATCATGAAAATAGATCATATCGCAAAAATACACATGTAATTAGGTTAAGCCATTCGAATGATACCAAGATATTGAAGATCAGGGCACACATGAGGAGGCTATCACTGACACACAAAGATAAAATCAACAAAAAACCTTATGACCAAGTAGTCATTCAATTCATAGTTCTTGCCATAAACTTTATTTTGATGGTGAATTTGTAAAGCCTATGTAGGAAGGATTCATCCTGGAAGGCAAAAATTGATTGTTGGATTGAATGGTATTGAAATGTTTGTGATTGTGCACCGAAAATTGTGTGAAATGAAAAGGGTTCTCAAAACATTTAGTCTCAATGTGAATTTGTGTAAGTTTGTTTGCAATCTCTATTTTGATAAGCTCAGTTTATTGGGGTGAAGCTCAGTATCATGAGATAAATAGAAGAATTTGGATAAGATATGATAAGATAATGGAAGAACTCAATTGAATGAGATGAATGATGTTGATGAGAAGAAAAAAGAGACTTAGATAAGATGTAAATTGATTTGTAGGAAATGATTGGAAGAATAGAATTTGATTAGATTAGAGGAGAAATGAATTGATTGAAGTGATGAAAATGACTAGATTGGGACCATTGACAAGGGAGAACCAAGGAATGATAAATGAATGGGAAGGGTGGGGATATATGAAAGGAGGAATAATATGGAGGACCAAAGGATATGATATCAGACAATGGGGAGCCAAGGACCATGTTTCAAAGGAGTGCAAATGCGGCATACCAAGGATAGGAAAATGGAAGGAAATATGGTGGGAAAGGATGCATGGAAATGGATGGATGATGTGAAGGCTACTGTATGGAGTAAGGGAAGACATGTGTATTTCCAAAGCATGTATGAACATTTTGTTTTTGTGCCTCTAGTATTGATCACGAGCATAGGAATGAAAGTGGAATGAATAAGGGATATGGGAGGGAGGGTATGAAATAGGGATAATGATATGAAGAGTATGGATGAAATGCAGGACATGAAATGGGTGAAAGGGATGGGATAACCAAGACTAAGGACATATGAAAGAAGGATGTAAACATGTAGGAGTATGGATGAAAATTGATGAAATGAACATGACAAGGACTATGGGATGCAAGATATGGATAGAATGTCAAGATCAAATATACGAAAGGATTATGGGAGTATATAGGATAATGTGTGTATAATGAGAAAGGGATATGGAAAGTGCATATGGATGGATGGAAACAAATGATAGTCAAGATCAAAGATGGAAAAGGATGATGAATGGTAGATGGAAGTATGGAAGATATGTAAGGAAGTGTGGTATGGCTGGAGCTTGCTCCCAGTGTAGAGTGCAAGTGGAAGAGGAAAAGTGAATGGATGGATAAGTGGAATTAGAAGACATTGGATACATGATAGGAAAATAAAGGGAGGACTCAAGCATCAAAATATATGGGTGGGATCGCTTTTTATTTCTCTTTCTTTGTCATTTTCAAGGAATTTTTATTATTTTCTCATAGATGTTGGTAGGATAGTGAATGGAGGATAATGAATTATGAAAAAAATTGGATTAAGGGGGTGGAGTGGGTGGTAGGAAGACATGGTTGATGGATGCTAGGTTGGAAGACTTGTGAATGAGTGGATGAAAGAGGTGGAAAGATCGTCATTGGCACTCACCTTGAAGGGTGATGGAAAGGAGGAAATTTCGGAGGATATGTAGGAGAAAGTTTGAGTTTTGGGATATAGGGACCCAAAATGGATGAAGGAGATGATGGATTTAGGATGGTGGATTTGGGCATATAAGGACCCAAAATGGATTTGGAAAATGGAAGCTTGGGTGATTTATGAATGAGGGAAGCCTTTGAATTAGAAAAATTGGATGTCATTTTGAATCTTTCTTTGAGATTCATTGCTTCATTAAGTAGCTTTGGGATCACATGATTTTTGCATTTTTTATTTTGAGCCTTTGTGGCCTTCTGATTTTTCTTTGGATCATATTTTTCTTTTCTTGAACATGTCTTTTAGAGGGAACATGTTGATCTTTGGATTTTTGTGGATTTTTGGCTTGATTCACTATATCTTTGGCACCCAATTTGCTTCCATTGGCCATGGTAGGGGTGTATGAGGATAAATGGTATGGAGAGCTTATGGATGATGAACATTAGAAGGAATTCAAGGATGTGTGCCTTTTTTAATCTTTAATAAGTATATGAGGGGGTGAAGTGGAAGAATTGGATATGGTGGATGGATGTATGTAAGGACCCAAAATGGATGGAAGGTTTGGCGTCGAAACATAAGGACCCAAAATGGATGGAAATGAGGAAGGAAATAGAATATGGATATAAGGTCCCAAAATGGACTTGTAATATAGATGATGGGAACATTTAGGTTTGGAAGGAGTGGAATTGTACCAATATCTTGAGACAACATTTCTCTAATGTGATACTTATCATTTTCAATACAAGATGTGAGTTTATGTATATGGGGTTCATGAGTGGATTGGATGGGTGTGATAGGATTATGTGGAGGATTAGGATCATAAGGGATATTATGAGTGGTAATAGGATCTTGAGATGGATTGGGATCATGAAAGGAAAACAAAGGGGTACTTTGATCTTGACTTGAAAGAGGATCACGTGGTCGAATGGAAGGAATGATTGGATTATATAATGGAATAGAATCATATATTGGAGTGGATGGAATGGAATTATGAGATGGAACATTTTGATCTTGACATGGAGGAGAGCTAGTGGATGGAGTGGAAGGAGAATCTTCATAAAGTGAAAGATCTATGGACGCTAACTCTTGAGACGGAATGGAATTAGTAATGTGCATGATACATGGAATGTCTTGATCTTGATTAGGAAGGGGATCATGAGATGGACTAAGAGGGATAAATGGATCTTGAGGGGTAAGGGAATAATGGGATGGAGAAATGCTCGGATCTAGAGGAGAAGAGGAATCTATAATGATATGCTTTGGAACGAGTTCTTGAGATGGCATTGGATGTATGACTTTGGGTGATTGGATCGCTTCATTTTTAGTTTTATATTTATACAAGCTTTCTACCAATGATTGTGGGACAAAGACATACTTATTACAAGGTGGCGATAATGTTGATTTTGGAGGATTAGGATTGCCTGGAGGTGGAGGTATGTGTAGGGGATTGGGACGATGTTTTTGGACATTAAACTCAAAGTATGTGAAATTGCATGGAGGATTTGGGTTGGATGGGACATGAGGATTATGGTCTTCAAAACATGGGGGAAGAGGCCATATGTCATGGAAGGTAGATTTTTTCTTTTGATTTGCTAGGCTCAAGATAGAATTCTTGAGTTCCCCAATTTCTTTGGCAATGGCATTTCTGTTTGACGAATTGTGTGGACTATGAATGGAATCATATGTGGTTGAGGGATAATGAGGTGGATTTCCCCTGTCAAAGGTAAAAGAATAATGAACATGAGATGGATTAGAATTGGATATGAAGTTTTGAGTATTGATTTGATATGTAGTTTGAATGGGAGGTATAACTCCATATTGCCTTTGAAGATCTTCAACCATTTGATTAAGCCAATTTGTATCCATGGAACTTAGATGAGGGGTGTTGAAAGATTTGATGATGGATGAAATATGAACTTGGGACTAGGAGCAACTTTGATATTTTTTTGACTTGATTTGAATTGGATTTGACTTGATATTGATTGAATTTGATTTGATTTGATATTTGGATGAAGGTTTGAGATAACCTTCATAAGATTTGGGTAATTCAAGATAACTAGGATTAAATTCCAAGGATTATGATGGTATTCCTAACTCCAAAGTAGAAGATTTTGTGAAAATTGAATTAGAAGAATATTTGGATAGATGAAGAAAGATTGATTGATTTTGGATTGAAGATGTAAATGGATTGACTTAGAAATTGATTAAAAAAGAATGAATTTGATAAGGGATTGGATTAAGAATCATGAGGATGAATCATTGAATGAGGGAATTGGATCTTGATGTGGATTATGAACCATGATTAGGATGATGATTAAGAAGATGAGAAAATGACTCGAATGATTAGAGATGATTAAGATTTTGAGAAATGATTTGAATGATTAAGAAGGTGATTAAGACAAGAGATGCATGATGATGATTGGATGGATGGATAGAAGAAGTGATGGGGAAAACAAGAGCTTCTTTTTGTTTTTGTTTTTTAAATTTTTGAAATATTTTTGGATTTTGAATTTTTATGATGTTTTTGGATTTTTTTTGAAACTTAACATGCAAAGCATACAATGAAATATATACAAGAAAATTTTAGATGGTGTGTCCCCTTCAAATGGGGACGTTTTTGAACATTCAAGCATGTAGAACGCACCAACAATCCTCTAAGGCTTTGACTAGGATATACAAGCTCAACTAGGGGTGTCCTCAATATACGCAAGGTATGTGAGGCCCAAATTTGTAGATGAAAAAAAATAATGCCACACAATTGGGAGGAGACAATAATGCAAATATCCACCTTCACTTCCCAAAGGTATAAAGTTCTTTGGGGCTTAGCCAAGAGTGACAAGATTATGCTTCCAAGAGAGGTGTTTTTCGATTCACCTTTCGATATTCATACTCTGCCAGAATGCTAGAGTTGAGGTCATCCCAAGGCGTGATGAAATCCCCAAGAAAGCCTCCTAAAAAGTGTAAAACAAGGCCTCTTATTTCTTGTGCACTCAAGATCACCCGAAGGTGTGAGAGGAGTGAATATGTAAGTGGTCTTGGGATTAAAAGACACTTGTTCTTTGCCAATTGATGCTTAGATTTTCTATCTACCTTTGAAGACACTCATGTTTATATCATACAATTTTCTTTCCAACTTGACAACATCATCAACATAATAAAAAGTGATGATTGGTCAACAAAAGTAAATCGATCATAAAAATAAGCAAATTGCTGAAAATGAAACCAATTCCTTTAAGTCATTCAAGATTGAGTGAGTTCATTTTAAGCACCAAGTCTAAATATTTCATAGAAAGTGTCATTGACCTTAGGCATTCAAGAGTGTATTTGTTATCTAAACATTCATTCCAATGAAAGCATGTCAATTTCCTTAAGGCATTCAAGATTGGATGTACTTTTTTCACCTTAAAGTATTCAAGAGTGTGTTTGGATTTTAGATATTAACTTGCAACATATATTCAAAGACAAGTGGTTATTGCATACAAGTTCATTAACCCTTTAATCCTACAAGTGATAAAAATCACTACAAATTTTTCAAGTGATAAAAATCATTATAAGTTTTTAGATTTTCCAAGGTTTGTTCCCTACAATGCAAACTTGTTAGAAATCCCCGCAAAACAACTAGTCAATGAATAATGTGTTTAAAATTTAAGAAATCTGCCAAAAATCATAGATGACAGATGATAGGCATAGACAACAAAACAGCGCAAGTGTTGAAACTTGCAGACGCTAAAATTTGTAGACAACAAAAAGAGAAAACGTTGAAATACACAGACGAAAGATGGCAATAATGTATGTTTTGTAATCTAGTGGTAATTTTGTCAGACGCAGCCGACAAGTTAGGTTCATAGATGCTAAAACTTGTAGATGAAAAAGTTACCTAGCACACAATGTAGATGATAGAACTACAAATCGCAAATGACATCTCTTAATCGCAGACAATAGTTCTTAATCGCAGATGACAGTTTGGGTTCTACTGTAGGTTTAAATATCTACCCACCATGCAGACAATAGAGAAAATGACATAGACACCAAAACTAGGTTTTTAATGCTGACTTGATAGGTCCAAAATAGTAAGGGTGGAGATACCAATCTGCACAGACGTTGGTCTGCGGAGACGCCAATCTATGCAAATGCTAAACTGCGAAGACGATAAATTGTAAACGACACTATGTTTGGCACAAATGACAATGTGTGAGTTTTTGACAGCAAGTTATGAATTTTTGACAATTTTGTGAAAGGAAAATAGGGATGTGGGTCCCACTAGGAGTGCCAAAATGTATGTAGGAAAACCTAACCTGTTGGGAGAAAGAGTAAACAAGCACACATTAGTTGCATGGGTATATCAAATATTCAAAATAAAACAAAACATAACTAATACTATGCTTGATTTTTGCAACTCAATGCAACCAAAAAGAAAAGTCCTCATACAACCGTAAAGCAACTTAACAAAGGCACCCATGAGAGGCCCTATTGGTGTGCTTTAGATTGGAGGAATGTGGTGTGCTCTCCCAAAACACAACTATGTGAATCCCTTGATATGAAATGCAATGTGAAAATGATACTATGCTAAATGAGTGGAGAATGCTTCAAATAATGGCTCTGGAATCAACCATGCTTGAGAGCATTCAAAGGATATGAGTAGGGAAATACAAGAAACAAACAAAGCTAACAATGCAAATGAGATGAAAATCTAACAATTACCAAAGGTTAGTAACAAATGCAACTCTAGATATCACTAAAAGCTCTAATAACAAACTAGCATGATAATAATGCAAATAAGAGAGATATATAATGCTTGAGACAAGGGCTCTATTTATAGGCTTGAGAGAGGCCTTGGTGAGGTGGCATTTATGTGGCATCCACACAGGTGCCACAAGGGAGACATGTAGAAAAGTCATGCAAATGGTCAACATTCAAAGTTTTCTCACACGTGTGAGCAAATTCTAAGGAAGGAGTGGGGGACAAAAGTGTAAGAAGTGTGGAAGGTGTGAGAGGTGTGAGAAGTGTGAAGGGTGTGAGAAGTGTGAGGGTTCCTTACACATGTGTGAGCACGCACTTAGGAATAAAAGGGGGTTTAGCAAGGTGTTTAGGATAAATAAGTGGGATTAAAAAGTGGGTAGGCTTAGAAGGATGAAAGTGGTGTAGACTAGGTTTTAGGATAAGTTTAAGACTAAATTAAATAGGATTTAATTTAATCATAGGTTTAGATAATTTAATGGAAGTGAAGGGAATTAAATAAATAAGATTTATTTAAAAGGGGATTTATGGAGGATCATGCATTAAATAAATTTAATACATTAAATTTAAATACATTAGGAAAGTGAACCTACTTAATTAAATAAATTTAATTAAATAAGTAGAAGAATATGACAAATATAATTAATTAGTAAATAAATAACTATAATGTCAAAGAAAATATTAAATGAATTAATATAGTTTTTAGGACAATTTTAAGTGTCTACACTATGTCCTCTTAGGTCCCCTGATGTTGCTACTAAGAAATGTGATGAACCTCATTAATGATTCTTTTCTCTTATATGTTTTATGTTTCTAGAGCTTCTTGTAGGAGTTTCTAAGACATTGTAAGGTTTAATTCCTTGTTTATGATGTTTAATGTTGACTTTTTTATTAGCTCCCTAAACACACTATGATGGTTATGAACTTGTCTTGATGGTTCATTTTTAGTTAAATGGTGAAGCTAATATGTGACCTTTTTCTATGTCAGGTATTCATGTCAATCATGTGTGTAGATAGATAAATGTTTATTTTGATGTCAAATATATGTTCTTATATTTCATTCACTCTAATGTCATCAATGTAGGAGTATAGATCACAACAATCAAAGGCCTTTCAATAAGGAGGTTATTACAACCAACCATTGAAGACAAAGTCCACATGATAAATCTTGAATAATTCAAAATTATTTCACCTTAAGCATAGTAATAGAACCTTAATGATTATAATCAAAGAAGAATAGATCTAGGAATATTTGTTAAGCTAGATTTCCTTTGTAATAGAAAAAATTTTGACTGTTTCTCATTCAGAGCATAACTTTCTCTCCTTGTTTTATGTCATAATAAGCACCATCCTCCTATTATCATGGGATTAGAATTGTTGTTAGATAATTAGTTAGTTGAGAGTTTCCTTTCTATAAATAAGGTTTAGATACTCCCTCTCAAGAGTTCGAACTTCAGCTATTGTACTTTCCAACTTTTGATTTATTAAAAAACAACTTCAGCCATAATAGTATGTAACAACATTTTGAATCAATGAGATGATATTTTAATTTGTAACATATTGTTGATTTTTGAAAAATCCCTAAGGGACCCCACTTAGATTCCATCTGTAGTACTTAGTATTTTTTTCATGCACTAGTTAGTTTCTTCCTGATATAGTTGACTATTCTTGTAACCACTCAAAATCCCTTTTTCTGCTTGTTCCTACACCTAAAGTAAATAGAGTATTTAATGCTCATTTATCAAGGAATCATTTTTGTTAATATTTTGATTTCATCTTAGATGGTATTTTTTTTAGTATTTCATCTATTTCATTTTCATGTATTTTATTTCCAACATTATTTTCTTTTTAGCTCTAGTTTTGACTACAAATGAATTCCTAGAGCATATACTTTGTTGACCGATTTCAATTATAGATCCCTACGTTTGATGGAGAATGAACCTTTGATGTGATAATATAACTTCTTGACCTAAATATCCAATCCTCGAGTCAATTTTTTAGGGCATAGTTGTCAAAAGCATTAAAGGAGACCAACATTTTGGGTACCATTGTTGGGGATGGTGTCAAACTAGGGTTTTGTAATCATTCTTGGTAGTTGTTTACTTCCACTAATGTAGAAATTTTGTTTCAAGTGTAGTCTTTAGTTTGATAAGTAGTAAAATATCAACCACTTTTGATATTAAGTTAACCTTGCATGCATAGAGGTAGGAGCAAGGATTCCCTTGGGAGACTTCTTCCTAACAAACCTTATCTTGATAACCAACCTGGTGAGTTCTATAATCATCCAAAGGAAGAAGAAGAGATAAGCCCATATGATGATGCCTTTTCCAATTTGGAAAGTTTGACTTCCTCAAAATAACATGTTTCTCAATATCTAATTGAGAATCCATACAGTTTATAAGTACTCAATCAAGTAAGAGTTGCTACACAAAATAGACATAATCACCCAACTTTTGAATTCTCTATACCTGATCAAAAGGAAGTTGATAACCTTAAGAACATATATGATTCATTCCTTCCTAAGTTCTATGGCCTAATTACAAAGGACCTAGATACTTTCCTATTTGAATTTGATATCCTGTCTAGAAATTATGACTATAATACTAATGTTCACAAGCTTAAGTTGTTCTCTACTAGCTTGAAAGGATCTAACTTAAGATGGTTAATGAGTTTAGGAAGGGATATTGTGGATAGTAGGGATGTTTTGAAAATAATGTTCCTTGATAAGTATAAAAACTATTGCAAGAGAATTGATGAGAGAGTTTACATCATTAGAATGCAATAAAAGGAAGATGAGATTTTGGAAGACTGCATTACAAGGTTACTTTTAGCTTGTAGAAATATCCACATCATCAACTTAATGAACAATCTCAAAACTTTCTCTTTCTCAAGGGGATAAATGCAAGTTACAAAGAGGCCTTATATTTAATGTCAAGAGGAGATATTAGAAGGAAATGCTAAAATATCTCTAGATCAACTTTCAAGAAGGGTAAATAATACCAATCTCCTATTGGGAAATAATCCAATAATGGAGTCCTGAGAAATGAAATAATTCATTTTTTGTTAAATATCAAGAAAGATATCATAAGAAATATGGATACTTAACTAGATACACTACAACACAAGAAGAAACATGAGGAGGAAGAAGCAATGTGGGAAGAATAGTGTTCTCACTTTAGGCAAAATAAGAAGGAATACATATGCAAGATGGTTGCCAGAATTGATGGAAAGAAAATTCTACTAGAGTTTAATCCAGTTGAAGGATATGATGACCAAATATCCTTCATTATTCAAACAAGGTATTGGGCTCCAAGACAAGGTATACCACTAGACTCTTTATCTTTTAGTGGCCTTTATTTAAATTCTTATGCTCCTAATAATCAATGGAAACCCACATAGCCTTCAAGTTTAAGTCATGGAATAACACCCCAAATTCTTGGAGAAGTTACCAAAATCTTCCATGGCAGCAACCCAAGGGAATTTGTAAACAACCTCTTGGAAGTTGGTAGACATCTTAAGGGAATTGACAATATATATTTTAGTAAAGAGGTCGACAAACCATCATACCAATTACTTGTAACCTCAATAGAAAGAATTGATGCCTCCTCCTAATCAAAATTATCTCACCTAGACCTACCCAATTACCAGCACAACCTATCCCTAATCCTAATAACAAATGATGTTTGCATCATGTTTATTTTGTTGATCCAAATCTATCTTTCATATTATGTGAGTACGTCCAGTGACATAAATCTTAAATCTCGTATAATTTTTTCAACACTCTCTCCCCTTTTCATAAATGAAGTACCTAAAAAAGAGGTAGAGTAAGAAAATGTTACAACCAATTTAGACAAAGAGTCATAAATACCCCAAAAATTTGATGCAATGTCTCCATTCCTCAAACATTAAAGGTAAAAGGACAAAGAAAAAAGATGAGTCAATATTTGATCCCATAGACCAATTGAATAATATATGTGTGTGAATACCATTGTTTCATTCCATTGAAGAGGTTCCAATTTATACTAATTCCAATAAAGAAACTTTTTTTTATAAACTCGAGATAAAGAAAAAAGACTCACACACACTACATGTAATAGGTCAGTTAGCTAATATAATACTTGGAAATGTGACATTTCTTAAGTACTTTGATCATGATAGCCCTCTATTTGGGGTTTATTAATGGAATCTAGATCCAAAATTCCTTAATACATATAGGGGTAACTATCAATGTGATGACAAAGATGTCGTGGAGCACCTTAACATCACTAATTTAAGACCTACATATACTATCCAAGAGCTAGTAGATAATTTTGGAATTATACCTAATGGTATGGTAGAAGATCTTATAGTAACCTTGGATTCTTGGGAATCCCCATCTAATTTCATGGTCCTTTATCCTAAAAAAACCCTGGGATGATACCGTGTCACTTTAGATAAACCTTGATTGGCTATAGTAGATGTATGTGTTGGTTGTAGAACTAGAGATTATCTTTATTGCTCATCTCATCCTCTTTTGAATTTAGAGAAACCATTATGGTCAAATGAAGGGGAAGAAGTAGAGGAGGTCAATTCAAACACCCAACTTATGATGATAGAAAGGGACCCTTATTTGTAGATCTAAGAGGAAGATGAAGTATTTTTCAAAATCAATCAAAATCATTAATAAGTAGATGAGAAAAAGGTTGATTTTCCATCAATTCCTATATGTCCATTATAGACCATATTCTTTCTTCCTGCTCACTCAAATTTTATACAACCAAAGATTTGCTTCATACATTATTTTTCTATTTATGCTTCTGAGTGAGATTGTGTGTGAGTTTATCAACATCTCACCTAGAAGCATAAATATAATATCATGGATTGTGGAAATTTGTTACAATTAATCATACATTGTTTCCAAATGAAGTGGAAATGACATGCTTTAGTGAAGCCTCTATGATTGAAGTAACTGAGAAAGTAGAAGTATCACCACATAACTGTTTGAACATAAATAATAATCTCACTCAAGAACAACAAATTATCATAATGAAATTTCTTAAATCTCATCAGCAATCATTTGCATAGTACTACCATGGTATAAAGGGATTGGATCATAAATTGTGTACACATAGAATCTATATTAAGGAGGATTGTAGAACAATGTGTTGGAAATGATTGAAAAGATCATAAATGAAGAGAAATGGAATTGGTAAAGAATGTTTCAATCATTGTTTTGTCATTGATGTCAAACTTGCTATTCGTAGGAATGACAATTGCTTTAGTAATCCAAATACTATCAATTGGTTGATTGACAAGGAGGCAGCAATCAATAAGATGTAACTAGAGTACCTAGAGAAAGGTTGAAGTTATGATGTTGTAATGAAGTATAATGATCAGCTAAGTCATTGATGAAATAGTGTATTGATGACATACCCTAAGACATAGAGGGTGGACACACTAAGACATATCAAAGATGTAAGGGTTAACTAAGTTCTAGTTAAGTGCCGAATAGATTCTTAGTTGAAGCCGAGCAAGTTCAACTTAGTGGCTGCCAAGTGAAGATCAGGTGTCGAGTAGCAGAAAAGATAATAAGTGCCGAGTAAGTCTTCAAGTGTCGAGCAAGATATAAGTGCTGAGCGAATTTCAAGAGCCGAGTTTCACAGAATTTCTTTAGGTGTCAAGCATCAGTAAACCAATGATGCCAAGTTGCTATATTATTTTGAAAAGTCGAAGATTCGCTAGATCTAAGCCGACATGGTAGTTATCTAGAATTTTGTGAACTAGATAGAAGTTAAGAATGATGAGCTGGTGGCACAGAACACTATGTAAAACATTTTTGGCAAATGCTAATGGATTTATCATGAAGTTTCTAGATAGAAACAAGATATGGGACAGATACATTGTATCCTACCTAATCCATTGAAACCCTAAAAGTGTGAGAGGGAGATTTGAGCAGGAAATCAAGAGCAAAACTTCTTTATAAGGAGTTATAGGTCAAAGATAAAATGCGCATGCATGAGAATGTGTTGGTCATAAGTGTAATCATGCGAAGAAGCCAAGAGGAGTAAGAAGAGAGCATCAAGAATCTGAATTGATCGGGTGACTAGAGAGAGCATTGGCATAACGAGTGGAAGAACTCAAGAAGATAGATCTTGAAGGGTGAACAAGTTGTCTGCACTACAAAGGAGGAAAGCCAAGCAAAGAAGAGAACTGAAGAAGTGATCTGAAATCTGCACAGTGAAGGTTGCAAATCTATATCAAGTCAAAACTCTTCTAATACCTTCTTACCATTGTATTGGATATTGAAATCCTACATTGCTAGGTTAGCTTAACAGCTAGGTGGATAAGCCTTAGGAAAAGGATAAAGAGATCCCCAAGAGAAGGACAAAGAGATCCTCAAGAGAAGGATAAATAGATCCTTAAGAGAAGGGTGAAGAGATCCTTAGAAGGAGGATAGGAGATCCTTAGAGAGGGATGAAAGATTCTTTTGAGAAGGTGACTGAAAATCCCATGGACTTGGTTGAGCCTAATATCCTTTAACAAGGTGACATTCCAAGTTGAATGTTCTTAAATCCTTTAACAAGGTCACATTTAACAATGTGTTGTAGCCTTTAACAGGGTAGACCATCAGAAGTGGTTGAAATCAATTGCGCAGTTATTTTGTGGGTATCATCTCCACTCCAATTTTACCTTCTTATTCTTGGAGGGTTTCTGGGTTATCAAATCCTTAGTGTTATGGTGTGATGCATGTTTACTTTTCATGATTGTTTACTATTCAATTGCATGCATGATAATTTCAGTTATGTGCCATTAAGGATTTGTAAAAAAAAAAAAAAAAAGTTTTATTGGATAATATTGGACCTTGGATAACTGATTCACCCCCCCCCCAGTTATTCTAAAGAATTATAACAATTGGTATCAGAGCAAGTTGCTGATTTGTTTCAAGGTACTAGCAACAGGAAGATGAAGATGTCCAAGAGAGAAGTTCCCAAGCTAAACAAAGACAACTTTGTTGCATGGCAAAGTCTGATAAAGCTACACCTCAGATCAATAGGTGACTATGCACAGACCTCAATCACAGTTGACCATGTAGACCCTGCAGGACCCCTCACTGCAGATGGCATGAGCAAGAAGAAAGAGCACAATCAAGAAATTTTGGATATTGCTTCAGCACTAAGCTATGCTGAGTTGATGACATCAAAGGATGTGATAGTTCACATCAGATGTTGAATACATTATCAAGAATCTATGGAGGAGATGACAATGTCAAGAGAGCCAAAAGAGAAAGCCTAAGAGGAAAATTTGATGATATGAAAATGGAAGAAGGAGATAATGCTGCTCAATATGGTGCAAGAATGAAGGAAGTAGTCAGTGCCATAAGAAGCCTAAGAGAATAGTTAGCAGAAGAAACAGTATGCAACAAATACTTGAGAACCTTGCTTCCCATCTATGCTACAAGAGTATCAGCCATCCAAGAACTAAGGTGTGTACTAGGAAACATAGTGACATTTGAAGGAATAATTGGAAGACTCACTGCCTTTGAGCTATCCAACTTTGACAACTACAAGCAAGAAAATTTTGAATCTGCATTCAAAGCTAAGATGATAGTGAAAGATAACGAGGAGGTTCAAACAAAGAAAAAGAATGGAAAAGGAAAGAATGTATCCAGTGATAGCACCACTAATGAAGATGATGTGGACCAATTGGAGGCATTACTAGCAAGAAGATTTCATAGAGGAAGAGGCAAATTCAAAGGTAAGCTACCAATCATTTGTCTTAATTGTAATTAAGTTGGTCACATTGCAGCCAGATGCACACAAAAGAAAAATTACAAGGATGGAGGCAATTTCAAGAACAAGAAAGAGGACAATAAGGACTACAAAGGTAAAGGCAAAAGATGCTATATTGTTGAAGAAGACTCTAATGGGAATGATGATGAAGTAGTCTATGTGGCTATGAAAGATGAATCAGATGAAGATGAAGCAATTGCTTTAATAACTTGTATGAACAAAAATGATAGATGGATCATAGATAGTGGATGCTCTCATCACATGACTGGAGATAAAAGTAAGTTCATTTTCTTTACTCAATATGAAGGAAATAGTGTTAGATTTGGTAACAATGGACCATGTTAGATCAAAGGGAAAGGTAGTATCAAGCTTACTAAAAAGATATCATGTGATAATGCATACTATGTTGAAGGCCTAAATTATAACTGTATACGAGGATTATAGAATGTATACAAGGATTATTAATGCAAAAAATACTAAATATCAAATCAAAAGTATTCACAAAACTAAATAAACGTAACTTCAAGATAGACTAAGATGAGCTCTCAATTGAGAATATGAGCCATTAATGGGTTCTCTCAATGAGAAGCTCTCTTGTTGAGTAGCTTTGTCTAATTAGATAGGATGTATGCTTGATTCTCCAAAGGATTCAATGGTGTTCTTGATGGATTTTGGCTTGGGTGAATGGATTTGATGTAAAATGGCTTCTCAAAAATGGCATTATGGCTTTACTTCATGATCAAAATGGCATTACTTTGTTACTATGGGTGATTGTGTTAAAATGGCTTGGGAGAGGATTCCTTAAATAGGCAAAGGGCTGGAGGGATCAAGGGCTAGGATGTAAAGATGGGAGAAAGCTTATGGAAGGTTTAGATTGAATGAGAGGAGAGCACATGGATTGTGCTTCTTTACAACCAATAAGGGAGTGACACATGTCATAGGGTCATTGGTTAGAGCAAGAGGGGTTGAGGGGTCAAAAAAAGAGGCTCAAAACTCATAAAGACCCTCATAATGGCTTGTAAGAGCAATGAATGGGCTTGTAAGAGTTATTTATGGCTTTGTAGGCTTCATAAAGTTTTATGGTTGGGATATTTGTGAGAGAGTTGAGATATTTTGACTTGGGTTGGATTAAGAAAGTCTTAAGCTTGACTTAGGAATGTGCAAATGATTAAGGCTTGGATTAGGCTTGGGTTAAGATTAGATTAGGCTTGTTAGAGATGGGCAAGTGGATGGCATTTAATGAGGGTGGGTGAAGGAGGAGATATTTGTTGGCTTTGGCTTGGGTTAGCAAGTCTTAACCCATGTTTAGGGAATGTGACAAGGTTAGAGGGGGGATTAGAATTAAGGTCAAAGATAAGGATTGACATCTTCTAGAAGAGTCTAGGGTTTGGATGAGGATGAAGATTTTTTAGAAAAGTCTAGAACATCCTAGGATGAGGATAAATAAGGTTTTTAGGAAATAAATAAAGTTTTATTTATTTCAAGGGTTTGGGTTGAGGAGATATTTATTAAAATATTTTTAATAAACATGAGGATTAATATTTAATTTTAATTAAATATTTTGAGTTGGGATTAGGGGTAGGAAATGATGGGATTAGCCTTTAATCGAAATTAAAGAAGGATTAGAAGATTTTGGAAGAGGTTAGTGGTCTTAAGAAAATTGACCAAATTTTGGGCAAAAAATAAATTATTTATTTATTTTGAAATTTTTGGTCAATTTATTAATTAAATAATTAATAAATAAGGAAATAATGTTTAAAGAAGATTTAAACATTTTTGGGAGGGATTCCTTAATAAAATATTTTTAACTAAGATAAAGAGATTTAATGGCATAAAAAATTAATTAATGATGATGTCATCAGGGACTTTTTTTCAGAAAATAAAAATATTTTATTTTCTAAAGAATTTTTAGGTGTCTACATTTTTCCCCTCTTTGATATGATGCCGCAAGTGGCATGGCATCAAAGATAAGAAAATAAGATGCCCAAGGCTAGAGCAGAAGAGGAGAGAATGGACTACGAGATGCCCCCTCAAGAAGGTGGTGGGGAGAGAAAGCAAGGCTCGATGGCTTCTTGAAAAGTACAAGAATCTTGGCGGGTGGGAGGATGAAGAGTGGCTTAAGAGAAGAGGTTTAGTTAGCTCAAACTCTCACTATGGGAGAATGATAAAGGAGAAAATCAGAAGCACAAGAGTAAATAAGCTTAAGACTTTCAAGATTGGGGGGAGGATGAAGGAGCAGAATGCTATAAAAAAGAATCCAGGATAGGGAGATGGATGATGGGATGATAAAGCCAATGCAACAAGATTTCAAAGAGCTAGATTGGCAAGAGATGGGTTTTGAAGATCCCTAGGACTAGGATTGTGGATCTCGAAAGATGAGGCTTGGTGGATTGATTTGATTGGTGGATCCTAAGACTAAGATTGTGGATCCCTAAAGCTAAGATTGATGATTGATTCAAAGAGATACATATGCATAAGTTGGGGTAGGAGAGATAGATGCTGGATATGGATGGGGAATAATGGAGATGAAGGGATTTCATTGAAGCTTTTTGAGCAAGGGGATACTTTAAAGAGAAGTACCACCATGTAGTTGAGCACTAGATTTTCTATAGGACTGTTGGTTAATTGCCAAGGTTACCAAGAACATCAAGGCCGTGTCACCAACTGTCCAGAGGACTGACTGACTAACTCGAAACAAACACACAAAGATTGCCCCAGCATCACACATGAAATCTGAAGGAAACAGCGTGGAACTGACACTGGGTAACCCACAAGAAAAAAAAAAACAAATGAAAGACTTGATCAAAACCGTACACTCAGAGTGCCCCATTCACAGCATACCATAATATGGAAGATCGTGGCAACCTTGAGGAGGGAACAAAAAGATTGCTTGGAAAAGATACTTCAAGACCCAAAGGGAAGATTCCAAATCAAAAGAAAGTGAAAATCCAAAAGACAACCATTTGCCAACGAGATGGGTAGGATGAGGTACTAACAGACCAAGATCAGACATGAGGAAAGCTATATCCTACAAGGATAACACTTTGGTGACAGAAGATCTAGCTAAAGGATGCATTGGAATAGCTAACCAAGGGTTGTACGATGTGTGCAAGATGTTGATCAAGGATGCACTAACACGAAAGCTAGATGTATACAATGGTACTAAGCTAAAGAGGATGTACAAGCTGACAGACCAAGATATGTTACAAATGTACAAGGTTGTTAATGTTTGGGTTTTGTGAGATGGAAATGTTTTAGAGTGTGTTGTATGGATAGTTGGATAATTTGATGTTTTTTTGAAAAGTTTAAAGAAAATGGGATTCCTTTTGTGCATGTGATAGGATACAAACTAGGATACAAGATTATTTAGAAGTTGGAATATGGTACAAGTTTTGGACAAGATTTGGATATACGAGATATGATACAAGGGATGGTACAAGATTTACAAGGTATGATACAAGCTATGGTACAAGGGATGATACAAGATTTACAAGGTATGATACAAGCTTTGGTACAAGATTTACAAGATAAGGTACAAGATTTACAAGCTGTATAAGAGGTATTTACAAGCTTCATTAGATGTTAGATATTTGGTTTGAACACCAAGGGAACAAGCGATGTTTTATGATATGGTGAGTGGATGGATGAGGGATAGGATAGTGATAGATAATGGATTAGTCTTGGTACACAAGGCACCTGAATTATCAGGTTTTCACCAAGGTACCTATCCAAGGCGCTTGAATTGCCAAGTTTTGACCATTGGACGCTTATTTCTCTTTATTATTTTTTTTTGTATTTTTCAAAAGCTGGGTATACCAAGGATCTTCAAGCATAGAACTTCTTGAGATGAATGATGTTAGTAGGATCATTCAAGAGTTCTCCTTCCGGTGTAGATAGCTGATAGGCTCCGGAGCCAAAGGAGGCAGTGACAACATAAGGACCAAGCCATGTAGGTTCAAACTTGCGTTTCTTTTCTCGATCGGCTTGGACTTTCATATTTTTTTTTAGGACCATGTCACTCGGCTGAAAGTGTCGGGGAAGCACCTTCTTATTGAAGCTCCTTTTGAGACGAGATTGATAGACTATGAGGTGATCATAGGCATGTTATCGCGTCTCATCTAGGAGATCTAGCTGGGTGAGCTAAGCTACTCTGTATTCTTCATCTAATATTTACCCTCACAAAGATATGCGCAAGGAGGGAAGTTCAACCTCTAAGGGTAGTACCGCTTCAGCACCATAGACTAGGGAGTATGGAGTTGTTCCTATGGATGTACAAAAGGAGGTTCGATAGGCCCATAGGGCTGGATTTATTTGTAGGTGCCAATCATGGCCAAAATCATTGATAACTTTCTTTAGGATTTTGAGGAGGGTTTTGTTAGTTGCCTCTGCCTGGCCATTACCTTGTGGGAAATATAGGCTAGAAAAGCGGTGATGGATGCGGAGGGAAGTGCATAATTCTTCCATGTTGAGATTTTCAAAGTTACCTTCGTGGTCAGTGAAGATGGTGGATGGGATGCTAAAGTGGCAAACAATGTGATACAAGATGAACTTGGAGACCTGAACTCCTGTAGCTGAGATTAGGGGTATTGCTTCCACCCATTTAGTGAAATAGTCTATAGCTATTATTATCCATTTATGTCCATCAAATGAGAGAGGTGTGATAGTTCCAACTAGATTAAGGCCCCAACATGCAAAGGGCCAAGGTGGTGCAATAGGCTATAGATCTTGTGCTGGAGCGTGCACAAGATTGGCATGTTGTTAACATGGGAGACATTTACTGACAAAGTCACAGGAGTCTTCTTCGATGGTAGGCCAATAGTAGCCTGCTCTAAGGATTTGTCATGCTAAGACAATACCACTCATGTGGGCACCACAAAGTTCGGAGTGTACTTCTTTTAATGCCATCGCGGCCTCGTTTTGGTCTAAAAACCTAGAGAGAGTATCGTGATAACCCCGACGAAATAGGGTATTGGCTATGATGACATAGCGGAATGATTTTTGGATGAGGTGTTGGCGTTGGGTTCGTGTGACGTGAGGGGATATGATACCATCTTTAAGGTAAGCATGGATTTCATGGTACCAAGGGGATTGAGGACCAACCAAGATGCAAACACGATTTGAATCCTCATTCGCATAGGTGGGTGTGAGGAGCTGCTCGACTAAAAACTCATATTGCGTAGCTACTTAGGGAATTTTCAAGAGCGAGCCGATAGTAGCCATAGCGTTCGTTGCTTTGTTCTGCATTCGAGGCACTTGTATAAATTGAAGCTTTGTAAAATGTTGGGTTAACTGATCAACTAGCTCTTTGTAGGGTAATAGCTTTTCATCTTTGGTTTGATATTCATTTTGGACTTGCTTGATGATGAGTTGAGAATCGCCAAAGATTTGTAACTCAGTGATGTTCCATTCTACGGCTGTCTTTAATCCTGCTATGAGAGCCTCATATTCAACTATATTGTTGGTGCTAGGGAATTGTAGCTTAAAAGCTTTTGGAATGTAATCTCCTTGAGGTGTGACCAACAATATTCCTGCCCTTGATCCATGAGATGTGTATGAGCCATCAAAATAAAGTTTCCATGGGGGTTGTTGTTCAATTAGACAGATATGTTCATCTAAAAATTTTGTGATCAAAGGATATGTATCTACTAGAGGTGCATCAACTAGGTGATCTGCTATAGCTTTCCCTTTGATTGCCTTTCCATCCACATACTGGATGTCAAATTCACTAAGGAGCATAATCCATTTGGCCAAATGGCCTGTAAGTGCTATTCTAGAGAGCATAGACTTGAGAGGATCAATTTTGGATACTAGCTGGATGGTATGACTTAGCATGTAGTGGCGAAGCTTTTAAATTGAGAAAACAACTGCCAAATAAGCTTTTTCCATAGGAGTGTAATTGAGTTCATAACCAACTAGGGTTCTATTGATATAGTAGATGGCTCTTTATTTGCCATAGTCATCGTGTTGTGCTAGAAGTGGCCCTAGAGCAATAGGCATTTCCAATATGTACAAGATGAAGGGACGAACAAGAACTGGTGGAACCAAGATAGGGGGATTGGAGAGATACTGCTTGAGCTAATCGAAGATGCATTGACATAAAGAATCCCACTTGAAGTTCTCATCTTTCTTTAGTAGATGTGCAAATGGCATACACTTATCTGCAAGCTGGGAGATGAAGCACCAGATGGATTGAAGCTTTCCCTGAAGAGTATGAAGTTGTCATAGTGTTTGGGGAGGAGGCATGTCTAAGATAGCCTTGATCTTCTTGGGGTCGATCTCTATACCTCGTTTAGAAACTATAAAGCCTAGAAGCTTGCCAGATGTGACCCCAAAGACACATTTCTTGGGATTCAGCATGAGATGATATTTGGCTAACCTATCAAAGACTTTCTCTAGGTTAGCAAGATGATCCATGAAGGTGTGAGATTTAACCAAGATATCATCCACATAATTCTCCAAAATGCTATGGATAAGATCATGGAAAATGGTTGTAATAGCTCTTTGATAGGTAGCCCGAGCATTCTTTAGGCCAAAAGGCATCATGTTGTAGCAAAAGGTTCCCTAAGGGGTAGTGAATGTTGTCTTATGTTGATCCTCTTTTGCAATCCTGATTTGATTATACCCAGAAAATCCATCCATGAGGGATAGAATTTCATGTCCAGCTATAAGGTCTACAATCATATCTATGTTGGGTAAGGGAAAATCATCTTTTGGACAAGATTTGTTAAGATCTCTGAAATCAATGCAGATTCTGATGTCACCAGAAGGCTTAGTGATGAGGACCATGTTGGAGATCCACTCTGACTAGTTGATAGGTCGGATAACCTTAGTAGCTAACATTCTTTCTAATTCAGCTTTGACTAGTAATGCCACCTTGGGGTGCATTTTTCTAAGCTTTTGTCTGATGGGCCCGATCTTTGGATCGACTGCAAGATGATGAACTACAAGCTTTGGATCAAGTCCTGGCATGTCCTAATATGACCATGAAAATCAGCCAATGTTCTCTCTTAAGACCTCAAAGAGGAGATCAACTTGGTCTTGCGAGATGTAGCAATGTGAACAAGTCTAAGGATCTCTAAAGAACCGATGTTGACTTCTCTAGTATCCTCAATTAGAATAGAAGACACCTCTGGTTGATTATCTTGAAGAGGCAATGTTAAATCCTCATGTTCTTCTTGTGACTCTAAATTTTTTTGTTGAGGGGCTCTCTTCGCTACTTGAGCTAGTCTTAGATTCACCTTAGTTTCAGTTTTGGGTGTATCGAAACTAGGTTGGGGATTTTCTCCAAAATGCCCCTTGGGATCTAGCTTATAGATATAGGTAGAATCTAGCTTTATTTGCTTGTGAGGAGTTTTGGCTATCATGAATCTTAGAAGTTCTTCCTCTGATGTGAACTCATCAATGTGTATGACGCTTGGTTGGTCCCAATCTATGAGTTCAGGGTGAGCGAGTGGTAGGTCGATGAAATGGATGGATAGTTCTTGGAGAATAGAGTCTCCCAGGGAGATTTGGTCTAGGATATCATCATAGACTCTCTTTTCAACTTCCTTCGGAATGTATTCGATTTCTACAAGGTCACGGTGGATGTTCAAAAAAGCATGACCGTCCGTATTGGTGCCACCAATTGTGGGTATGCCAAAGCCTAGATGTAACTTCTTTTCCCATTTCTGTGCTTCGATGGGACACTGCATGCCTCTTTCCTCTGGTCCAAGACCGCCACCTTGATAGTTCCATTTTTCAGTGATGAGCTTATGTGCTTGGGGATACTTTTGACTGAAGTGATCAAGGCATGCTTGATTTCTTGGAGGTGCATCCTTATGTAACCAATTGTTGATATCCAGAGTGAGCTCCTCATGAAGAGGGATTCTCAGGGATACAAAGGTTGTTGGGCTAAGTTGTGTGTATCGAGGAGGTGGAGTTTCCTTGGCTCTATGATATGTGGGTCATCCATGGGTGCATGGATCAAGTGGCAATGCACCAATTGGAAATGCATCAGATGGGCTATACTCTCCACAACCTTTGTTGTTGATCTTTAGGGTAGATAGGGTGGAGGCGAGGATGGTTTTTGGGTCATTACAAGTATTGGATGAACTAGTGATGGATTGGTTGATTTCGATGCTAGGGAAATGGTTTGTATATGAGGCTTCAACTGCATTGCAATAAGCAAAGGGTTCTAGATCGACATGGATGGTCACTTCAGTGCTCTGATGCAGAAATTTGAGGCACTGATGATATGTGGATGGAACAGCCTTCATGGCATGGATCCATGGGAATCCAAGGAGGATGTTAAATGGTAGGTTTAGATCAACAACATGGAAAATTGTTTCCTGGACGACTGGCCCAACCTTGATGGGTAGCAAAACTGTGCCCTCTGTGGTTCTCTCCAAGTTGTCATAAGCTTTGATGGTGATAACCTCACTGATGATATCCGCCTCAGTATACCCAGCTTGTTTTATAAATTTTAGGGTACAAATATTCAAGGCTGATCCATTATCTATCATTACTCTTTTTACGAAAAAATTGGATACCATAATGGCTATGCGAAGTGGAAGGGTGTGATCTGGCTCGACCACGGGTATGTCAGTGGGCTTGAATGATAAGGCACATGAGGATGAAAGGTGTCCAACAAGATTTAAAAAATTAGTCACATTGATATTCGAAGGGACACGGGATTCTATGAGAGCACTATCAAGGATGTCTTTGTACACAGGACTAGTGCGGAGAAGGTCTAAAATGGAGATTTGGGTTGGCATATTCCCAAGGTGTTCCAAGATATTGTACTAGCTTTTTGATGGAGCTGATGATGTTGCTGGGGTTGATAGTGCTGATGGGACTGATGGGTTTGTGATGTTCAATTGCGCTCTTTGAGTGGTGACTGCACACTCATTGTTTGGGCCTTGGATATTGATAACATTGACAGAAGGCTCTTTCTCAGATATACAACCTATGAGGCTACCATAGTCTATGTAGGATGAAGTGTGGTCATTGTTCTTCCCATGTTGTTGGTTTGGTTGGCGGTTGTTGGTGTTGTTGTTGTTGGTTTGGATGGGTGCTTTTCCAAGATTTTGGTTTTTGTGAGAAGGAAAAGCATTTTGATAGATCTGCAAGCCTACATTGGGAGAGGTTTGTGCTCCAACTGTGATTTCTTTCCAATCAATGAGGTCCTGCACATAATCTTTCAGCTTCATGCATCTAAGGGTGGTGTGCCCTTTCACCCTATGAAACTTACAATACTCATTGTCTCTATACCATGCAGCTTTGGATTGGCCTAGGTCGATTTGATGGGTAGGAGGAAATTTGATGAGGTTTTCCTTGACTAATTTCTCAAAAATGACATCCAATGGCTCACCAAGGGGTGTATAGTTTCGAGGTGTAGGTTGGAACTTGGGCTTTGGTCCTGCAGCTACATTGATGGCATTAGCTTGATTGTTAGACCCTTGAAAGTTGGGCTTTGGATTGTGGCTTTGAAAGCTTTGTTGATTCTGCTAAATGTTGTTGATAGCTTGTTGATTGTTTGGTTGATAAGGTGGGTTGGACTGATTTTGGGAAGGACCAACAATATTCACATGTATGGTGTCAGTGACCCCATCTGTTGCAACATGCTTGTTTTTGTTCCAATACCTAGACTTATCATTTGAATGTGTTTGATTTTGGTTGGCTTCCTTGTAAATATTGACCACACCATCTTTAATGAGTCCTTGCTCAAGGATCATTCCTTTTTCTTTGATATCTTTGTAGGTCTACAAACAATTCATGGGTCATGTGGTGAGCTAAGTTGGGATGGGCATATTGGGCTACAAATGCCTCAGACAATTTAACAATTTTTTTTATTGTGCCATATGGGATTCTATAAAATCATTCAAGAGCTGGTCTGGCCAAACTTTTGGGGAAGAGGCGCAAAAGGAAGATGTCACTGTATGCCACTTCTTGGCAGTGCATGTAAAATTCTTTGATATGTGTGACAGGGTCTCCTTTTCCTCTAAATTTGTCAAACTTGATTATCTCAAAGTGTTTGGGAAATGGTGTCATGGTAATGGCTCTATCAAATGGGTAAGGACACACATTCTCAAACTTGAAGGTTTTTGGGTCATTTCCCTCCTGGATGTTCTTCAAAGCTATCTTCATGGCTTCCCATTCTGAATTAATGGGTGATGGTTGTGGTGCCTCCACTATAGGAGCACTTTGAGGGAGATATGCGCTTAATGGTGCAATTGAATATGGATGGCTTTGAGGTATGGGCTAGTAGGGATTGTACATGGCTTAGGCAACTGAATGGTGGATGATGGGTTGCTGAGGTGGAGGTGGCACATATTGCTACATGTGTTGTGAGGCTTGTTGTTGATATTGGATTTGAGGTTGGGATTGAGGAACATAAGCTGGTTATGGGATAAAGGGATTTCTTTGTGGAGGTAAGGTATAAGATGGTTGTGAAGCTTGGAGAAAGGATCGGGGAGCTTGTGGAAATTGACTTTGGATTTGAGGAGTTTGGCCAATATATGTGGGTTGTGCCCCCATTTGGGAGGGTATCTGCATGGCAAAAGAGGCCAAGTAATTGGTGGTTGGTGGTGGTGGATTTCCTTCTAGAAGTGGCATAGAAAAATAGTTAGTAATAGGAGGTAATGGATTAGTTGGTGGTGGAGGTGGTGGGAATTGAAATCTTGGAAATGGAATTGATGGGGTTTAATAGCTTGGTGGCTAGATTTGAAAGCTTGGTAGAGTGGTGGCAAGAGCTTGGATAACTTGAGAGCTTGGCAGAACATTGGTAGTAGTTTTTGGGGTT
Source organism: Cupressus sempervirens (assembly GCA_028749045.1). Lineage (NCBI taxonomy): Eukaryota > Viridiplantae > Streptophyta > Pinopsida > Cupressales > Cupressaceae > Cupressus > Cupressus sempervirens. The sequence goes on along the minus strand of CM053785.1, from coordinate 260,723,396 downwards.
TGATAGCTTTGTGGAGTGAGGGCAGTAGCTTGTGGATTTGTGGCTGATGGCATTGAGCTCCAAGGACCTAGTGGAAATGATGGAATTGTGCTCTGAGCTGAGGTAAACAAGCTGGGGGTGATGAAAGGTTGATTACTTGGCCCCATGGGTGGCATCCCAGTTGTATATTGCTGAGGTTGGCCAAAGATGCTAGCACTAATTTGGGAGAGGGGTGGATTTGGAAGGCTGGGTTGGAGAGTAGTAGCACCAATAGCGAAGGGAGTGAATGATGAGGTGTTTTGGGTGAAGGGGGTTTGGGATGGAGTGGTATGGACCAATGGTGGAGTGGTGGTAGCTAGATTGGCTTACAGAATGGAGATTTCAACTTGAGTGGAGGCTAGTATGTTTGGGCCTATTAGATCATATGAGGTGGGTTGAGGCTCTTCTTTTGGTATATACAAAGGATGATTTGGATTGTAAGAGCCTATGGGTGGTGGCATCTTCCCAAACAGAGGGTGAGAAGGATCTAATAAGGGAGGAGGTCTTCCAAAATTGAAGGCTCCTACATTGTCCCTTTGAAATTTTTCCATGATTGTTTCTTTTTTCTTTTCTATAATGGTGTTCACCAATACTACATTTCCTGGTTGGTTCATGAAAGCTTCAATGTCAGTAGGTGATGGTATAGCGTTCTCTAGGCTGAAGGATGGTTGAGTGCTCAAGGAGAGTGATGTTGTCTGATCCAAATAATAGGGCTCCATTGTTTCCTTCTTCTTCTCAGCTAAGTGAGTGACGGGTGGCATGAAAATGTTCCTAGGGATGAGGTGCAACAATGTTGATGGATGCAAAGGGGGGAGGCTTTTCTATGCAAATAATTTCCTAGGCTGAGGCAAAGCTATATGAAAAACCAAAGGAAGACTGGGTTGGGGATTCTAACTTCAAAGATATGTTTCCAAAGCACGAAAGGTTTGCTTTCCTATGTACAAGCTTGGTGGTGATTGTGTCAACTTAAGGATAGATTGATGATTCCTTAGGAAAAATACGAGATTGACCACTTGTGGATCCCAACCTTTAGCTCAAGGTGATGAGGGATGACAAGTGACAAGGCTAGATTACCCTAGACAAATCTCTGTCAGAGGGATAACCTTGGTGAGACTAGTGGATTTGCAAGATGATAGGACAAGAAAGTTCTGGCAATGTGACAACAATTTTGAAGGCTTGGATGTGAACTTTTTGATTGCTGGCTAGATGGTTTGGTTCTAAGGGAAGGAACCAGATGAGATGGATGAGCTAAAATGCTTAAAGGGATAACCTGGAATGGTTGGCTTTCCTACAAAGATGACTCTAAAGGGAAACTTATGCAAGAAGATGTGGAGAAACAAGGGGGCCTAATCATAGAAATCATGCCTAGTTGGTAAGACATAAGAAGGGTAACTCTTGGATGCTTGCTAAATCTGATAGTGCAATCTAACCAGATGTCTTGAAGGGCTTCATCGACAGCTTTGTCTTCTACTTTGTGAATTTTGGTAATTTGAGGGCTTGGTGTTACTTCCTTTCTCTTGGCTGAAATTTCTTGGTATACCTGAGATGGCTTGAGTTTGGCTTTGTGAAACTTTTGTTTGGGTTTGGGTTGTTCTGACATAAATTCCTGAATTTGTTTGGCTTTGAGAGATCATGGTTTTTTTGCTTCAACTTTGTTCAACTTTTGAAATAGGCAGTGACTACGCTAAGTGTGCCCTAAGATAGGATTGACTGAGTTTGGCAAACATTCATTCAACAAGTAAAAGATCAAGCAATAGATAGGAACAACCAGATAGAAGTATTGATTTTCAGAAGACAATAACTATGTCATGGAGTGTGTATATTCTACAAATGTTTCGATCAGTCACTTTAAACACATTAACATCCTAGATGGTTGTCTACAAGGCTGACAGTTGGTTTAGCTAGGAAGTCCTCGATATACCCAAAGTATGTGAGGCCTAAATTCGTAGATGAAACCAAAACAATGTCACACAGCCGAGAGGAGCGGTAACCCACTTCTCCTCTTTCACTTTGCAAGGGTATAAAGTTCCTTGAGGCTTAGCCCGAGTGACAAAATTTTGATCCCAAGGGAGGTGTCTTTGGATTCACCTCCCAATCTTTATACTCTGCCAAAATGCTGGAGTTGAGGTCGTCCCAAGGGGTCATGAAATCCCCAAGCAAGCCTCTTAAAAGCTAAGACAAGATTTTGGATCCTAATCTTATGCACCCAAGATGGCCTCGAAAGACGACAAGGGGAGAGAAGACTTGGATGATCTTGGGCTTAAAGACAGAGTTCTTTTCCAACTGACACTTTAAGTTTTTCTGATCTAGACCTTTTGAAAACACACGTGATTTAAAATGAAAAAGTTTAATTCCAATTTGAAATGTGCCAACAAAAGAGAAGTGATCGAAGAATGAATACACCAAGAAGATTTAGGGTCAACAAAAAGTAAACTCGCATGCCCAAAGGCCCTCTACGTCAAGTATCGATTGATTTTCTTTAAGGCATTCAAGATTGAGTGTGAGTTTGTTTTAAGCCCAAAACAAAGATGTCTGTAAAGCTCAATTTCAAGCACATGCCCGGAGGCCCTCCACGTCAAGATTTGTTCAATTTTTATGCCCAAATGAAGTGTTAGCGAGACTAATGTGCATTGAAGAAATTTTCTATCTTAGAAAAACTAATAAAAACTCAAGGGAGTGGAATTTGATTTTTGTGGAGCACTTAACACCTACTTAGGTAGACCCATCCCCATATATGGCGCTGATATTGCAACCAATGGTTAGAATGATGGGTGATTAAAGAGAATGAGTCCAACAACAAATTCACTCAAAGTGTTTTTATTTGTTTTTATAACTTAGAAATTTTCTAAAATGTGGATTCTTTTTATGCCCCAAAAGATGATTATTTGATCTATGGCATTCAATATTGGATTTGTTGTTTTAATCATGCATTCATTAAAAAAAAAAACTTCATTTTAATCCATGGCACTCAAGAGTGATTTTAGCAACATGCATTCAAAGACAAGTGATTAAACATTCAAGTTTTTTCCTTTGAGCATTCAAGATTGAGATTTTGCGTGTTGTTTTAAGAACTTTGAAGTGCTTTGTTTTAACCTTAGATCATTCAAGATTGTTTTGGACTCAAAAGTGAAAATGACTCTTTGGACTTTGGTTTTCATTCAAGATTTTGTGTTCTAGTTTGCATGTTTTAAGCCTAAAAAAATGATATTCCTAGATTGTTTTGATGCTTGAAAAACCTAGGAAACATTCAAAATTTTGCAACAAGACATTTGTTTGGAACAAATAACAAAGCTTTTACGACAATTTTGGCAACTATTTAGGACTCTTAGTTTTCATGAGATTTTTAAAAGAACTTTAAAATATTTGTAAATGAGGTTCATTTTATCCTTGATTGATGCTTTGAGTTTGATTTAGATTTTAGTGTGCACTTAGTGTCGATTTTGATCCTTTTGAAATGGAAACTTGAAGTTCTTTTTAAATTTTCAAAAATGAAGTGTTCCTAACTTTGCATGAATGCATCTAAAACCTTGATCTTGCAAGGATGCAAATGATTGGATTGGTTTAGTTTCACTTGTTAAAAGATTTTTATTTTTATTTTTTTGCAAATTTTTAGTTTTTAATGGATTTAAGTATGATTTGGGGGTTCATTTTAAGCACTCAAAAAAAGTGTGTATGATTTTGCTTCCTTAAAAAAAAAGGCCAAGATCCCTCAAGAAGAAGAAGAAGAAGTAGATGGAATAGAAGAAGAATATAGACAAGAAGAGGAAGAAGAATTTCAAGTGCTTCGTCCACCTATAAGCTTGAAAAATCTGCAAACACTATGAGATAGACTATGAGTTTCTTTGTCTTCTTCATGCTCATGTGCACCTGCAAAACCAATTTATACAATCCTACCAATCACAAAAACAAGCAAAATTAGCCAAAATTAGCAAATGACATAGAAAAATTGACTAAAAAAGCTAATGAAGATGACCCATGCGGGGTTCCACCAGGCATATCATCATCATTGGATGCATCCTGGCAAATTTGTTAAGTGTCTCACAGTTAGGCAACATAGGTTGTAAGGTTGAATTTGAAAAAGGAATTGCCAAGATTTATGATTCTCAAGGAAGTCTAATAGGAAAAGGTGAACAGACTGAGAGTAACTTGTTTTACCTTGACATGGAAGATGCTTCTTGTCTTATTGTTCAAACTGATGATGTATGGTTATGGCATAAGAGGCTATGTTATGTAAATTTTGACAATCTGATAAGCATCAACAAAATGAAGAAAGTCAAAAGACTACCAAAGTTGAAGAAGCCTGATAACATCATGTGCAAACAATGCCAACTAGGAAAGATGACCAAGTCAACTTTTAAAAGTAAGACTTATACTTCAAAAGAAGTATTAGAGCTAGTTCATACTAACTTGTGTGGTCCTATTGAAGTAAAAAGCTACAAAGATGATAGATGCATAATGCTATTTGTAGATGACTATTCAAGGATGATGACAGTCGTGTTTCTAAAATAAAAATCATATGTATTCTAAATGTTCAAGTGGTACTTGGCCAAATTTGAGAAAGAAACTGAAAAGAGCCTAAAATGTCTCAAATCTGATAGAGGAGGTGAATTCACATCAAGAGAATTTGAAGAGTTCTGCAAGGAAAGAGGAATTAAAAGGCAGACATCAGCACCCAGAACTCCACCTCAGAATGGTATAGCAAAGAGAAGGAATAGATCAGTTATAGACTATGCCAAGACCTTAATGATGGAGAAAAATGTTGCACTCAAATACTGGAGAGAAGCTATAAGCACTGCAGTCTACACACTCAACAGAGTTCAAGTCAAGAAAGGTACAAATGCAACACCTTTTGAATTATGGTATGGGCATTCTCCTAATGTAAAACATTTCAAAATATTTGGATGCAAATTCTATATATATAAAGAGTCTAGGAATAGAAAGTTTGATGCAAAGAGTGAGGAAGGCACATTTCTTGGTTATTCTACTAGAAGTAAAGCTTATAAGTGCTTGAATGTTAACACTAAAAAAGTAGTAGAAAGTAAAAATGTGAAATTTGATGAACTTGCAGAAGTTCAAAGTATTGAAAACACCAAAGCAAAAGAATACAAGACTTTTGTATACTTTTATGAAGGTATACCTAATAATAGTGAAATTGCAACTCAAAATGAAAATAAACAATAGAATCTAGTATCTGTCAAGTCACAAACAGTAAATGTTGAATGGCAAACACATTCAGAAGCTAAGCTACAAAATACAGAAAATGTTTATTCAGATTCTGAGAACAACCAACAAGAAGAAAATGAACAAATACCTAATGAAAATATGCATGAGGATACATATTCTGAAAGAGACAACATGCAAACAAGGAAAGAACTTGTATTGGCAAAGTATGTGAAAAGACATCATCCTAAAGATCAAATTATTGGAAACAAAGAGGCAAGACCAATGACAAGGAATAGACTCAGAAATGAAACATGTCTGCTTAGCAAAATGGAACCAAAAATAGTAAGTGAAGCCATAACAGATGATGACTGGTATAATGCTATGAAAGACTAAATAGAACAAATTGAGAAGAACAAGACATGGACCTTAGTCTCAGGACCAGTTGATAAGAATGTGATTGGAACCAAGTGGGTGTTCAGAAAAAAAATTAGATGAGAATGGTGAAATCACAAAAAACAAGGCAAGATTAGTCTGCAAAGGATATGCACAAGAAGAAGGACTAGATTATGGAAAAACTTTTACTCCAGTTGCCAGAATGGAAGGAGTAAGGACCTTACTGGCATATGCAACCTTCAAAGGATTTAAAGTCTATCAGATGGATGTTAAGTCTGTATTTTTGAATGGTATACTTGAAGAGGAAGTCTGCATAGAGCAACCAGAAGGTTTTGTTGATGAAAAGAACAAAAATAAGGTATGTAAATTGCATAAGGCTCTATATGGATTGAAGCAAGCCCCTAGAGCTTGGTATGAAAGACTTCACAAGTATTTGGTGCAAATAGGATTTGAAAGAACTGATGATAATAGAAACATGTACATCAAATTAGAAGAAGGTAAGGATATTATTGTATCTGAAATATTTGAGGATGATATACTTTTTGGAGGAAAGGAAGTACTGTGCAAAAGTTTTGCTGACAAAATGAAACATGAGTTTGAAATGTCTATGTTTGGAGAAATCAAGTTATTTGTAGGATTGCAAGTACATCAACTAAAACATGGCATATTTTTAACACAATCAAAATACATCAAAGAGATAATCAAGAAGTTTGGATTAGAAGACTCCAAATCTGTCAGTACACCAATGGCAATAGGACATAAGCTATCTATAAATGATGAATCAGTTGAATTCAATCAAACAATGTATAGATCCATGATTAGAAAACTACAATATTTTGTACATAGTAGACCAGATATAGCACTAGCAGTTGGAATAGTGGCTAGATTTTCTGCCAATCCTAGAGAAAATCATCTCATGGTAGTAAAAAGGATAATGAGGTATCTCAAAGGAACTAATGATTTTGGCCTATATTACAAAAAGAATGAGAAGTTTGAGCTCAATGCATACACAAATGCAGATTGGGGAGGAAACATTGATGATAGAAAAAACACAAGTGGAGGAGCATTATTCTTAGAAAAAAGGCTAGTTACTTAGACTAGTAAGAAATAAAAATGCACATCTCAATCCACTGCAGAAGCAGAATATGTGGCAGTAGCAGTCAATTGCACAAACATTGTGTGGCTTAAACATCTATTGAAAGGAATGAAAGAAGAGGTAACTAAACCTGTGATACTGTATTGTGATAATACAAGTGTTATAAACATATCCAAGAATCTAGTAATGCATGCAAAAATCAAGCATATTGCAATCAAATATCACTATGTCAGAGAACCAGTGGAAGACAAAAGAGTGAGGATGGAGTACATTCATACAAAGGAAAAAATTGCAGACATCTTTACCAAACCATTGCCCAAAGATGCTTATGAATATCTTAGAGGCAAGTTGGGGGTAATGCCCCTAACTCAAGCAATCTAAAGCAACATAAAAGCTGCCCTGCATCAACAAGAGTAGATCATTGAAATATTAGAAGTGTGATGCAAAGGATGACAAGAGGAGCAGAAACTCTAGATCAATCACAAGCATGGTGACAGAGGGATAAAAACATGAAGATGCAAAGCCTCTATTTAGCATGTTAAATATGCTACATTTTTGGCATTTATGTCAAAGAGGGAGATATATGAGAAACTAATCAATACAAAGAGGGAGATATATGATATATAGTAAGGATGCAATATAGAGTAAGGATGTAGCAGTTCAAAGGGAGAAGCAAAACAAAGGATTCAAGTTTTGGTGGTAACTAAGTTGATCAGCTTAACATTTGAACAGTTTGGTTTGCCATCAATCCCAAAGAGGGAGATTGTTGGAAATGATTGAAAAGATCATGAATGAAGAGAAATGGAATTGGTAAAGAATGTTTCAATCATTGTTTTGTCATTGATGTCAAACTTGCTATTTGCAGGAATGACAATTGCTTTAGTAATCTAAATACTATCAATTGGTTGATTGACAAGGCAGTGGCAATCAATAAGATGTAACTAGAGTACCTGGAGAAAGGTTGAAGTTATGATGTTGTAATGAAGTATAAGGATCAGCTAAGTCATTGATGAAGTAGTGTATTGATGACATACTCTAAGACACAGAGGGTGGACACACTAAGACATATCAAAGATGTAAGGATTAACTAAGTTCTAGTTAAGTGCGGAACAGATTCTTACTTGAAGTCGAACAAGTTCAACTTAGTGGGTTCTGAGTGAAGATCAGGTGTCGCATAGTAGAAAAGATAATAGGTGTTGAGTAAGTCTTCAAGTGCCGAGCAAGATATAAGTGTCAAGTGATATTAAAGTGCCGAGTGAATTTCAAGAGCCGAGTTTCACAAAATTTCTTTAGGTGTCGAGCATCAGTAAACCAATAATGGCAAGTTGCTGCATTATTTTGAAAAGTTGAAGATTCGCTAGATCTAAGCCAACTTGGTAGTTATCTAAAATTTTGTGAACCAGATAGAAGATAAGAATGATGAGCTGGTGGTACAGAACACTATGTAAAACATTTTTGGTGAATACTAATGGATTTATCATAAAGTTTCTAGATAGAAACAAGATATGGGATAGATACACTGTATCCTACCTAATCCATTGAAACCCTAAAAGTGTGAGAGGGAGATTTGAGCAGGAAATCAAGAATAGAACTTCTTTATAAGGAGTTACAGGTCAAAGATAAAATGTGCATGCATGAGAAGGTGTTGGTCATAAGTGTAATCATGCAAAGAAGCCAAGAGGAGTAAGAAGAGAGCATCAAGAATCTGAATTGATCAAGTGACCAGAGAATTATCTTGAAACACAATGAGGTGATCTTAGAGAAGGATAATCCAATATTAAAAAAGATAGTAAAGGGAGAGATAGAAAAGCTGCTAGATACATGCTTCATTTACCCAATTTCTTATAGTCAATGGGTATCACTTCTTGTCATATTTCCTTAAAGGGGGGAAAGTGGAGAGTCTATCCAAATTATAGAAAGATTAATTTTGCAACCAAATAAGATCACTTCCTACTCCCTTTTGTAGAAAAAATGTTGGATACTTTAGCATGGCATCATTTTTTTTTTCATTTTTAGATGGCTTTAGCAGCTACAATTAAATAAGGATGGTACTTGAGGATTGATATAATACTACATTTACCTATCCTTAGTGATTCTAGACCTATTATGTTCTACCATTTGGATTGTGCAATGCTCTAACTACATTTCAAAGAATAGTCAAAAGTATATTTTTTGAGATCTCACATGATTACATGAAGGTCTACATGGATTACATTACTATTCATGGTAGTACTTTTGAAAAATAATTAACTTGGAAAATGTATTGTAAAGGTGAGAAGATCACTTTGAATAGTGAAAGGTATTTTATGATGATGCAAGAGGGGGTGGTTCTTAACTATTAAATTTTACAACAAGCTATACATGTTGATCCAATAAAGATAGAATCAATTCTCAAAGTTTATGCTCCTAAAAAAAAGGATGTTAGAAGTTTCTTGGGACATGCAGGTTATTGTAGGAGGTTTATAAAGGATTTCAATAAGATGGAAAGATTATTATATAATCTATTAGCAAAAGATGTTGGTTTTCATTTGAAGCATTGGTATATGAAAGCCTTCATTGATTTGAAGACAATCTTAACTCAAGAACCTATTCTTAAATGACCCAATTGGGAGCTTCCCTTCCATATCCATGTTGAAGCATTAGATAATTCCATTGGAGCTATGTTGGGGAAAAAATAAGAGACTATGAAAGCTGGCATTTACTTCATTAGAAAAAACTTGCAAGAAGCTTGTTGAAATTTTCAAAGTGTATATTTAATTTCCATCAATATTAGAGGAAGACTCAATCTTCCTACATACGTGTTGGTGGTTCTCTATAACTAAGGGACACCACCTTATATTATTATATAATATTATTATTGTTAATATAATTAATTATATACTTAATTATATATTATAATATTTATTAATTATTAATACAAGTATAATTAATTATATTAATTATAATATTTATTATATTATTATATAACATAATAAATATTAATACAATAATTACATACACAATTTCATATAATATATAATATAATTATTGTTAATACAATATATTTTCATGGCCTTTAAGTTATCTATGTTGACCTAAAGGAATCTCATGACCATAGCTATAATAACATCAACACTACTTAGTTAGGGAGGAATCCTTCTTGATAACTTCTAGTTTTTCCTACTGATGTTATTGTTAGCCAAAACTGCCTTCTCGCCGAGGATTGAATTCAAATATTTAAACCCACCCAATGGTCACTTTCATGTTATATTTTAATTCTTGAGGCTACGATAGAATGGTATGGTCCCAATTTTACAATAGCTAATATATCAGAAGATTGTCAAGTGAATCAATCAATGATAAGATCCTATGAGGTTCCTCTTGATCAATTTTTTGTGACATCACAAATAGGCAAGGGAGCATAAGCCAAAAAGAGGTATTGCCTAATGTTATGATAGTAAGCGATTGTAAGATCATAGGTGCCGCAAAGATGTGTTCCAATGCCACAAAAGTCAACATTCATAGGATTACAGGGTTGATTTCTCAGGTTGTCAATGGTATGAAGGGGAAGGTTGGTTAGGTAATCTTACAGTCGTAAGGTCACAAGCACAAGAAAGGATGCCTCCCGAGGTCATGATAAAAGATAGTTAAACCACAATCATAGGATCACAAGGGTTATTTCCATGGCTGTCGATATCACGATGAACTGTGATTGTAAGATTGTAAAGGCCAAATCAACTGTGCTCGTGAGGTCACAAAGAGAGAATAATGATACTGTGACCTTACGCCAGGGGTGTTATCATTGTTCTTTTGTAAGATTGTAAGACTTATTGCTATCAAAGAATTATGAAGAGAATAAAGGATGGGCTCGATGCTACGAGGTATTGGTGATTGTAAGATCGTAGAGGTCAAGGTTATGAACAAAAGGTGACATGAAGGGTTTTTGACCGCAATTGATGCTTGGTGGTGGAGGTTGTTGGTAGCTTTTTTGATAGCATGCATTTTGTGGGTATGACAACTATTGGTGTTGTTGCATTGGTTGGTAAGGAGTGTTTGATGTTCTAGGTGTTATACTGACCACTTGGACATGTTGGGCATCAATGACACCATCTGTGATGGTATTCTTATTTTTGTTCTAGTATTGTCATTTGTCATAATATTTCCCTCACTCCTGGATGTTTTCCTTGTAGATTTTGATGACTCCATATTTAATGAGTCCTTGCTCAAGTCCCATGCCTTTTTCCTTGATGTCTTTGTATGTTTGTAATCAATTCATAACCATGTGGTGTGCAAGGCTAGGGTGTATGTTTTTAATGAACATTTTGACAAGGAGGTGCTTAGGTATAGTACATGAGATCTGAGTTGTGAGAGTTTTCCATCATTTTAAGTAATCAATGAGGCTTCCCCTCCTTTTTGTTTGGTGTGGACTAAATCTACTATGGATAACTCATTTTGAACTAGGTGAACATATTGAGACACAAAAGCTTTTGAAAGATTAGCAAAGAGTTAATTATGCCTTTGGTATTCAATAGAACCATTCGAGAGTGGGACCTCATGGACTTTAGGAAAGAGGTGCATGAGGAATATGTCATTGTAGGCCTCTTCTTGGCAATGCATATAAAATTCCTTGACATGTGTGATTGGGTCTCCTTTCCCCCTAAATTTATCAATTTTGGGGATTTCAAAGTGTTTAGGAAAAGGTTTCATTGTTATGGCTCTATCAAATGGATATGGACAGACATTTTTGAACTTGAAGGTTTTGGATTCAATTCCATCTTTGAATACTTTTAGGGTACTTTTCATCTCTTCCCATTCAAGGTTTATAGGTGTTATTGTTGGTGCCCCCAATCCCAGTGCCCCTAGTATAGGGTATGTATTGGATGGAGCAGGTGAGTATGGATGGCTTTGGTGGGTTTACTACAGTGGGTGGAATGTGGATTATACTGTTGTTGGGATGAGATTTATTGGTTATTGGGGTGGCAGTTGGATATGTTGATGTGCTTGTTGGATTTGGTTTTGGTAGTGTGGTTGTTGTGGTGGAGGGTAGATGTGGGGCTATTATCTGATCAAATGATTCTATATGGAAGTTTGAACATGCAGCTGTTGTATTGATCATTGTTGGAAGGGTGGTGGTGGTAGATATATTGGGGCTATGTGTTGGGATTGTGCACTTGGTTAAGGTGGCAATTGGGAGTTGTAGGGAGCCAATAGTTGGTGTAGGGAAAAGCTCCTATTGCTAGTAGTGGTTGTTGTGGTATTTTTTGGTTACTTCCCAAGGATGGCATGGAAAAATAGTTTATGATAGTAGGTATGGGATTGACTAAGAATGATGGTGGTGGTTGAAAATTGGTCATGAATGGATTATTGGTAAAGAGACTTGTAGTCAGTCTTTGTGACTATGGAAAACTCCAAGGACCAAGTGGTAATGTGGTGGCAGTGTTTTGAGTGGGAGCAAATGGATTGATACTAAAATTGGGTGTGACAAAAGGTGGATTGTTAGACCCATATAGGGGCATCTCTGTGATGTATTGAGGTGTTGATTGGATGTTATGTTGGAAGGGATTGGCTACAACGCTAGTGGCAGTATATGAGATGGAAGTGGCAACTTGGGGAAGGGAAGGTGCAATACTACTAAGTGGGAGGGAGATGGATTATGAAATTGGAGTAGTGATGGTGGAGGTGTTTGTAGCTGTGAGTGGTGTAATAGTGGTATGTCGGGATGTTGTGTGGACCATTGATTGTGCCATGGTGGGTCGGTTACTTTGTGGGATGGGAGAATCGAGTTGGGTGGATGGTATATTTGGATTCATGAGTTCTGGTTGTACCATTTGATGTCCTCTTTCTGGTATGAAAAAAGGGTCATTAGGATAAGATGGACTAATGGGTGGTGGTAGTCTGCCAAATAAGGGATGGTCAAAATCTGATATGTCCAAAGGTGGTGGTCGCCTAAAGCCAAAGGCACCAATGTTGTCTCTCTGGAAGCACTAGTACATTATAGGTCAAATTTTGACCTAAATTTTTGACCAGCATATGTAGAGACTTGTTCAATATTTTTTGTTGTTATTCTGTCCGAGTTGGTCGATATTTCGACCAACATAGTGTTTCCCAATTTCTTGAAATTTAGACCAATTTGGGTTGTATTAACAAAATAGCCAAAAGTTTGAATTTGTTAATTTGTTATTCTATCTTCACACGATATTGGGGGTATTGGAGCTGAGGATTGCGGGAGTTAAATAATCATATCTTGTGGGAGCTGAGGATTTTAGGATTGTGGGAGCTATTTCTAGATTTGAGGATTTTGTGCATATCTTGTGGGAGGTATGTGGGCTTCCAGCTGTAGATATGTGTATACTTTGATGCCCTAGTTCTGGCCCATCCAAATCCGACCACCTTGTTAGATTTCATAGTTAGCAGGGGTTATTTTTAAAAGTTGTGTATTGACACTCTAAATGATTGTGCCTAGCAAGATCAACAAATATTTTGGTGATTAGGATTTGAGATTGTGAGACTATGTGTATGACGTTTTAAGTCAGGAGCAGAAACAAGTCAAGCAGCATCGGGATAGTGAGAGTTAGGTTTTCAATGCACAACTTTCTACCACAAGATGCACCAGCAGCACCCCATATAATTTTAGGGAACCTCTACTGCTCTACTTTAGTAGTGTAGTGCCCCTTCAATGATGAGGTTGTTGTTTGAGAAGGAGGCATTTGAAGAAATTTATCTTGCAATGTACGAGAAGCTCAAAGTTCAAAAATATTTCATCTATGTTTAATGGCAGAAGGATTTCAACCAATATAATTTTCTTATTCTCTTTAAATATGCCTATATATTTATGGGATTATGATTTTTGTTCAATAACGAATGAGATTGATCTCTTCTTTCTATAGATTTTTTCTTGTGGAGTAGCAGTCAGGACATACAATTTTGGTGTAGCAAACTTTAAAGATACACTTGTGTTTGAAGAGGCACCCGAAACACCTAAAACTTTGTAAGAGGTATGTAACTCAAAATTGATAGAATAGAAAGTGATTTTCTGTATTTGTGATTATAGATTGCTAGAGAGTGGGCATTGAGATTATTTTGAGTTTACTTATCAATGATAAGATCTTGGCAAAAATTAAGTCACTTGAGTGTCATGAACAAGGATGGGAACTTCATTCATGTGTGTATTATACTATAATCATCTACCATAGATTCAATCAACATGATCAATATCATAATCATATATGAAAGATTCTTTAAATAAATTAGTTAATGAAATGAAAAATAAAATTCTATTTACTGAAAACAAATAATTAACAGCATTTGAATAAACAAGAAAATGTGATTTAACTAAATGAATAACTATATAAAATAATAAATTAATGATATAAATATGATTAAACAATAACTCACTTCTTCGTAGATAAATGCATAAAACAATGGTAACACGAAAATAATCAAATTTTAGTGACCGGAAGAATAACACTAGCATTTGCTAAAATAACCCCTAAATAGCTAAGATTATTGTGAAGCAATCTCAATTGTTTAAATAAATATATTAGCGATATACATGTTGGTAATTTTTCTCACAACAAAATCTAGTAGTTGTTGCCAACTAGCTAGCAACACTTGAATCATATTTGATTCTGTCAATGAATATCTTTTACAACCAATTACATGAGCACACTACATTGTGGGCCAATAAAAAAATTACAATGATTTTTCAGCTAATGAGAAAATGACACTTGGTGTAATGTGATTAACTCTTCTTGAATTGGAATTTTCTGATTGGAGAAGACAACTTGGTACCACCTCATCATCCTTATCCTATAGCTCTATTTGAGAAGATGTGTTTTCAATGTTGGTTTGTGCAATGTGGCTATTAAAATTACAAATATTTCTTTGTCAATTATTATAAAGTAACTCTCAACATTTCTAACTTTTATTAGCTCTTCTGAAACTATCAACTTCTTGAGGATGAATGTGTTGGCCCATGTTCTCAAATGCCTCATCTTGGGAGTCTTCTCTATCTATTGAGATCTTTCTCATGCCTTAACTTGAACTTGCATCTCAATCTAATTTGAACTTGATTGTATTTGAAGATGTCTTCATACAATTGTACCTGGCTTGATCTTGAACCTGAATTGCACTTTGATGATATATCTTCCTCTCATTTGGACATCTTGAGACTTGAAGCACTCCTCGTGTAGCTTGATCTCGTTCGAATTCCTAAACTTGAGCTTGTAACATCATCTACATATTCCACCTCCCAGACCTTGCAAAATAAGGAGGGAAAACAATCGAGTTTATTAAATGATAAACTTTGGATGTTTTCATAAGACTACATTGCATTAGTATCAAAACAGGCCTTTGATCATGGATTGATTCAATTTTCAAAGCAATGATCATTCCTCTTGCAAATCTTAAAATGAACTACATATCAAGCCAGAATAGATTAATCATAGGTTCCCTCCAAGTGGATGTTGGTTTCCTTCATTTCTTGCAAGTCTTAAGACGTCAAAATCTGGGAATAAGCAAGTCTTTTAGTTCAAACAAGTTATAGATTTAACTCTATTTATCCTTCCCATCGAATATTGAAATGAAACTTTTTATATTCAATCATATTTCAATTTCCCTAATATTTTGACCTCCCTCCAATGACTATCCATGGATTTAGATTGCAATATGTTGTAAATTAATCATGAATATGTTGTACCGGAGAGTACATCATTGCTAGTCCTATGATAACTCGTTGTTTTTAGTTGTCTATTTTAGGGTTGGAGGTTGAGTTGATCAAAATAGTCCAAAAAAGAACTTTAAAAAGAAGAAGTCTAAAGTCTATCAAATTCTACTTGGATTTTGTTGCTGATGTCAAATTTTCATAATCCAAAATTTTAAAAATTCCAAAAAAAAAATTCATACATACCCTTAGTGTGCATTTTTTTCATACTTATATTTCAAAAAATCCAAAAAAACAAAAACAAAGTGCATTTTGCATACATCCCTTATACTTAGGTGCATTAGCATACGTCCATAGACATCATGCCAATTTTCACAAGATCACAAACTTCCACCACAAGGCAGCAAGGTCCATACCAAACCATGTACATTTCTAGTGACAAGAACCCACAAATATTCTTTGACCCAATACAAGATATACATGTGAAACAACAAGGTTTTCACCCAAACATCATGGAAACTTCACAAACATCTTTTGATTCAACACAAGGATTTGACCCAAACATGACATACACTTAAAATGGCATTACCTCTATTGATCAAACACAAATGACACTCTCAACAACTTATGATCAATCACTTGAATCTCACATGCTCCTTGTTGAAAGCTTGCAAAATAAATTGGATAAACAAGCCAAAAAGGTTCAAGAGAAAATGGAATCCATTATAAAATGAGCTTGCAACATGGCTAGACTTTATAACTATCCATTAAAAACTTTTTATGAAGGTCACGTAAAATATCTCATGGATACATCAAAAATATCAAAACTTACTATACAATTTGCAAAGGCAAAGAAAGAATTCAACCAAATACATCTAAATGAAGACCTGAAATATGATCAATCCAATCCTATTGCATTTGAATCAAGTGAACCTCAAGAAATGTCACAACCTTTGGTCCCAAT
Organism: Cupressus sempervirens; assembly: GCA_028749045.1. NCBI lineage: Eukaryota > Viridiplantae > Streptophyta > Pinopsida > Cupressales > Cupressaceae > Cupressus > Cupressus sempervirens. The sequence goes on along the minus strand of CM053785.1, from coordinate 260,707,121 downwards.
AATTCAATCACAAATAACTTGGCCTTCAAAAAAATTTAAATATTATCAAGGTCACATATAATGAAATTTTATGTTTTAAAATTACCAATAATTGGTTAGCTTTCATCACAATGATTCATAGAAGACCACTATGTTGTAATGAGATCTCTTGTGTACCATGCTAATTGTAAACTTACTATAGATGAAAAATTAAATACCAAGGTGATGAGCTTGTTGATTAAATATTGTATAATGAGCATTGTATATTGTACAATTAACAAAGAGCATTGAAAGCTAACAAATTTTTATTGATTATAATATGGGTGACTTTGAGCGAGGTGACCAAATTTTTCTTTCAAAAGCATATGTGCACATATGAACATTAAGTACAACATGTCCAATATTTTTGTAGATATATGCATTAATTAAACCAAATTTTTCTTTCAAAACCATATGTGCAGATATAAACATTAAGTAAAATATATCCAATATTGGTGCAGATATACACATTAATTACACCAAATTTTTCTATCAAAACCATATGTGTAGATATAAATACTAAGTACAACATATCTAATAATTTTGCAGATATATTTTCTTATGAAGAAAGATCATGCCTTGCAATATGAACCCAGAACAAAACAACGAGACAATTGCTAGATTGTGGTCTTAGTTTTGAAAAAAAGTTGATAACTGTAATTGTCCTTGCAAAAAGTGTAAGGGCTTAAAGAATTGAAGAATTCTAATCACAACAACCTAGAGTCATTGTAGGAAACATGGTCACGTTGAAGGGGGCCATGATTTTCATCGATTGGTGAATGTGAATTTCCAATTGGAGGAACATGGAGGTGTGAATATCCAAGCTAAGGATAACACTCCCATGGAAGAAGATGATAATGTGTTAGAGGACATGATTGAAGAAGAAGGTATTGGCGCAGCTGATAAAAATGCTCACAATGATGATACTAGCACATCTAATAATGATGATGAAGATTTTTTTAATATACCTATACTTGAGAAGCCATACAAGCCCCTATACCAAAGCTCCCAAACAACTATTCTCTCTACTATAGTGTTGTTGGTGAAATTGAAGGTTATGAATGGTTTATCCAATGTAGCACTGTCATGTATGCTAAGGTATGTCATTTTTGTTATCTTTAATGTTAGCATACCATTAATATTGATTATATTAACAATTCATATTTGTTGTTGTAGGTTGGTAGGTGAGTTTTTGTTACCACCATCAAATAATCTACCTCATTCGTACCAAGAATTATCTACCATTATGAATCAAATTGGACTAAAGTATCAGACAATATATGCATGTCCCAATGATCACAATCTATATCATAAACAACATGAATTTGCAATAGAATGCCCTAATTGTCATATTAGTAGATATCAGTCAGATCAAATAACAAAAATGAGTCTCACAAGATTCTTCGATACATTCTCATTATTCCACATCTTGAACAATTATTTAGGTGCACTAGCTTGGCACAATTTATGGATTACCATGCACACAATAGAAGTTAAGATGAAATTATGTGAATGTCTGTCAATGGATCTACATTTAAAGAGATAGGAAAAACATGGCTGCACTTTAAAGAAGAACCTCATAATCTCAAGCTTTCATTGGCAGCGGACAGTGTCAATCCATTTGGAGATATGAAAGTTGCTTACTCAATGTGGCATATTTTTTTTATTAACTATAACATTCCTCCTTGGATGTCTATAAAGAGGGAGCACATAATATTTTCAATGATTGTACCAAGTATTTTTTCATTTAATAGTTATCTAAATTAATTTAAAAATAGTGCATCAAAATGGTCATAATAATTATGTAATGTTTATGTTCATTCAATTACTTATTAGGTAAATACCAAGTTAAAGATATCAACATATATATTGAGCCCCTTATTGATGATTTGTTGAAGTTATGGAATGGGGTCACTATGTATGACATCTCTAAACCAATAGGACAAAGATAATTTCAATTATATGCAATGCTTGTATAGAAAATACATGATGCCCTTAGGCTAACTCATTTTTGTGGTATGTAATATTGTTAAAGTCACATATTTTTTGTTTTTATAGTGATTACACATTATTTTTGAATGTTTAAGTTGTGCATGATAATTATACATGATCCAATTGTACATGATCTTTTAGGTCTTCAGACAAAGGAAAAATTTGCATGTACAATTTGTGGTCTGAAGATGAAATCTCATCATTCAAGAAGTTTAGGAAATTAGGTGTTCAATGAGTTTAGGCACTTCCTCCACAATAATCATAAGTATCAAATTACTGAAAAAAAATCTTTTTAATGGGAAAGAAGAGACAAAATCAAGGCCACAAAGAATGACACCTCATCTATGAAACTTAGAATACGATCGACTAAATTGCCGAGGTAATCTCTAGTTTATGGTCTAAAGTTTGAAATTTATATTTTGATGTTGTCTTTTATTTAATAATTATGTAATTGCTACTCGTGAAGGTCCTCAAGGCATCAATGACCAACTTCCTAAAGGAATAAAAAGTTATCCTACTCAATTTAGTAAGTTACTGTACTACAAGGATCTTCCCATCATACATTTGTTTGATGCTATGCATATTGGAAAGAATGTAATAGAGACACTATAGAAAATATGTTAAGTAACATGGATCATGTCTACAAATTTAATAATAATGCCATTGTTATTGATATGTTTCAAATGCAGATTTGGATCTCATATAAGTATGAGAGAAGGATACATGTCTTTTGAAGAGACATGTCTCCAAGGTTTAAACATCATTAATTAGTATAAAATAATATAACTCACCATATGTATAATATATACATTATTATTATTATTATTATTATTATTATTATTATTATTATATATAAAGGAATATTTATATTATCATCAATAATGAATCTCATGATCATAGCAATCTGATTGTAACTACAAATTTAACACCCCCTCTTAGTTAGGAAGGATTGATATAGAACATATTATGTTCTTGAGTATATTAAGAGATATCATTGCAGTATGATATTCCTAGAATGTCATATTTAAGGATATCAACATAAATCCATCAATACACACATATAATATATATGGAATTTTCTACAATTCATAATGAGACTAAATTTCTCAACACTTTTCCTTTTAGCAAGGAGGGAAATTAAGCAATTACTATAACTTTAATATGGTTTGAATACCACCCTAAGTGTGGTCTATAATAGATTTAAGTTATGATGTTTGGCAATATCCATCCCAAAGAATCATAACAACTTCCATGGTGTCTGGCGAAATCCAGCCTAATAGCAATGACACCAATAATTCTCATGGTGTCCGGTAAGATTCGGCCTAATAGCAATAACACCAATAATTTTCATGGTGTTCGACAAGATCCGGTCTAATAACCATGATGGATATCAATGTGTTCAACAAAATATGGCCTATAACAATGACACCAATAATTTTCATGATGTCTGGTAAGATCCGACCTATAATCATGATGGATATCAATGTGTCTGGCAGAATCTGGCCTATAACAATGACACCAATAACTTTCAATACTTTTTGGTGTTAAAAGGTTGGTCATCTATTGATAAGATTGCCACCTTAAAATAGCTACCTTATATTTATTATCATAACTTTCGGCACACTAGGACAACAACTTAATTTAGTATGTTATGATAACATGTCCAATTATTGATAAGATCATCACCTTTCAATAACTCCCCTCTAAATATATAGATCAATGAAAGATTTTCATCTTTCATGACATCATTACAACATCATGTAATAACTCACATGATATCCACCATGATCAAGTCAGAGGGTGGAACAAAGAATTTTCACCTCATACTTCACAGAGCGTATTATAAAGAATTTATCTTAGAACTTCTCATAGAGAAGATATTATCCAGAAAGGATTGCATCTTAAAATTTCTCCCTTTGAACATCGATCCTAGGAAATCAGGTCCTCTAGTTACTTCCTCAAAAACTCTCTTCACCCAAGGATGCCAATCGAACTCATTCTAAATTTGATATCAATCTTTAGATTTTCTAATGATAAGTCAATACTTCCTCATAATATACATAGGAGTAAGCCTATCAACATCATGCACTCACCCACATGTATTTCTAGACTCCCTTTGAGTATCAATCTTCTAAGCTCTTGTGTTGGCTTCAAAGAAGTTTCATACTCCATCTTAATGTAGAAAACTCTCATAATCTTAATCATCAAAGATGAGAGCCTCATTTTATCCATCTTGATCATCAGGGTCTTTGGAGCTACTATAATTAGGTTGAGTCTGCATAATATCTGGCAGCATGTTTAAAGTACCAAATTTCTTTTCCTGTAAAAACATCCTCAACCATAAAGGAAAAGATCAAGGCAAATAACTTTAGAGTATATATAGAAATTACAAATAAGAGAGAGATAAATGTTATAAATAAGAATACTTATCTGCACATGAAGATTCAAAAAAAATTTCTTAAATTATTTGAGAATGAAATAGCTCCCCTCTATATAAGGTTCAAGTGGGAATGGAACATTGACTATTATTCCCCCCACAATGTAAAATTTCCACTCATTCTTATATCATAGAACAATTTTGCATCACATAGAATATGGATTCTAGAGGAAGCATATGTGTCAACAAAATTTGTACTTCTTAGCATTGAGGAGGAGAAAAATGAAATAACTTTTGTACTACTACAATGAGAAGTTGACAATGTCTTCCATTCAAAGTCACATATACAACTTCTCCTCTTCCTTAAAATATTCCACCCCTTTTGATAGTCCGTAGTTGATCTATCTTTTATAGTCGCTCCAACTTGATGATGTGACATCAAAAAATTTTGCACCTTTAAGATTTGGCACTGATTCTTTTAGAATTTAATGCACAAATCTTGATATTGATGTTTCACCATATTTAACTTCTCTAAATCAATATTTTGTTTTATATTTAACAATAAAATGTCCTCTTCCTTTTTTAATTTATTCCCCTCTATTATTGTAACTACTTTGGTTCTCTAATCATTTCCTTATAATGATCTTTGTCACCATGAATACCATTTTTTATAATGTTAATAACCACTTTATTGTGAAGGATACATGTCTTAATCAAGACTGATGCTAAATTACTATCAGTGGTTCTTAGTGACATTACTTCCGCTATCAATGTCACTATGACCATTTTCATTACACCGAGTACATCATTTTGTTGATGATAACATTCCATTTGTTGATTCCTTAGTCTCTATTTCTCTACCAAGCTATTATAAACAACTCTATTAGTATCACTACTTTCAACATTGATATATGAATATATATTCACTTCCAATACATAATTGTTGTTCAAGATTAGTATTCAACATTTAAATCATAATTCTCAAGACACAAGTGTATTAGTTGACTGTGGAATGAGTTCGCCTACCAAGTTTCCAATGAATTATATTGCAATGCAAAGATGTTGAGATTCCTATCATTGACTGTTAGTGTTTTTTATTTTTATTTTTTATTTTTCATTTTTTTCTTTTATTATTAATTCTCTTCCACTGCTATAATTTCCATTGTATTATTAATAGAACTAGTTCCATGGCTATTGTATTTAATTTGACTATCATGTGATTTCAATCAGCTTCGAATGAGTTGTTTATATCTAAGTCATATGATAATTAGTGGATTCTGAAAAACTTCCTATGTCTTGCTATGGTGTTTCTCTCGTATTTGTTACCATGGAGTCCAAAATTATGGTTTATTCCATTTATCATACTCCCAGATAACCAATGGCTCTGGACTTGCAGTTTTTATGTCCATCTCTTCATTGCATAACTATTGATTGTTCCTATTATGCGAGACCTTGAATGATGATATTGAAGGATCGGTAGAATCCATAAACCATACTCGCAAGAACTACACAATAACTTATCCTGATGGGAGAATACACCAATGTTGCTTCCTTTTGTCCTCATGGCCATAGTTCCTTCCTCAATCACACCCATGAAAAATTATAATCAGTCAACAGTAGCAACCGACAAGAAGGAATATGTAATCGAGCCTTCAAATTCCAGCATAGCTAGAGTGATATTTAGATGAAAGAAAGCTCTAATATGGAAGGCCATAAAGGTATTGCAATCTGTAGGTATTTGTGTGATCAGGCTATGGTCAAAAAACCACACTATTATTGTTATGTGGAGAGTCTATTCTCCTTAATGAGTACTTTGGATATGCTTGTTAATAGAATGCCTAGACCTAGACACTGGCAGCAAGAAAATCATTACTATTTTAATAGTCGTGAAACATGTGAATATAGGTAACAAATTCAATATCCCTTTAGCAATCACAACTAGAGTTGAATTGACAAGCTTAGGAATTCTAATACTAGTGAAGCCAAGTATTTCTCCAGTCTCAAGGAATAAAACATCGATCTATGGCTTCAATCCTCCCTTGGATTCTATTTTCCTCATCCTTGCATTGGAGATGTTTTCTTCTCTCCCACCTTAGTCATGGATCTGAATGTGTGTAGAGTGAAATATTTAGATCACAAATTTGTTGATATAAGTCACTTTTCTAAAATATGAATGTTCTTCTCCTTCTCGTTGCCACTTGGTATAAATCTCCTTTCCTCCCTGTCATTTGATAAGATGTGTCATACTAATAGGATGCTCACTTTGCAATTGTTTGGAATTTTCGACTACCATATCACACAGATGGTCAAGTATAGGAAAGTTTACTTTCCCTCATGTTACCCTTGCTGAGGAATCTGCAATTAATTTGCAACTTTAGGAAACAAAAGAAGAGTATCATCTGTCAGTTGACTACACAGATGAAGCTATGCCATATGCTGAAAACGTTGAGGTATTAATATGTAGTCCATATCTTGGACGTAGTATATTAAACCTCTAAGGTAATCACATCTTGGACGCCCACACACTTGATATTTTTTAATTTTATTTTTTTTCATCAATTGAAACAAATTTTAGACCATATGAATCATCAAGACTTCCCATATAGACCACCTCAGTTCAAAATCATCAATTTCAAAGGAGCCATATCATGATTAAAAATTTGTTATCCTCATCTATATGAATCTATCTCAGACATTCAGCCTGGCTCTGATATCATGTTAAGTAACATGGATCGTGTCTACAAATGTAATAATGTTGCCATTGTTATTGATATGTTTCAAATGTAGATTTGGATCTCAGATAAGTATGAGAGAAGGAGACATGTCTTTTGAAGAGATGTGTCTCCAAGGTTTAAACATCATTAATCGATATAAAATTAATTTTATATATAATATAACACAATATATGTAATATATATTATATATAATATATATAATATAATATTTATATATAAAGGAATATTTATATTATCATCAATAATGAAACTCATGATCATATCAATCTGACTATAACTACAAACTTAACAAAATATTGGATGGAAGGTGTTATAAAGAAAAAATTTCCAAAATTTTTAATGGCATTCATGAATCCAATCATGCACTGAAAAATTTCATTGAGTCAAATAGCAATGGAGACCGCATAAATATGAGTGCCCTTCCTTGGTTTTTAACGGAACAACAATGTGATACATTAAAAGAAGTCATAAAAAAATAAAAATTTTCATAAAATTTTCTGCAAATATAAACAGTCTTGTATCAAAGAAAGGTGATTTTCGGCCAGGGTTGAAAACTAATGATTGGCATACCCTCGTCAAAGTAAATCATGTTCTCTATTTATAATATATTTATAAAATTGCATGTACAACATATTGTATTATTTCATAATATATTGAAAATAACATTTTAAAATGATTGCAGTGTATCCTACCTCTATCCCTCCCACACCAGTTTGACAATAGTATTAAACAAGTTATATATAGTTTTGAAAAATAGATGAGGTTCGAAGTGTTATTTCTTAGATTTATTATACATATATTATATTTATAATTTTATTTACTTTTTATGTAATTTATTGTGTATTTTTGTCTAAAATCTCATTTATAAGTTCATGTGTGTTGAATCTCTTTTAGATGGTTATCCTCTAAATAAATTGATAAAAAAAGATATAAAATATTGGAAGAAAAAAATTTCATAGCTTATGTGTGAAATGCAAAAGTGTCTACCTTCAACTTTTTTCAATGCTCAAGAACACTACCTCATACATCAAGTTGAAGTGATTGAATTGTGTGGACCCGTACAAACTAGGTCAATGTGGATGATTAAGAGGCACTTGAAATTTATGAAGGGCTTGGTCTAACAAAGAGCATATCCTGAGTGATATATGGTATACTAGACCATGGTGTACATTAGTGAATATCTTCCCAATTTTGCATCAAAGTTTCATGTAGATCGCATTTGAGATCCCAACTTCATTAATAGATCGAATGGGAGTTGATGGGGAAAGGTAGATTGAGGAAAGTGAGACCTATAATTATAAGATGTTATTGTAGTTAATTAATTCTTATCCATCATCAATATAAGTTTTTTCTAACTGGTCTAGTTATTTTCTTTATAATTGATCATGAGTGGGATGCACTAGATTTGTATATTACAAACAATCTTGATTGGATGATGGTATGGATTCAACAGTCTCAAGAAAATGGTCACTCATTAACATGGGACAGTGTTGCATCACTGGTTAAAGAAGCTCATCGTAATGAAAATCTTAATATTACACCAATGGTACTTGATCTATCATATGGCGTAAGAGATAGAAAGGTATGTAAAAGATTACTAATCATGACTCATAAGTTTAATATCAACTCATAGATCAATGTAAATAATTTTGACATGTTTGAATAATATCATATCAAACACCACAAAGCTATGTATTACCATGCCATAAATTTTGCATAAAAAAAGTTACACAAAAATTTAAAAACTTGTGATTCTGGGATAAGTGCAATCTTTGAGGTCACCAATATTTCATCTAGAAATGACAGACATCCTCAACAATCTAAAAATTGATACTATAAAATTTTGGATGATATACTTGAGTGTGATTTAAATTTATTCAAATTAGTTCTATTTGTCGTCAAATGGTATAGGCTACGATTGAATCGAAATAATCCTGATAAGATTGTTATTGAACATGATAATAGATTTACAATGATTAATACAAGGTCATTTGAGCTAATTGAAGATGAGCCCTATGTTCTTCCAAGCCAATGTGAGCAAGTGTTTTACTTTGGTGTTCCACAAACTGAGTTGGTCATTTTTTGTTAGACATGATCCAAGAGGAAGGTTAGTAAAGTATAATGTGATGGAAGAATAAGATATTGAAGAATCAAAAGATGAAGTAAATGATGATCACAAACGACTGTTACACAATGATGATGAAGATTCTTGTGATGTTGATGATGATGGTGATGATGATGATGATGATGATGACGATCATGATCATGTTGATGAAGGCGATGATGATCAAGGCAATGATGGTCATGATGATGATGGTCATGATAATGGTGATGGAGATGATGATGATGGTGATGAAGATGGTGGTGGTGATGACGATGATCAAAGTGACAAGTATGATGATGGTGATGATGATGACATAGATGAAGATGATAATCAATGATGTGATCAATAAAATGTATATCGATGTATGATCAATGTCAAGTATGATGGGGTCATGATTTATTTATAGAAATTTGTTTGATTTTATATTTCTATAATTAAGTTATTATGTGTTGACCTCTATTGTCATGGAGTATATAAAATGATATTGCATAACTACCACACATAAAGTACAGGTAAGGAATTTAAAAAATATATAATGATTTCAATGAATGCATCATGTAAATTTGTCTTCTACGTAATTTATTGCATATACATAATGTAATTTTTGGCTAACTTAAGATAAATGATTTACATATGCAGGCTATTTAACACCTTTGACTAGGATCTTACACTGTCACATGAATCAACAGGTTTAAGTCAATAGACCCTATAGATTTAAAAAAAATTATTTGCATATCTTCTCTTTACCATCAACATCAACTTTAGTCCTAGTATGTCTCTCATTTTATGGATTTCAGGTATCACCAAATAGGTATTTCTCTGATCTATCTTCCTCGAGTGAGGAAAATGTGGGAATATTGACTCCAATATAAAATCTACTATTTTATTAATAAATTTTTTTGGTAAGTCTATTACTTTCATTTCGCTACTGATTGCTAAGAATTACTAATATTTTTAACAGGGTGACATGGATACACCACAAGGCATAGGCAGGGGGGATGTACCAGCTCACACACCTTCTTCGGCGAAGGTAAACCTTAATTAGTGCAATTGTACAAATTATATAAAAACAAATGTCATATTATTATGTCTTTTTATTTATGAATTTGGAGTTATTTTGATAGAATTTTATTGATATTGATGTTACAACTTGATACTTATTGATAGGGAAAAGAGAAAATGACAATAGATCAAATGTGATCTAAAACATAGGCATCATTTGTAGATGACATTGTGTGTAGTGTTGACCTCGTATTCATGGCCCATAAACTCATAACAAAATATAGTGATGAAATTCTTAACCTTGTCCTCTAGAGAAACATAACTTAGGAGACAAAGGCACTAAAAGAAGAATTGATACTTAGAGTCAATTCTTTGAAGGTAAGTAGTAATTAATCCTAAGCAACAATAAAAGTTCAATAGATTTATATATTTTATAGTATCTTATGGATCATGATCTAAAATATTATGTGTTCTTCTTACTGAATTTTGTGACACTTGTGAGACCACGTGGTCAATATGGTGAGGGTTGTAGCGCACAACTTTCATGTAAGTAGCACTTTCTCGTTACAACATTATAACACTTAACTTTGATCTTTATCCATTGCAAATGAAAACAAACAATGTTACAAATTTCTTTGCTAACAATGTGGCTTACTCCTTTGGACGTCCTTGAAAATTATGGTTTGATTTATGCTCCAAAGTCCATAAAACAACTCCTATGAGAAGAAAGAATGCAGTAGTTGTACACCACATTCCTACATCAAATTTTTGCACTATTGTAGTTATACAAAGATAACCCTAGTATGCATATGCAAATTAACTCTAATGCACCAAAAAATGCAATGTGAGAATTATATCTTTACAGCCATAGAAACCAATCATAGCGGCAACTATCATTATTCTATACATATCATTTGTATATGGAACCACAATGAGAAGTTATCCATTCCTCTCAAAGAAACCAATCATTCCATACTGATATGATAAGAGAGTTGGATTGGTTGCTCAAAATGAAAGGATCAGTAGATAAAGTTCACTGGCTACATGTGAAACAATATGAGCAATAACAGAAGATTGCGGCCCTACTAGTGCAACATTGTTTGTTTTCATCAACATTATAACACTTAACTTTGATTTTCATATCTTTCTAGCTAGTACAACTGGTAAAACCTTCTTTTGCTATATTTTATAATGTACTAATCATGTATTATTATTTTTTTTGGTTGGATTTTATACTCGTGGACCTATTTTGTGCACTAATAGATACACCATTAGTTGATAGAACAACATAGACTAGTACTACTGAAGATGAACCATTTCCTAGAGCAGCTTGTGTGACTAGTATTGGTTCATTTGCGAGGACATTATTGTCGAACAGGAAAAATATGTTTTTGTTAAAATTACCAAAGCTTCCAAGTGCTTTAAAATTGTTATTATTTACAGTGTAATTGTAGTTTACTTATACATAACTCATTTTGGACTAATATTCCCATGATTTTTTTGTAGGAAATGATGTTTTATGTGATCATCTTTTTGAAATGACATTGAAGCTGTTTGGACCCACCATATGTAAAAGGTACATAGTTTCGTATCATTGCTACAATTTTTTTTTTTCTTCCATTTATTGTACTATATTAAAGTTATTGATCTAACAATTTTATTTTATTTTTAAAGGTGGAATGAACAAGGTCCTGAAAAAAAAAATCATCTCATTGCATCTTTTGAGGACCTTTTTGGAAAAAACTTTTTTGACAGTGCCCTACTTCTCAAAGAGCATCCAAGCATATAAAGACTATGAGGGGCCAATATAGAAGGGGTCTTGAGTGTCCTCCTATGATTCCATTGATGGAGTGGAATGAAATAATAGAAGATGCAAAAGAGAAAATGCTATATGGTAAAGGAAATAAACCAGAAAAGTGCAAAAGAAGGTATGTCATCATGATAGTATTAAGTAGAATGTAATCATGCACTAATTAGTGATCTTTGTAAATATATAATCTAACATGTTTCCAACTTTTCATAGACTTCGGGACACATCAAAAGCTACAAAAGTGAGACTATAAAAGGTTGGCAAACACAAACTTGGCTCTGGTGGCTATATGAATCTTCACTCCCGACTTGTAAGTAGCAGCATTGGAATTTCCTATTTTTAAAAAAATTATATAATGTTGGAAATATTTTTTTTAATCAAATCATACATGCAAAACTAATGATATTAAGAAAAAAATAAATGGCACAGAATTCAATGTAGTGCCATGGATGAAGATAAAAAAATTGCCTTGATGGAAGGCTATAAAGTCGTAGTTGCACGCCTAAGCCAAGAATCTGAAAGCCATACCCAAGAATCTAGTGCACCAAATGAGACATGAGTAAATTTGTGAAATGAAAAGTAAATCAAATTGAATAGTTAAGAAAATTTTTTTTTGGTGTTAGTTTACAACTTAAATTGACTACATAACAATGTGCATGTACATTTTATTGCAGCCTTCAAATCCTATCACAGAACCTATGTGTGATGAAGGCCATGATGTGCATCATAGTGGTGGAGGTATTAATTTTCTATTGGAAATTAATTATGCAATTATGAATACAATTTAACATCGTCAATTCCAATTTGACATGTAACCTTTTTTTGAAAATTTTAGAGTATGTTGAACAACATGATGAAGGAGTGAAGCATGTTTGAAGTGTTTAGCATGTTGAGGTGGTAGCAGATCAAAATTTTATTGTATATGATGTAGCATTGTCAGCTAAGAAAAATGCATGTTATGTTCTATTGGTTAATAAAATACTTGTAACAGTAAAAAAAAGAAAAAGAGTATGTCAATTTAACTCATTTACTTGTTATTGCAATAGAGCCCCCTTTAGTGTAGCAGTCTCGTGCTCCTCAAAATAGGAGGAGGCGTCATAATTTAACATTACATGTGCCACAAGAGGAGGAGAATGAGGAAGATATTGATGCTCCTATCATCATTTTCCTTAAGAAAGCTAAGAAAAACAAAAAGAAGAAATGATTTTTTAAAAAGTGCTCTTTGATAAACTTTGTTGGATAATGAAAGAATGTTGTTTTAAGTAATTATCTATGAATGTTGTGTATTAATATTTTTTTATGTCATATTAATGAATATTGTTATGTGTTAATAAAGTTTTGATTAGTATTGTGTATTAATGAATTTTATATTATGTTAATGAATGTTATGTGATTTTATTGATTGAATGTTATAGTTCATAAATGAATGAATGAATGAAGTATGTAATTAGATGATAATGGGGAATTTAAATTGATTTTAGGAGGAGGCGATGAGGCCAAATGAGCTTCCACCTTCATGTGGTTGGCCTTGTTAAGTAGAGAATATTAAAGTATTCTTGAAACTAAGTGAAGCTTAAACTAACATACCTTCATTAATTAATTAATTTCACTCATTGTAGGTCTAGAATAATGGGATGATACTTTATGGTATAGGTATAAATATCTAGAGGAAGATTAGGTACTCGATCTTCCAACTTCAACAAATTTACCACTTGCCTCATTTTGGGTCTTGTAGCTAGATCTGGATGGGAGCACCACAACCTTATCCCTACCAATTGTTCCATTTCAGCCTTCTCAAACTCCCCATTTAACTTTATATCTGCAGCATCCAAAACTTTGCCTCAACCATGGAGATTCCATACCCACTCCACAAGCCTCATATGATTCTCTCGCAAGCTCACATCTACTACTCTCTTTCCTATAGCAATTTCCAAGGCCATAAACCCAAAACTATAAACATCTAATTCAGGGCTTGTTCTTCCTGTCATCACACACTTGAGGGCTAGGTAACCGAGGGTTCTAGTTGCAATTGTAATCTAAGAGAAATTATTTTGCTCCAACATCTAGGCTAAACCAAAGTCCCCATTGCATTGAAGTTGTAGTCAAGCAGAACATTACTACATTTTCTAGCCTCTTTAATTCATAATCTTTTCAACGAATCTTTGAAAATAATGAGCTCTTTTTTATTTGAGTTATTCTTAATTGATAGCTTCTATTTAGTTTCTTTCTAATGATGAATCACTTGAAGTAGTATATCTATTTGAATGTGGTTATCATAAATGTTAAAGCATGTGGCTTCAATTTTTGAGTGCCATGCGCCTAAATTTGGATGTAGCATCTTTAAGGGACTCCAATTCAGTTTGTGAAAACCTAAACTATTCTACACCTATATATCTTCCATTTGATAAGGTCGAATTGCCAATATTTTCTCAAAGCTGATACTTATTTTCTAGTCTTTCATGATTAATCATAGCTAAAAGGTTGCATGTGCATTCATTTTGTTGGTTTATTCTACAACCAAAGTACAAACCCCATACTTTGATGGTTGTAATTTTGCCTTCTTTTGATTGTTTTGGGTTTAATTTCCATTTCGTCATGCAAATTTTGAAAATGGTTAATGTTGTGGTTGCCAAGGTTGAAGGAGATGTTTATTCACCAATCTGTATTTGAAGATCAGGTGAAGATTTTGCCTTTTTATTTTATTTTTCTTATTTTAGAAGAATTGTCATAGTTGTTGCATGTAATGTCCCGCTCGAAGATCTTTGGAACAAGGATTCAATTCAAGCCAAAATTTATTTATTTATTTTTACAATTATGAATACACATGACAACATCATACAAGGATCACAAAGATCGCAACGAAAGACTTCACCACAATCCCGGCAACCAACGAATCTTTAAATGTCACTAACAAACTAACACACACAAATAGACCCAACAATAACCACACATATGATGAGGGCTCAAAGAAATGACCACTCATGAAAAATACACCAAGCTGGAGTAAAATGCAGAATCCTAATATTTGGCTAAGTCTAAAATCCTGAAGCCTTGAAATTTGGCTAAGTCTAAATTTTTGAAGCACTGAAATTTCTTAGAATCTTTATCTTATCTAGGAGAGGTCTGAAACCTATCTCAAAAGACTCGTCGCATATATTAAAATATATCTTAAGTATAAGGAATTGTATATGTTAAACCCCTTAGAAAAACTATTTTGAACTAGAAAAGTGTGAAATCCAACAAGGTGTCTAAAACCAACTTTCAAAACTTCCTCGACCAAGCCTAAATGCTCCATGTTTCTCACACAAGTACACTGGTCTCCAATCTCGCAAGAAGAAGTGCAAAATCTTGCATGAGGAAGTACACTAGTCTCCAATCTCGCACAAGGAAGTGCACAATCTTGCATGAGGAAGCACCAAGAATTGGGCGAACCTTCACATTCTCACGCGAGGAAGTACCAATAACTGCGCAAAAACATGTAAGGAGTCATGCAAACCTTCACATTCTCACGCAAAAAAGTACAATTTCGCGTGATGAAACACATCAGCAAGCCAACACACTTAAGGAAAACAACTTAGGAAATGAATTTCCTCCACACCGGGGAGTATCGAATCCATGTAAATCGAAGAATGAACACTCAAGTGCATATACAACAAGAAAAAGGAACATCTATCCATCTAACCATAGCAGTAAAGAACATACTGAAAGCAACATCGCAGTGAAAAAAAGTAACATCACAATGTACAAAAATAACATCACAGTAACTAAACAACCAAACTAAGTACGTGGTTCCTCCCAACCGTCAATAACATCATAAGACCATCATGGATCCTAGCCATCGCCCATGTGTAACATCCCAAGCCACCGACTAGATCATCGATACTATCATAATAGGAATGTCACTACTAAAACATGCTACAATAT
This sequence comes from Cupressus sempervirens, assembly GCA_028749045.1. Classification (NCBI taxonomy): domain Eukaryota; kingdom Viridiplantae; phylum Streptophyta; class Pinopsida; order Cupressales; family Cupressaceae; genus Cupressus; species Cupressus sempervirens. The sequence goes on along the minus strand of CM053785.1, from coordinate 260,691,159 downwards.
AAGCATAAAAAAATCTAACATGCTAGTAGTAAAGCATAAGATATTCCTACAAGTAGATAACATCACCTATCACATGTTAAACATCAATAAGCAATAGATATACAAAAAAATCAATTCACAGATCTAATCATATGTTGAACATCATAATATAAGAATGCATCAAATAAACTAACATCATCTAAACATAATATCCAAGCATTCCAATGAAAGCATAAATCACAAGAAAGCATAGTCTGAAACTTGAAGTACCAAGTGAAAACATCCAACAATGGTCACACTAGCACAAAAGACCATCTCTGTACACTAGTCCCTAGCAGTGCTATGGGTAGTTATGCCTCCCAACCACATGGCACTTGTAGGTCCACACCTGCCATGCTGATGGAGATAATGATCCAACCACAAACACACAAAAATAACATCTATGGCTAACACTCATGCTAGACAATATGATGGTTGTAACCAAGAACTAAAGGCAATGCAAGGAGTATAGGTCCTAGTCAGACACCCAATAGGCTACTAAGTAGGCGCTGACATCATGGAGAGTCACTTGGTATCGACAAGCCCAAGCTTGGATCTATGTAGACTCAACTCCCTCAATGGAAGGCTCATACACTGTGTAGACTCAACTCCCTCAACGGAAGGCTCATACAATGAAGTATTGTTTTATTATCTTTAATTTTATTAACACTCACACATTTAATTTAGTTATCACTTACTTAAAACTTCCTCTGCCAACCCTATGACATCATGACACTAGGTTGCAAGATAGAAGCCCCCTCCATATGCTACCCTACCCTACCCATGCTCATCCTATGACAAGTGCTCGTGGGCATGCATATTCCCAACCCAACTCTAATGATCATAACTTTTGAAAGTACCACGAAAGGTCGAGACCTACAAGTCCTTTGACAAATGTACATGCACGTACTCATGTGTAGTGCACCATCATCATGAAGATCATAACACAAGGAATGGAAATTCAAAATAAAATACCCAACTAAAAGCAACTCAAGAGGATAGATTCTACATGAATCTCAAAGCCAATAAAACCATACATCATAAAATCACTCAATCGGCCTCAATCCAGGAGTATGGATTCTACACAAATCTCAATGATGCAACAAGACCAAACATCATGAACTCACTCAACTGGCCTCAATTGAAGAGCATAGATTCTACACAAATCCTAGTGTCCACAAAATAAAAACAAAGGTCCAAAGAAACCATAACACTAGTTTCATGTCCCCTTTTCAAATAATTAAAAATAATAAACTTTGCTAAGGCAAGCAGGCTCCGAAAAGGTGAAGTTTCGGCAAAAAGGGCTAATCTTTGGAAAAAATGGACTAATAAATAAAAATTATTACTAAATTATATTTTATTAACCCCTCTTGGACGTGAGTTAGGGTTATGCCCTCTTTTAAGGGGTTTGGAGGCACTTTGGGCTCATTCCAAAACTTGATTTTCGCTTATTGCTTTGTTGTTCTTCAGAGGCTGCCAAACCTGTGGAGAAGGAGACCCAAGGATGGGATTTTGCAAGTTTTTAGGAAGGCTAAGAACAGGAGTTTGAAGCTATTCCATGTGCAAGCTCATGCAAAGTTTTCCCTTGTGCTGAACAGTGCAAATTTGTGAGTTTTCGGGTGTGTTTTTTTGTAAGAGTTTGGTGTTTTCGATTGAGTATTTCATATCAGTTTTGGTTGCTGCTATATTTCAGACTTTAAGATGTTAAAATAAAGTTGAATATATGTATTGGGACATGGTTAAACTACTGAGATAGATTATTAGTGTTTTTGTGGTGTTTTCGGGCATTTTGTGTTAATTTCGGGAGCCCGATGAGCATGGTTTTTGTCCTACGTTTGGGAGTTGTTGTGTAAATGCTATATAGATCTAGAAATTTCATTTTGTAGGCTGTTATGGTGCTAAAATTTTTGTAAAAATTTTCACTTTCAGATTTATTAATAATATGTGAAATTGTAAAATTTTTGGCACTATTTCGGACATACCCGATTTGGGGTTTATTGAGAAATTGGTGGATCTTTCTAATATTGGTTGTTTGATTTTGAAAATCTGATTAGACGGTTGAAATATCTTATAAATTTAGAAAAGGGATATTACAGTGGTATCAGAGCTATTATCTTGCCAGCCTGAGGGTTTGTACAAGTTTGCATGCAACTAAGTGAAAGAAAAAAGATATTTGCAGCGAGAAAAAAATTTAAAAAATTTGATCAAACCTCTAGTTGAAAGTAAAAGTACAAAATCCAAGGAAGGGAAAAGTATGGCTGATCTAGATGAGATGGCAAAGAAATTTTTCCAAGACATCCAAAATGCTCAGAAGCAAACAGTGGATAGTTTGGTAGAAACTAGAGAGGCTTTGCGAATATTGACAGAAAAACTGCAAGGAGTTGCATCTATTAATGAGAAAGGAAGCACTTCAGAGGAGCTAAGAAATCTAAAATCCACACCATCTAAATCAACCAAAACTATTTTCTTGCCTGCAGATGAGCCACCAGTACCGAATCTAGCCCTTAATCCCGTGGAAGAGGTTATAGGTAACTTGATTGCATTAAGAACTACTTACAATGGCTTAGATGATGACTTTCGTAGTTCGGTTCCTTTTAGAGAATATGTGGATATGATGAACACTTTGATGCCTAAGAAAGAGAACAGGAGGGAGCATGAGATAAGTGGAAGAGAGATCAAAAATAAAATAAGCAAATTTACAGCACCTACTTTTGATGGAACAAATAAAATTTCAGCTAGAGTATGGCTACAAAAATTACAGACTTTTTTCACACTTAACCCCATGAAGGAGAGTGATGTTGTTCAATTAGCAAGTCTACACTTGGAAGATGTAGCCTATGATTGATGGTATCATGGAATGACTACTCAAGGTTATGATCAGGTAACTACATTTGATGATTTCAGTCAAAGAGTGATAGATAGATTTGACCTCAAGGATGATGAAGAGTACTTTAAAGAATTGTCAAAGTTGAAGCAAACCAAATCAGTTAATGAGTATATAGAAGAGTTTCAAAAAGTGGTTGTTATGGTACCTGATATGAGTGAAAAGAGGATTGTTTATCTTTTTCTTGATGGTTTAGAAGATTTTGTTAAGGGTTTGGTTAAGGCTTTCTCACCCTCAACCTTACACGAAGCTATCAAAAGAAGCTTGCAACTTGAAACTTGCGTGCCTATGAAACCAGTCACTAATCAAAAACCCCCAAATATTTGGCAACATAAGGGAAATTTTTAGAAAAAGACTTTCCCAACACTACCACCAAAAGATGTGATAAATGTGGCAAAAAAGAAGGTAGATGAAGATACTAGGAGTGAATTATGAAGGAAAAAGCTTTGTTTTACTTGTAGAGAACCATGGGTTCTAGGACACAGATGTTTGGGGAAAGGTCAAGTGCACTATATTGAAGTTGCTTTAGAATCTGATTCAGATGAGCATGAGAAATTTCATGACACTAAGGAGGAGGTAGAAGAAGAGAAAGAAAAAAAAACCAGCAAGGATGGCACTTTAGCACCATTATCAAGAGTCCCAAGATACCATCTCTTTCGAATTCGAGGGGTACTAGCAGGGCAAAGGTTGATAGTTCTTCTTGATAGTGGGGCAACTCACAATTTTATTGATGAGGGACTTGTCATGAAAAGAGGGCTTAAAGCAGAAGATTTTGAGGGATTCAATGTTACTGTAGCTAATGGATTCACTATGCCTTGCACACGGGTGGTGAAACAACTCAAGATGACCTTAGGAGATTATGAGTTATGTGATGACTTCTATGTGGTTGGTATTGGGGAGACAGATCTTGTATTGGGTGTTCAATGGTTGCACTCTATTGGAGGCTATTACATGAACCATCAAACTATGGAGTTTAAATTTCATTCCAATGGGAAAGAAGTCATATTGAGAGGCTTATCGAATGGAGCACCTAAGGCGGTCTCTGCAAAGAGGATGGAGAGGACTTTTCGAAGAGGACAAGTAGCATGGGCAGCAGGAGTCATAATCCATCCAACAAGCTCTCCAAAGAATCAAGGTAATTTCTATTTTGAAATTCAAAATATTCTTGATAAGCATAGTATAGTTTTCAATGACTTGCCTCCAGGATTACCACCAGATAGAGGTTTTGAGCATGTTATAGAGTTAGAATAGGGTGCCAAACCAGTTATAACAACCCCATATCACCATCTAAGAGGTTATAAGGAAGAAATTGAAAAAACTATTAAAGAACTCCTAGACATGGGATTCATAAGGCCTAGCTCTAGTCCATTTGCATCATTTGTAGTACTTGTCAAGAAAAAGGATGGTACAATGAGAATGTGTATAGACTACAGGGCTCTAAACAAGAAGACCATAAAAAATAGGTATCCCCTACCACGCATAGATGAACTCATTGATGAGTTACATGGTCTTGTATACTTCTCAAAAATTGACTTAAGATTAGGGTACCATCAAATCCGAATGAGGAGCAAAGATGTGGAAAAGACTGCTTTCAGATGTCACTATGGGCACTTTGAATTTTTTGTTATGCCATTTGGCATCACTAATGCACCTCCAACATTCCAATCTTGTATGAATAAGGTATTCAGCCAGCATCTTTGAAAATTTTTTTTGGTATTTTTTGATGATATCTTGATTTACAATAAAACATGGGAAGAGCATCTAAAGCACATAGACACTATTTTGGGAATCTTGGAGCAGCAATCCTTCTATGCTAAACTATCTAAATGTGAGTTTGGTTTGACAGAGATCCTATATTTGGGACATATTATAAGTTCTAAAGGAGTATAGGTTGATCAACAAAAAATCCAAGCAATTTTGGATTGGCTTCCACCCACTAATCTTACACAGTTGAGAGGTTTCTTCGGGTTGTGTAGCTACTATAGGAGATTTGCCAAGGGATTTTCTCAGCTTGTTGCCCCCTTGACTGATTTGACAAAGAAAGGAGCTTTTGTTTGGACAGAAGAGGCACAAAAAAATATTTGATAAGCTTAAGGACGTAATGAGTTCATGCCCTGTGCTTGTAATTCCAGATTTCTCTTTACCTTTTGTTGTTGAATGTGATGCTTCTGGAGAAGGTATAGGGGCTGTCCTAACTCAAAGGGGACATCCAATAGCATTTGAGAGTAGAAAATTAAATCAATCAGAGAAAGGTTACTCCATCTATGATAAGGAAATGTTGGCTATCATGCATGCACTTCATAAGTTTAAACAATATTTCGTATGTGGGAGATTCATTGTAAAGACAGACAATAATAGCCTTAGGTTCTTCTTGAACCAAAGGGATTTGAATGATTGTCAACAAAAATGGGCAAGCTTATGATTTTGATATTGAATACATGAAAGGAAAGAATAATGTGGTTGCTGATGCTCTCTCAAGAAAGCCCACTTTGTGTTCCTTAACATCTATCTCTACTGATTGGAAAGTCTCCATAATTTCAGAGTATGCTAAAGATTCCTTTGCCACCAAGATTTTGGATAAGTTAGTGGATGATAACAGGTACAAGGTTGTTGATGAATTGATTTATTACAAGAACAGGATCTTCTTAGTGCCAAGATCAAAAACTAAGGAGAGGATATTGAGGGTCTTTCATGACACACCTTTGGCTAGTAATTAGGGATACTTCAAGACGTATAGGAAAATTTGAGAGCAGTTTTCATGGAAGGGTATGAAGGAAGATGTCCTTAAACACATTAAGGAATGTACGGTATGCCAACAAAGCAAGAGTGAGCAAAATTTTCTTGCAAGGTTGTTGCAGCCACTTCCTATTCCTGAACAAAAATGGGAAAGTATTTCCATGGACTTCACCACTGGGTTGCCCAAGGTTCAAAGTAAGGATTGCATATATGTGGTGGTAGATAGACTAACTAAGTATGCACAATTCTTTCCTATCACATCTGATTTCAAGGCATCACAAGTGGCCAAATTGTTCTTCAAAGAAATTTTTAGATTACATGGCTTGCCTAGAAACATTGTTAGTGACCGGGACAGTAGATTCCTCAGCTCTTTTTGGAAGGAGCTCTTTCATTTGGCAGGAACTGAACTCACTCCCAGTACTAGCTATCACCCTCAAACAGATGGACAAACAGAGATAGTTAATAAATGGATAGAGAGATATTTGAGGAACTATGTTTCAAATCAACAACATGCTTGGGTGAAATGGTTACACCTAGGGGAGTATTGTTATAATACATCTCATCACATGTCTATTGGTATGCCTCCTTTTCGTGTTTTTTATGGTTATGATGCCCTTTTCTTTGTTGATCTAATACTTTTCGATAGCAGAGTACCTACAGCAAGTGATTTCGTCAAGCAAAGCCAAGACATAATAAGGTCTCTCAAAGATAATCTACAAAATGCACAGAACCAACACAATTTATATGTTGATAGGAAAAGGATTGAAAGATCTTTTGAGGTGGGAGATTTGGTATTTGTTAGGTTGCAGCCATATAAGAAAAGCACCTTGGAGAGGAGTGGGGTAGAGAAACTCAAGCCAAGGTTCTATGGGCCTTATAAGATCATCAAGAAGGTAGGAGAGGTAGCTTATGAATTGGAGCTCTCACCAAACAGAAAAATACATAATATTTTCCATGTATCTTGCCTGAAGAAGGTTCTAGGCCAGCAAACCATAGTATCTACAGAATTACCACCTCTTGATGATGAAGGAAAATTTGTTTTGATACCAGAAGAGATTTTGGATACAAGAGAGAAAAGATTGAGAAATAGGAGTGTCATAGAGCATTTGGTCAAATGGAAAGGATTACCACTAGAGGATGCAACTTGGGAAGGAGCACATATTCTTGAGAATTCCAACTTTCATTGCTTGAGGAAAAGCAATATTTGGGAGGGGAGGACTTGTCATGTCCCTTTTTCAAATAATTAAAAATAATAAACTTTGCTAAGGCAGGCAGGCTCCGAAAAGGTGAAGTTTCGACAAAAAGGGCTAATCTTTGGAAACCAATGGACTAATAAATAAAAATTATTGTTAAATTATATTTTATTAACCCCTCTTGGATGTGAGTTAGGGTTATGCCCTCTTTTAAGGGGTTTGGATGCACTTTGGGCTCATTCCAGAACTTGATTTTCGCTTATTGCTTTGTTGTTCTTCAGAGGCTGCCAAACTTGTGGAGAAGGAGACCCAAGGACGGGAGTTTGCAAGTTTTCAGGAAGGCTAAGGATGGGAGTTTGAAGCCATTCCATGTGCAAACTCATGCAGAGTTTTTCCTTGTGCTGAACAGTGCAAATTTATGGGTTTTCAGGTGTATTTTTTTGTAAGAGTTTGGTGTTTTCAGTTGAGTATTTCATATCAGTTTGGGTTGCTGCTATATTTTAGACTTTAAAATGTTAATATAAAGCTGAATATATGTGTTGGGACATGGTTAAACTACCGAGATAGATTATTAGTATTTTTGTGGTGTTTCTGGGCATTTTGTGTTAATTTCGGGAGCCCAATGAGCATGGTTTTTGTCCTACATTTGGGAGTTGTTGTGTAAATGCTATATAGATCTGGAAATGTCATTTTGTAGGCCATTATGGTGCTAAAATTTTTGTAAAAATTTTCACTTTCAGATTTATTAATAATATGTGAAGTTGTGAAGTTTTTGGCACTATTTCGGACATACCCGATTTGGGGTTTATTGAGAAATTGGTGGATCTTTGTAATATTGGTTGTTTGATTTTGAAAATCTGATTAGAGGGTTGAAATATCTTATAAATTCAAAAAAGGGATATTACAACTAGGTATAAATTGCTCAATCGAATACAAAGTCGGGAGTACGAGTGTGACACCCATCCCAATGCAACATAAAAGTGCAATAGTGGTTTGACTGATATCCAAATGGATCATCCAGGTCCACGACCCACATTGTGCCAAGAAAACTCGAGAAAATAGGGTGGCATGCAAAATGAGGCAAAAATCCCAAAATTTGGAAAACTTCAAAATTAAAACCCATTTGGCCTTTAAGTAAAAAAACCCCAAAAATCCAAAAATAATAGAGTTTAGACATCATATGCAAAAATGGCTAGCATAATGGTGCAAAACCCCAAACTCTCATCTTGAAAAATAGAGAAATGTTCATACCCGCCCAACTGGTTAGAACTAGCATACAAAAATGGGGGGCAACACTAGTTCTCAGCCTCCTAACAAACGGCTACTAAAAAAAGAAGCCAAAATGGAGTAGAGACAATAAAACAAGAGAGCCCTACCTCACAATTAAAAGAGAAAAATGAGAATCCAAAGTCTCGCCGAGTTGGATCCAACGAGCTCAACCTCATGACGATCTCACACCTATAGCTCCCACAACAAAAAAAACAATAAATCCTCATGAAGAGGATTTTGGATTTTACTCTCAAACTTTCTAATTCAAAAGTGAGAAGTGAGGAATTAAATTCTTTTTTGGATATTTATTCATTTTTCAAGTGAATAATCGATTAGGAAAAATAACTAGCCAACTTAGTTAAACTCCAAATCGACCCAAACGAAAATAGGCTATTCCTACAAATAGGAATTCATCTATGGCAAAGCTGTCAAAAAATAAAATAAATCAATTAAAAATCCCAAAAACCCAAAAACACAAAAATTTTCTTAACAACTTTCACGACAATGCGAAGCTCTAAATGCACAAACACGCTCACTGGTCTAATCACATAATACAAATAAGTTTAGATTTAATAATTACTGAAAGGTTTAATTAAACAATTAAAATAAGGATAAGTTGACCATATAGGGACAACATTGGTAAAATATGAATGGTCGAATCACTAACTCCATGTGCCACTGCCAATGATATAAATATTGCACACTAAACAACATGATCAAGCGCAATTGCATATAATAACATAGCCAAAGTAATAAATGTGTTAAATCACCTAATTTAACCATTTATTTAATTATATCAAAATAATCTATTTACATCACTCATGTTTGCATAAAGCATAACAACACAGGAATGAAGTAAATAACCATAGTATTAAATCCGTCACATAACATAATTAGAGATATGTCTAAATACTGGATAACTAGATATCATCATAAAACACACTGTCATCTCAAAATGACATCATCATGTTATATGATCAACTGAACAACATAGTAGTCTAACATCAATGATACTAAAATCAAGGCATAACATCTCACCCTCAGCTCATCTCCAATGTAAAACATAACATGAGTAACAAAATATCTCACGGATCAAAATATAACAAGGTAAATATCCACAACACATAACCAATGAATCCAACATGAACAATTCATTTTTAATTATTTAAGCATTTAATAATGATTGTTTAAATAACACAAAAAGAAACTTAAAACACATATGCAAACATAGTCATAAACATGACTAACCACTACTACAGGAACCTAGTCCAATGTAGCATGGTAATAGTACACAGTGCAATCTCTGCACACATCTCAAGGTAATCATGGAATAACCTCGTGATACCACATCGATCCTGGTAACCAGTAGCACAAACCTCAGTGAACCATAAATCACATCATAATCTCATAAATCAACCATAAGCAATAATCAAAGCAATTGATACAGAACACAAATCCAAATCACCTCAAGGGTGTAGACCACTCATGGTCCCAATCACGATCTCATCTCAAAGAAAGATCAACAAGGTTGCATCCATCAGGATGACTTACAAAAGTCAAATGGGAGAGGCACTACATTGCATATTGGTCTTCTAATTCTATCATGGAATTCAAATGAGAATGGTGGTGCAAAATTTCCCCAGCCTAAGGTAAGAGGTGTTGGTAGGGGTCCCAAGAGAAGAGGGAATGCTAATGAGAAGAATGATGCAAATGATTGCAAGCTAGCGAATGGTGGTAGAGGCCGAAAGAAGGCAACAATGTCTAATGCAGTAAGTTCCTAAATGTTATATGTTTATTAAATTTTACAATAGTATGTTCATGATTCTTAATGAAGGCGCATATGGTCTTGTAGAGAAACTAGGCAGGTAACTTGACACACCATTAATAAAATTCACTTGTCTAATAACAAGTTGTCTTGTCTCCATAAAATTTACAAGATCATCTTCCTCTATTGTGGAAGTTGTCTAAGGGCAATGATATAACATATTGGTCTTTTTATTTCTCAATGACCATGGAGGAGCCATCTAGGGCCAATTGTAATAACACCAGATTTTTTGATTATGGATTAAAACTATTTTGCATACACATCTTGAAGACACTTAACACACTTGAAGCCAATTATCTATTTCTCATAACAACATACCTCAATCAATAGAGGAAGCCATTAACTCAACATCTATGCATGTTGTCATACTTTATGTTAACTATGCAGAATCTATTTGGTGCTTGAGAGAACTACAGATGATTGTCAAAAGTGGAGCACCCATAATACCAATATTTTATGGAGTTGAGCCTTCACAACTTCGAATGAGAGACGAAAATGAGGTGTTTTCTCAAGCTTTCCAAATAAATTTGTACATTATAAATTTTGAGCCACAAACACTAGAAGAATGGAGCAAGGCTCTCTACCATGTTTCATATATAAAAGGACTTATGTTTACAAGGTAACACTCTTTTCTTCTTCTTTTTTGGTTGTGTTTGTTATTTGATGATTTATTATTGTTTTCATGTCTTACTATAGTTACTGTTTCTCAAAGTATAGATATGTAAGTATACATTTATATTTTTCATTTACCTGTATAAATTTTTTTAATTTTTTTTTGTCAAAATTATTTAGTATAGAAAATGTCTTTATATTTAATTTATGAATTAAATACTATAAATTGCATGCAGTGATCAAGGAGAGTTGTTGGAAGAAATTGCAAGAAATGTAGCAGAACATATTGCTATGTTGCAATTTCAACCAAAAGCAGCAACTAAAGATTTGAAAGGATGAAGTTGTCCCAAACATAATGTTGAAGATGACTGGAAGAACTATGGGAGTACTAGATTCACAGAGTTATTGAAGATCTTAAACTATTCATAAGGGTCATAATTATCTGATAATGTTATACTACTAATTCTATATTTAATACTTTAATTTCAAAATGCAACTTGCAATATATTTTGTTGCATTCTCTATACAAGATAAATTGATATAAAAGTTCAATTAGATTATAGTGAGCATACAACTAGAACTTATCTAATCTTTCTCTTTAATTTAATCATAATAAATCACTCTATTTTTTCATAGTATTGTTACTATCATAAACATGCAAACAGTTCTAGCCAAAATCTAGAGTAGACAATAGAATTGACTTCTCTCTATATAACTATAAGAATAATGTCCTGATAGTAATTCTATATGATATGATATCCTATTCTAATCTGTCCCTTATAATTATAGGCATCAGATTGGTTACATAGTGAAATGGTATTGTCCCTATGTTTACAAAATTTACAACTAACTAACTCATTAACATTTAATTGTATGCACGTAAAACAAATTTATTGAACAAAGACTTATGTTGTCAATTCTGATGATGATGGTTCGATAAAATCATTGCATTGCCTGATGTGTTCTGCATATTTGATATCTCCCAATAAATCTACATCGTTGATTACTTCTCTTGCCTTGATCTCAATTTCAAACATCTGCTCCATTTGCATGATGGTCTTTGACATCTCTAGGTCATCGTTCTGTGCAGCTTCTAGGGCTCATTTCTGCATCACATAACACATATTCATTCATCCCTCTTGGTCAATGGTGTTCCCATTTTCATCATGCCAAGATATAACTTTGTGTTTTGTAACCAATTCCTCCATTAACCTGCAAGAAAACCTAAATTCATGTGAATATGCAGTATGATCATCAATCAACCTTTCTACTTCTTGAATATCTTCATCTTCTTTGACGGCATTCTTTTCTTTGATCAAGCTCTTATATATCTCATTATGTCTCAAAGCTAGGGGTTTATAACTACTATAAATATCCCAAACCTGGTCTAATTTTTCAAGCAACTTCTTTAAATGATTTATGATGAGAGTGCCAAAGACTTCCTTCTAATCATTGAAACATCTTTCAATTTTGCATTCTCTTCTTGTAATTTCTTTAATTCAATTCTCAGAGAATTAGAAGATGATTATATCATTGGTTGCACTTGAGGCTGCCCTAACTTTAACATATGTTTCATATAATATCTTCCAATTATCCCTCTCTAATGTCACTTGCTTCACACTTGCTTGATTAAACAATGTTATGTCCACTTGTATTCCTACAACCTTGTTCGGGTCTGTCACCCCTACTTTCAGTGTCATCAAATGACCAAAAGCTTGATCAACATCAAGAATTTGTTGCATTTTGTGTGGGGGTTATAAGGCCCACAATAGCATTGGTTTTTCATCTTCCACAAATCTTGAACCAATTATGACATCTTTGACTCCTTGTACATCAAGTTTCATATCATGTTTACTAGATTTAATAAAACTATCAAAAATGTATGATGTACTCAAATCCCAACTAGGCAGAACCATCACCCCTGCTTCATTCAATAGTTGCCTTCCTCTTGCTGGAATCATATTCTCAACTTCCCTTTTGATATCTTCCTTCAAATTTTTCATTAGTTCTTGTTCATTCTTAGGAGAGACATATTGGATTTCTGTCTCAATAATTTGCCTCTGTGTTTATACAAAATAGCCATAAACTCCTTGGATTTGATAAAAGAAACATCATTTACAAATTTTCTTGAATCCAAAAGTCTTTCATCCTTCTCAGTATTTATCCTATCAAGGATCTGCACATCATGCTCCAAGGGCTGAAGTATTGACTTGTCTATAGTTCTTGAAATTGGAATAGGGGAATCTGGAATCTTCAGAATGTCTTCTTTAAACTGTTCTTTGGATTTTCCCCTTTGTTCTTCTAATTCCCTATTTTGTTCCCAAATATTTTGTTGTACTTCTTCCCACTCCAAATTCTTGAAACCTTCCTCATATTCAATGCCTTAGTGAATATAATCACCCAATTTATATTATTTCCTCTAGGCATGAATGTATCCTTCTTGATCATAATGACTCCAAGAATTCATGATGTACATGTGATATTCATGCTGCAATTTCTCTTTAATCTTGTCATATGACTCAGTTGCACAAATAATAAAGTCTCCAAAAGATAAATTTGCTAGAAGGAGAATCTACTTTCTTTGTTTACCTCTGAAATGTTGTTTGCTAGATTCATACATCTACCTTACAATTTCTAGATATGCAATTCTATCAAGCATTGATGTTGGTAATATGTATGGACTTCCTTCAAACCCAAATATTCTTATACAAGTGAAGTAATCATATGCATACCAGTCTTCCCAATTTTGTTTGATTTTCTCTCCCAACCCATTGTCCCTAGCTCTTAAAAATCTTTTAATATGAAGGCTAATTGAGGGAAAAGACTGGTGTCCAAACAAAGTGTACAAAGTTTGAACAAAATGATTTTCAAATGTAAGGTAACAAGAAGCACTGAACCTATAATCCCATACTGGTGTCCACATTTGAACAGGCTTCATTTCCCCATTAGACTCCTTGAAATTCAATTTCAAACCCTCACATCACAGTCCTCTCATTTGCCCAAAATATAAAACCATATGCATAAGAAAGGAATAATGTTTAAAAGTAGGGTACTCAACATCTTTGAAATTAATAAAATAAGTATGAATGTTATCAACAACATACTCTGTGTAATCATAGGGTCTAGGCTACAACATTTGAATGTCTAATGCTAACACCATGGGCCCAATTTCCACCAAATCAGGTGCTTCCATCCCTCCTACTTGTCCACATGATTGGTATGTCATGTCTAAGTATGTCTTAAATAATTTGATGTTGAATGGAGGTCCATATGATGTAGTTAGAGGCTCCTTTTCTATTTTGTGCAACATCAATTTCCATTGCATATAAGAAATATCTGATCTCTCATACTCGTTTTTCAATTCTGTGAATGACAACCTTTTAGTTAGATAGTCAGTGAGTCTAAAAGATTCATTTAGAGATTCAATAGATATCTCCATGAATTTTTCCTTATCCTTGTCATATATGCATCTGTCTTCAACATTATATTTTCTTATAATGACCTTGAGTAACTCCACATTCACAAACACATTTTCCACTACCAATTTTCCTAAATTCATCTCCCAAGGACGACAAATAGGTGCCTTGTGATTTCTCCTCACATAATGATATAAAAAGAGCTCATGATAACCAATAGTCCAAGTCCATATATCTCCAATGTCATTGGACTTGTCTTCAATTTTATCTAGGAATGAAAATTTTCTTCTTCTTGACTTAGGACCTACAAAAGTCATCTGTTCAATGAGGTCTTCATTCAATTTTCTTGGTGGCACTTCATCATCTGCTTTCTGCTTCTTATCAGCTTTACCCTTTTTTACTTTCTTGGATTTCCTCTTTTGTATAGAACTAGAACTCTCCATGACACCTTCTAAAACTTTTTCTGAGTACAACACTCTGTAAAAACTAAATACAAACAACAATCTCACAATTTTCCTTTAAGAATGTGTGAGCTCAAACCAGTAATGATTGTCTTTTATTACCAAATAGACTGCATTCATGCATTTACTTTCCACACAAATTGAAACATAAAGCCTTTTTTTATCATTGTAGCAAATGAACTGGCTATCAGAATTCATTTTGTGCACTTACTTTTGTTCCTGATGAAACATATTCAAACTTTTGATCGCTACAACTTTCAGCAATATAAATATATGAAATTTTGATCACTATAGCATGTTCTCACAAATAGAAAATTTCTTTTAACTTCATGTCTATCACTATAACAAGGGTGACATCATCATAGCTTATCATTGTACTAGAAACCCTTCATCTATGATCTCTAATACACCTTCTTGCTATTAGGTATGGTGATATCAAAACTTCAGCCTTCAATATTGGCACTTGAAATGTTGCTATAACATACAATGATATCTTGCAGCTCATCATTGATCCCTATGTCTCCATAACACAAAATGCAATTAGCGATCACATTCAACTTATTGCCACAACTCACAATGATGCCCTTTTAATAATAGAACCATCCATTGATATAAGTTATAGCGATCTCCAAGTTTCATTGCTAATTGCTATATCCTTTTGGTGCTCTCACCACTTAGTGATAGATCATGATCACTATAACATATAGCGTTATACAAAGACTTATCACTCATTTCTATACTGAAATTCCATATCCTTCGCTCACCAATGAGATATACCACTATAAGTTATAGCGATAATTCAATTTCATCACTCATCACCATATTGATAATGAGTCTTCTCCGCATAGTGATGAATGCAATCGCTATATGCTATAGCAATATCATACCCTACTTCAAGCTTCCCAAACTGCAATCACTAAAAGATACCCTGATATCTGATGCCTCGCCACTATAGTTGTAGCGATAATCTCAAAAATGAGAATATCTTCATGAATTCAAATAGGACCAAGGCCTAGATCGATCAATGGATATTGCCATGTGATGAGTAAGCCCTAAGAGTGCAATTCTGTAATAGGATTCTTTGACTTGAGTGATAAATAGTTATTTTCTATAAAAACACAAAGAGATGCAATAAATGATTTCTTATTTTGAACACAAAATCTATCTAGGACATACAAAGGTAAGAAATAAAAGTGGGTAAAAGATGAACAAATATTTTCAAAATATTGAGTTTCACCAGAAGGGATGGACTTATCTTGTGGAGCAAGTGTAAGAGGATGCCTTCATTTGATTGATCTTGCAGAGAGTGAGAGGATTGACAAGTTAGAGGTCACTGGGGAAAGACTTAAAGAAGCAAAACACATAAACAAATCTCTCTCTGCTCTTGGGGATGTTATATTTTCTTTAGCTAATAAGAGTGCGCATGTCTCATATCGTAACAACAAACTGACCTAAATTCTTCAGGATTTCCTAGGTAGCCAAGCAAAGACACTAATGTTTGTACATTTCAGTCCAGACATTGACTTTTACTTGGAGACAATCAGCACTTTGAAATTTGCAAAGAGAGTGTCTAGCTTAGAACTTGGTGTTGGACGTGGCAACAAGGAAAGAAAGGATGTTAGAGATCTCAAGGAACAGATTTCCAAATTGAAGGAATTGCAAGAAAAGATGTTGAGCTCAAGCGTTTGCAAAAATTGAATCCCTGAAGATGTCCTGCACACTGTTAATAAATATCATATACACATTTTGGAACTTGTTGTAGATGATTTCTATGCAATTTCTATGATACCTAATCTTATTATTACTAATTATGTGATTATGACTTCTTGTTATCAATTGAGGTTTTTGACTTATGCATTTGTTATGTTTTCTCAGTATTCAATTGTGTTTTTATAAAAAAAGAATCTTAAGAAATTATATTTTAGAAGCTTAAAAATTAACCAAATATTTATTGCATCTAGATGGTTTTCATACAGGTGAAACATCGGTGTTATGAAAAAGATCAGTGTTTGTCTTAATCACTATAGAGATTATTACTTTAGACATATAGTGAAACTATTATGCATGTTAATATAGGTATTAGGCACTTTAACACATGCCTTGGTAGAAGTCATTCACTAGTCTTGTGCGCTTATTTATCTTAATATCTCTAGAAGCATGTCTAATATATTTTCTCTTTAAACATCTCGATAGATTTTTGCACCAACTATCCCATCGAAAGGGAATGCTTCTTATGGTTCAAATTTCCATTGTAGCTTGTACCTATAATCTTGCAAATTCTCAACTCAAAGTTTGTTGATGTTTTTAACTCTATCATCCACTTATATGCAATAACAAGGAAACTCTACTTGAAAAATAGTACCTAAAATGTTTTAGAAGCATTTTCTATGACTTTATTCTCTTGTCCCATTTGATGTTTGAATGATTTATACAGTTTGATTTAAGTAATGGAAGAGTTAATTGTAGTTTGTATTCTTGATTCCCAATTGAACTGATGTCATGCTTTTATCATCATTGTTAAGAACTTAAGAATCAGGTAAATGAGTTGCTTTCTCATGTTTCATGTTACATTGATCAATTGTTTCTATTAGAACCCAACAATTTTTCCTATAATTGTATTTGAAGGTATGTTTCCTACCAGGCACCCTTGTACTTGGGGCAACTAGAGGCCTAACAAAAAAGAGGGCTATGGAAGAAGTTTTAATGACTATCAAGGACATAGAAAACTTGAAGTTTGCAGAGGATATCATGAAGACTTGTTATGAGTTGCATTCTATAACAACTACTAGCCGACCTGGCACCAAAAATTGCACATTTTCATACACAAGTGAGCTAATTTGGAGGAATTAATAACCTACATCAAATACATTTTGTTATTTTTCTTACTACTCATGTTTTCTATAACTTGTTTTGAGGGTATAATTATGAATTTGAGACTTTTGAAATAGGAATTTTATGAAGATGGGTTACAGGGAGGGAATAAAATTTTTGAGTTCTTGGATGACATAATCATTAGATATGAAGACTGCCATAACCTTCTACGACCTGAGACTGTGGAGTCATTGTTTGTGTTGCACCGCATAACTTAAGATCCCAAGTAAGATGTTTATCAATATTAATTGTATCCTATTGCATGTTACAACATCTAATTTTTGCAGCTTTTTTGAATCATATTTTTCAATTCATTAGCTAATTTGACCTTTCTCTACTTCTTGCTTATTTTATAATGGCAAGAGTTTTCTGAAAAAAGATACCCTATATTACTATACTAAATAATGGGTGTACTCATTTTATTTTACTATATAGGAAATTGGAGCCAACATGTCTATCTTAGCACCAAACTCCATTATGTCACTATATATCCATTGTTTGGTTTAGCTTTAGAAGTAGTCAAATCTCTGAGGTAAAGGTTGGAGGTGCCAATACAAGTTAACTCACATCTTTATTGCCAAAGAAATGGAATTCATTATAGCCAAATGAATCGATTAGCAATTATACTACATGCTCAAAACAGCTTTTCCTGGAAGCCATCTATAGTTAGACGAATGCATGGGCTAGCTTAATCTTGGTGCCTTAATCATTAATCATTTAGTGGAGGGCATATGTTGCTAGGAGCTTCGATCACTTTATGAATATGATATTAAGCATGGTGGGTACCCTCTGTTTTGGGTGTGGATTCAATCATGTTTGTTCTGGTTTACCTTTGACATATGTGGGTATGAGGGAGCTAGGCATCAATAAGATAAGGTTAACTCACATGCCTAGTCATGGTATAGGTGGGCCAACATGCTAAGACCCCAACACATATTCTCTCCCTCTTCATGGTCTAGATGTAGGGAATGAGACACCCTGATAGATGGGAACCTCATCCATCTGTAACCATTTGTAGTGCCACAAATATAGGTCTGTGATATCTCATCTCAAGGTGGTGGTAGACCCACCAAAGACCTGAAGATAAATATCCAAACTAATCATTAACCAAGCTATCGTCAGCGATTACTTTGGATATTTATCTTCTAGTAATTTTTTTTTTAAAACAAAACATGTTGGTCAAACTTTCCATTTGACCAATCTTGATCGAACTTTCCACCAAAGATTTATCAAAATTTTGACCAATGCATCAACCAGGATGTCGTCATGGGTTTGGCATCCTGGACGATCAAGAGCCAACATTGGTGGAACTTTTGACCAATCTTTGGTGGAAATTTTAACCAAAGCATTGACTAGGATGTCATCATGGGTTTGGCATCCTGGTTGATACTTTGGTTGACATTTCAACCAAACTTGGTCAAAATTTTTACCAATGATCTTATTAACAAGGGAGGCCATTTTCAACCAACTGCATCATCACAATTCAGACACCTACAAGACTTGGTCAAATTTTTGACAACAAAAATAGCGACAGAGCATTTGGTCAAAAATTTGACCAACATGAGTCAAAAATTTGACCAATTTTTATTGAAAAATGAGCTAAAATGTAATAGTGTTTCAGCAACTAATTTTACTACACATACCTACACCAATTAACTCTCAATGCCTAATGTGACTCTAGTTACATGTTCCTCCAAATGTTGACTAGTGGTTGCATTTCTTATTCTAATAGTGCATCGTGATCTTATATCGTCTCACTCACACAATGTCAGCATCAAGCTCAACCCTTAACTTTTCCATTCCAAGGTCATACATGTGCCAATTTTCCCAATACATCCTAAAGCCTTCATCCTGGCTTATCTATTGGTATTCCTTAGAGGGTCCAAATTTTTCCCTCATTTCTCTCACATTGTCTCCCTCTTTAGACACTATTCATCTCTTTGATGCTTTTCTAGCCTCTTTTCTCCCTCACTCTCTATCTTCCTTAAGTAGGCCTTTTTGGTAATGAGCCAACATTCCTCGTGGGATTTATGATATGGTTCTATTAGTCTAGTGTTTGTATTTGACATTGATAGGTCAATCTTTTGGTGCAGTGACAACCACACTTGTAGCAAGTGGTATGAGAGTTTGGCCAAAGGTTCAAATCTCCTCCATCAATGATAGGGGTATGCAATGAAGGGCATTGGAGGGGATTGTTGGCAATGCACCAACATCCCTAGTGAATTTTTTGGCATGGTTTAACTACCTCTTGTGGATTCTATAAGACTAGTGGTTGTATTAAGCATTAATCGGTCAATCTTTTGGTGCAATGAAAACCACACTTATTAAAAAAATTGTGCTCTTTTCCTTGATCCTCTTAGTGGTCTTCATCTTCTTCAAATTTTCCCCTTTTGGTTCTCTTAACTTGTTATATCAAACACTAGGAATCTAAGTTAATGATCAACTTATCTCATGCTACCTTAGATCCCCGTGCTTTCAACTTTTTAAATATAGCTCTTAATTTTTACATATCTTTATGCATTGTTTTGCATGTTAACTTTCTTGTTGAAATTCAGAATGTGGTTCATACTCTACCTATCGCTATTTTTGAGGAAGTCGTTGGCTCCCTTACTTGCATGCTTACCTTCTTTCTTGCTAAATTACTATCCCCTCTTGTGGGAAATTATGACTACTTGGTCAAAGAATCCAATTGTTTTGTACAATTTATTAAGGATGCTAGATGTGACAATAATGAAATTTTGGTTAGCTTTGATATTGTATCCATCTTCACCAAGTTTCCCCAATCCTGGTTCTATCGAGATTGTCAAGTGCAAGGTTAATGTTGAGGTTGCATCTCTTATGGAGTTATGCTTATGTTCCACTTTTTTTTTCAATGTGTCATTTAAAATCAAGTTGATGGTGTGGCCATAGGTTCACACCTTTCTCCTTTGATTGTGAACTTATAGATGGAACAATTTGAGGAAATCCCCTTTGTCATCTTTACTCTCTAGACCTAAGTGGTGGAAGTGATACATAGATGATATCAATATCTTTTGGCCTCATGGTCTTTGATAAGATGGAAGAATTTCATGCTTACCTCAACTATGTAGTTCCTTGCATCTCCTTCACCGAAGAGATTGAATTAGATGGCATTTTATCATTCCTTGATATCTTCATCCACACAAAAAATAATGGCTCTCTTGGTCATGGGGTTTTTTGTAAAGCCAATCATGCTAACCTTTTATCTCCATGCTTCCTTTCACTACCACCCTAGCTAAAATGATGGCATCCTTAAAATTTGTGTGTTTAGAGCCTATCGAATTTGTGACAATGATAGGTTAGACAAGGAGCTCACCTTCTTCATCAAGTGTTCAAGTTGAATGGTTGATAAACAAGAAAATGACTAAAGCTTTCCACCAAGCCAGATACTTCTTTCATTTCAGCTCAAATCCCCATCCCTCTCTCCATGAGGCTTCTCTCATTGCTTCCTTTCCCCATGTAGCAAGTATCAACAATATCTCCAAAAGTTTGGTCTAAAAAGGTGTTTGGGTTGCCTTCAAACCTTTGACCACCTTAAATAATTGTATTCCCCCTCTTTAAGAATTAAGGAAAGTTTTTTTAGAGTGTTGGGTATATAAGATTATTTATTCTTGGCACACCCTACATAGGTGAAACTAGTCACTCATTTAACACCATAATTAAAGAGCATGAAAGATATCAAGCATCAATGTGTTCCTAAATTAGCTCTAGACAAGCATTCATCTTCCACTAAGGACCACATTTTCTTAGAAGACACTCAAATTATGTTCAAGTAGGACTTCTTCAAAGGGGAGCTCAAGGAGGAAATTAAAATCAACAATAATCTCTCAAACCTTAATCGATATGATGGATGGCGCTTAAGTATTTCATGAAAAATGTTGGTGTCTTCCCTTAAAATCTCCCTTTTCTTGAACCTTCTTCCTAGCCCCTTATTTTTGAACCTTTTTCCTCCCTTTTGTCTCCCTCACCTTGCTATTGTGTTAACTTATTATTCCTTCCATTTCCTAGTGCCTAGAGTGTCTATGTTCCTCTTGTCCCTTTTTGCGGGTGTCTTTCTTTTGAGAGTTAGTTCTCTTTTAGTGTCTCCTTGTCTTTCTCCTTGGTGCTCTTATCTTTG